>JBBPCS010000855.1:4282093-4292808 GCA_037974645.1 Hollardia meadi | reverse complement strand
CCCCCCCCCCCCCCCCCCCCCCCCCCCCCCCCCCCCCCCCCCCCCCCCCCCCCCCCCCCCCCCCCCCCCCCCAGAAGACTGGACAAATAAACCTGACACCAACATTATTGGACAATTTTAGCTCATCATAGACATATCAATAACACTTTCTATAATATCTATATTAAGACAATATATATAATGTGTTAGGGGGGCACTTATCATGAATTATAATGCATTCATAATGCTTTGTGACTACACAAGTAATGCTTGCTGATGAACTATAGCAACAGTCATAAACCATTGTAGATGTGATGTATAATGAATTATAAGTTCAAGGGTCTTACGGGAGCTCAACTGCCTTATATTTGGTTTTATGTGATCTCAATATGTTTATTGATGTTATACAAACAATTCAACTTTCTGCAAAGCTTACTTTCACTTACTGTACTTGTCTCTTCAAATCTATTTAATCAACTAACTACAGTAAACACAAACTGACTTAGAAAACAAAGCAAATGCATCACAACTTAAGTAGCATCAGCGAGTCAGAGACTAACCTGACTGACTGTCAGACAAATAATGAGCCAGTGGCAAAAAATAGGATAGATGGAAATAATATAAAGGCATTCGTGTCACCTACAGAGATAAACAGAGAGACACCAGGGCTACAGCTCACAACTAGACAATAAATCTACAATGGATGCTGCTGACAAATATATTATGAACAAATCCAGCTCTCTCGAGTCTGTCCCGGCAGGTAGTGTATCGCGCAATATGATTTTATACACTCACAGGGAAGTTTCCCGTCAAGAGGGGGTGGGGGTGGGTGGTGGGGGCGTTGTTTTAGGAGATTTTATATGAATGCAGTGCTGCAGTGCCAGCCAAGTTTAAACAACTTTGATTTGACTAAGTACATTTTTATCACAGTTTTGAGTTATAAACACCTCAAACACAACATACAACAGGTATATTTAACTATTGAATGATGTAAGATATACTGTAATATATATTGAAATCTTAAGTCCTGTGTGGCATGGGCGAATGATTTTCTGTCACATATTGGCAGGTAATATGGTCCATGTATCAGTCAGGCTCCACTATTGATAATGGAGCATTATTATAACTCTCTTAAGCATATAAGCATTGAGTAACCTGAATTTCTTAATGCATTTCTTAACCACCACTATGGAAGGAGATTGTTGTTTACCGTCATTTGGCATAATAGAAAATACAGTAGATTTGTGTGGCACTTTCTACATGGAATCAGTCACTTAAAACGGTCAGTGTGTGGTATGCTGTAAGGGACAGCCTAAATGAGATGACTGAGGTCTGGCCTGGTTTCAGAAACTGTAACACGACAAACAAACAGAGGAGCAAAGAGAAACAGAAGGAGCCGGACTCCCTTCACTGACTGATGTTTAACATCACAATATTCACAATAGTCACCAACACAAAAAATCCTTTCACGTCACAGGAGGATATTCTGTTAAGTGATATCTTTTGTGTCAGAAAGTGTTTTCACCAGTTGTTTGACTTCAATGCCAGGCTGTATCACAGTTATTACAGGAAAAGAAATAATTCTGACACACTCATGAAACATGCTGAGAAATAAAACCCCACTTAAACAGAAATCAAGGCATTAAACCAGAGCAGTAATTCTCAAGCACACACTAAACATAGTTTGCTGACAGATTGGGTTCATGTACAATGGCTTCATGTTCATAATATTGGTGAAAGCCTTCCTCCTTGTTACTGTGGGCACTTAATGGATAGCGATGGTACTCTAAAGAATGTTTTCTCCAGCTCCACAACAGTTCCATCAAATTCTGACAAGTTTCATGACCATTGTCAATGAAGATTAAGAAGCACTTGTTTCATGATACGGCTCTTACCAAAGACACGTTCATCATTGATGTTCTTAATGCAGAACCAGAGGCCTGCTGGGAAGGTGCAGACAAGGATGTGGAGGTCAAAGAAGAAGGACACCCAGGTGGTGGGCTGGTGCTCAGATACTGATGCGATAATGGGAATGTGGATCTTAGCATAGCTGTGGAAAACATGGAAGGCAGAGAGAAGGGAGACACCACAGAAAAAAGTATGGTTAGGTGGAAATAAAAGGAGGAAAAAAGGTCTGTATCATGACAGTATTCAATTAAGAATGCATTATTTGTATCAACAATCCTTTTTTAAACATAAAAGGCATAATAGTTATTTAATTCCCTTTAATTCCATTTACTTGACTCAGTAGACTTAGTGAGAGTAAAGCTCTTATTCAGAGTGGGATGAAAATTAAGTTTGGCTGGTGTCATTTAGCTTGGGTCAGACGATGACCTCATTACTTTTACAGCACTGCAGTCAAACTTAACTTCCTTCATAAAAAATACTCACATGTGTGCAGAAACACACACACATATGTGCACATACACTGAGTGAGAGTGAGTTTTACAGCTGATGCTGCAGTCTGGCAGTTCTCTCTGTAAGCTCAGATCTGGGAGGGGAGAATGGGAGCATTATCTGCTTAGGATTTAATGATAGGCCTGAGTGGCGGGCTGAATGACTCCCTGTTTGACCCTAAAAAAAATAACATTTTGGCAGCTACACAAAGGCAAAGCTATTGTCTGTTAGATCTGGCTAAAACATGAGAATGTTGAGAAATTAAAGGAACAGTAATCTACAACTTTCACCTGTACACAGTAAAAAATCATTATCCGCTTGAATTTTTATTAAACACATGCTCCAAGATGGACTTAAGCTCAATAAATTAAAACTTCATAGTAAATCAACCAGTAGACGAGGTGGAATAAATGCTTGATTACACTTCCCCTTACCCCACTATTTCCTGCCTCATACAGTTGAACAGATTTATAGGTGAATGTGCTACTGTACATATTTGAATTCTAACTGCACTCAGATACTTTAACTCCAGTGCCAGAGTACAGCACATTAATTGTTATGACTTACCCAGTATCCCAGAGGGAGTAGAAGCGCCCACTCCATGGAGCAATGTACCCTGAAGGTGAAACACACACAAACCATTTGGATTCAGTTCGATTGCACTTACAAGTCCATTTAAACAGACACACGTCTAACCACCACTGCCCAGTGTACACACACACTCACTGATCTGGGAATTCTGTCACACATCAGTGGAACGTGTAATTGGTTTGCAACGTTCCTCCTGCATGTATCGATCATATAATTCCTCTGTAATATGTTGTTGTTTGCTGCTGTCCCGCACAAGTGATGAGTGGCTGTAATGAGCTCTCTCAGGCCCGCTGTCCACTCAGCAGTACAATGATAAATGAGAACACAGAAACTAATCAGCGCTGTTGGATAGCCAGCAGGTGGTCCTATCACACACAGATGATAGATGCGTGCTGTCAGTGGACGGCCGATTGTAATCATAACCAGCTATTGCTTTACATGTAGCATTTTAATGGCTGCTGGGACATAGATGAGGCGTCTCATTACTGGAACAACACTCGTCACAGCAGTCAAATGTAATTTTTAGACCCAGCAATATCATGGCTTCAGGCCACTTTGGGTGACATGTAACAAAGCATAGTGTAAATGGTAAAACTGCAGTGCGTCTCATATTCTATAAAACCTCAACATCAGAATTTCTACATCTCTCTACTTTAAATAATGAGGCTGGTGATACTAAAAGGGCCAAAAGTAACAATGAATGTATCCTAATGACAAGTATTGTGTTTGTATCAAAGCCTGACGAGTCATACTGTTGCACTAGGTGACAAGTTCCTTCATTACTAAACACACACTAAGTTATTTGAACTCAATCCACATACACCGTCATGTAGAAGTAAATTCTTACTACTTAAGCTCTGATTGTGTAGTAGTCCGCAGTTAAAAATAGTCCCCAACAAACACACCATCTCCTCCTGTTTGAGAAAAGTTTGTTAAAAACTAGTGCCCAGCAGCTGTAGGAACCTTGATAACATTACTTTTAGTATTGAGAGATGGACACACAACTTTTTTCAACCTTTTTAAAAAATACATGGGTAAGATACCAATGATGTGTCAAAATAGGGTGATTTAGCAAACCTCACCCGTGTTAACCTGGACAGACATTTTGTTCTCACACTACACGTTCTAATCAAACTTTCTGCGCGATCAGAACCTGCGACTTTTATGCTGACACTCTGTGGATCAACTGAGCGGCCAGGATGTGGAGCTCACACTGAACACAAGCAATGGGCAGCTTTGTCTCGTGACAATTTCAAAAACTTTTATCCAAGCGGGGCGACCACGTCCTCAGCAATGTTGACAGGAGGAGAGAAAGCCAGACTTAACTTCACGCAATTAAGTAAGAAGAAAAAAAAGAATATGGAGCCGTAGATGGACTACAGCTTTAGCCACAACCTGTAAACTACTACTCCGGTGATATTAAAACAAACTTGACTGTGGAACTGTTTAAACTGTAGATAGCCTAAGAAAATGTCTGATCTACAACAATCAATCTGATTGTCTGACAACCAGGTCCTTGAGGTAAATAATCAGGCTTCTCCTCCAACTGCACATCAAATGACAACTGATCCAGCACAAAGCCCCAGCCCCATTCTAAAAACAGTTGGGGCGATCAATGCAGAACTAAAATTAGTCTTAGCCCACAGTGTCTGATTATACAATGCATTTTACCTGACAGAGTGTGTTAGCCACCAGCACCAGTTTCCTTCCATTGTTTGAAGGCCAGACCCATTATCTCTGATTTCATTGACTGTGAATGTTTCAACATCCGTCTAAAATAACTTTCATACTATAACAAACCCTCATACAATCAGGACAACTGTTAGGTGTAATGTCTCTATACTGTGTAAGCGAACCAATCATGACTCTGCTCCAAAAAATAAATCCTCTCAGTCTTGGCCCGAGCACAACCAGCTTTTCCAGGGTAAAGCTGTTGTGTATGCAGCCCTGCATGAATATTTATTTTCTCCATTGACACCTCACTGAAAATGCAAATCTGTATTAGTGTTATGTTTGCATGGCAAATTCTCCAACTTGGTTATATGTAGAACCAGGTGACTGGCCAGCTTTACTGTAGTCTGTGTGGTATGGCAGAAAACATATTTGAGAGCTCTTCAGTGGACCAGCCTTCCATGTGAACCCACCTGTGTATGTCAGATAGATGACGGAGAGGAAAACCACTCCAGCAGCTACAGAGACTCCCAGGAAGAACAGAGTCTGGAACTCCTGCCTGGTCAGTCTGTCCTTCAGGTACTGCAGGAAGGCATAGACCTGAAGCAGCACAAACACACCTGCAAACAAACAGCACAAACAACATTTGAAATATACTCTCTGTTTACACAGTAAATATAGTAGATATTTGTTTAGAAAAAGAGTGATTCTTCTAGAGTTGTTTTTTAAACTAAGGTATAGGGTGTTACAGAGAAAGAATAATTCATTGTTTGTCTTTTTATTATTTGCAGTTTGTCTTTAATTGTTTTTCTAATAAACAGTTATTGAAGCATGTTCAAAACCCATTCTAGCATGCTTTTTATCCTCTCCTAAAGAAGTTAATATTAAATACCAATAAAAGGCATCACATACACTTTCGGCAGCTCAGTCCATGTGACTGTATCTTCTGCTGCACATGGGATTGTCAGTATAACCAGAAAAGCATGCTGGCTTGCATACAGCGAAATGCTATTGGAAGCAGTGGAACATTTAGGTATTTTTGGCATACTACATTTAACATACTATGCTTTTGGAAATACTAAATCTTTTTTCTGGCATAGTAAATTGTACAGGTATTGGAATGCAGTAAGTCTTTCAGTGCTGTGCATATCTGAATGGTTTTAGGGCCTGGATATACTCCCAAACAGATGGGTGCAAGGACAGCTGTGGACACCACAGATGTGTAACAGTTCTGTTTATACTACTTTCTGTAATCTGGGCAGAGGACACATTCCACACATGTGCAGACGTATTCCATTGCTTGTCGTAACATAGTTAAATTGGAGGTAGGCAGACATCCGCACAGAGCCTAGGCGTACACCCTCTGATGACAAAATTTCAGTCATGCAGACCATAGCGCTCTCGTGAAAAGTATAGTTTCTGCTTAAGGCATCTCAGGTAATATCTGAGTCTGCACTCTGACTTTATTTCCACTGTACTCTGACTGTCCTCCACGGATACAGTGGCACAGCTAGACTGCTGTGGGCGCTGACATTATACCTCAGGCGAAAGGTCCAAGATGAACTCAACATCATGACATACTCTGGTTTAAGGGCTCGTACACAGATTGCATTTACGGATCTAATTTGGGAGCACATGATCCCGACTGGAAATGTAACAAGTTAATATCTTGATACTTTAACAGATAGATTCACATTTGTTTAAGTCTATCTTAAAACAATGACATGCATGTATGCTTCCAATGTACATAAGGGCATGTGAGTACAGACTTACAGGTTAAATTACTTCTTTTTTTTTTAATAAAAGGATAAAAATAATGTTTTTGCACTGAGGATTTACTCTACAGGCCTGCAGTAAAAACATTATTGGCTTCCAATACCATTTTCCACTTTGCACCGAGACCACAGGTTCTTGTTTACTGACCTGCTGCGGCCATGTGTTCACTGGTCCTGATTGGCTGAAAGCCCACAAAGGGGATCTGCATTGACAAGACCAGACCGATGATGTAGAAGGTGCTGTAGGCTGGAGGGGGAAACAAGAATTTAAGACCAGTTAAAGACAAGCAACTACTTACTGTAGTATGAGCACATTCAACTGATTATTCATTCACATACCTGCAACAATACATACTGTATCTACTAATGGGTGTGAGGCTGAGAGCCACAGACAGGATAGAAGTTTTGATAGACAAAATAGATCAAACACACATAAAATACATATATACAAAAAGTTAGGACTGGACAACAAGACCTAAAATCTTAATCATGATAAATTGTGGATGAGAAAGATAGCACATACAAACATATAGTGTTATTCATTCTAGGAATGGTATGGCTCCTAAATATATCTCCAACATGCTGACCGCCTATGGTCCAGTCAGATCACTCAGATCATCAGGGAATCCCTAAAACTTGGTATTCACCTGGATGGTCGTGATTTTGCAGGACATATCAGTAGACGTTTCGGCTGATTGTATGTTGTTTTCCTATAATGTGCATATTTGATCTCATATCCATGTACATGGAAATGGACCCTCTTCCTTGGAAGACTGTTTGGGCGATTATGAGGAGTTTTCTGCTGGAAAGCCTTTGGAAGGTCAGGTTGTATAGTACAGTATGAAGATGAACAAATTTAAAATGCACAGCAAACTGGATCATACGTAGGACCTTCATGCAGGAGCCCAGGGTCCCATGCTGGGTCACAAGTCTTCGAATCTTTAGATTTGGTTCAGCTTAGGAAAAGATTGTAATTTGGGTTAAACTAATGAGTCAATGTTTTTACACGGGACACACACACACGCACACGCACACACAGCGATGATCACAGAAAAATAGAAAATCATCTCTGAAGTTACAAGTGAAGAGACGACCTAGTGCGATAATGCGAAGCTACAAGAACGCAACGCACACAACATTTTGTGTGATGCAGGACGTAAGGCATGGCCCTGGGTGAAATACCAAGTTTTTAGGGTATCCCCAGATCATCAAGCATATGTTTCCTGAATGTACCTAGAAGTAAAACTAATCAGATGAAGGTGCAATCAATCATAAAATAATTAAATTTATGAAGGTGTGTGCATTGTATGGGTGACTGAAATGTTATTTGTTTAATGTTTTCTATGTTTTACTGTAAAGCACATCGACTTCACCTCTGTATGAAGTGTACTTCACAAATAAAACTGACTTGACTTGGACCCCCCATAACCCATTCTTTTCTGACTCTTGCAAATACAACTGCACAAAGTCCTTGACGCAGTACACAAGAACAAAATGCCTTTTAAGTTTAAATCATGACTGACAGTCTCAGAACAATTAAGCTTCAGAGTTCAAACGATTTACACACTTGGGAGTCCGTGGAACAACGAGACGATGGGCTCGCTGTGAACACTCCAACTAAACCTGAAAACAAGCCCTCAGGGCTCAAAAACACTGAAACAAAAGCTAATAACAAAAGCCCCTAAACAAGCTTTGGTGGTCTAATACTGCCACAGCACAGCCAATGAAATAAAAGGGTTAGTTCTCTTCAACAAGCTGCGTACTAGAGACACAAGCTGAGAAATACAGACATATAGAGATGGCACATCAGGCTAGAAATCTTTTAATTCGCTAGATGAGTTGACCACATGCCTCTATTTCATGCATTTCTTTGTATATATTGTTTATTTTTGTACAACCCCTTTAACTTATTGCTCAGTTTTATTGTGCTCGTCCAAATGTATGTCTTTTTTTTCTATGCAAGTACATTAAGAGCTATACTAAGCCGGAGTCAAATTCCTCGTATGTGCACACATATTTGGCCAATAAAGCCGATTCTAATTCTGATTCTGATGTATTTAATGCACTGCGTTATTAAAACAAAATGAATTATGAGTAAGAGGTTATCACATCACTTTTGGGTATCTAAACATCCCGGTCTCCCTCTTTTAATGACAGGAAAAGAAGTGGATGGGATAAGATGGGACAGAAAAAAGGAAATAAAAGGTTCCTGGACTGTTTTTGTATTCAACGGCTGAAATTTACTCAAACATTACAGTTAGAGTTTTGCTGTTGCACAAAATTATTTGTAAGTAAATGGAATTATTATTCCATGTTGAAAAGGGGATGATGTAGTCATCACTCTGCAATAAGAGTGAGGACTCTAATCTCCACTCTTTGCTCTTCATCTGTGGCTGCGCTTAAAATAAATGTGGAAGGCTGAAGCCAGATCACACTGCAGGGAATTGTGTGTGTGGGGAAAAAAAAAGGTATATGCCAATTTGTGTCTGGGCATAGAATCAAACCTCAACTCTCTCCACTGCTCTGCTCTTCACAAGAAGACATGATTATTATTGGTCTTACACCAAAAGATGTGTGTCTTGCTGTGAAAAAAAACCCTGCTGTTCTGTTGGAGCAACACATACTTTCAAATGATTTTGGATCATGGTTCGCTCATTGCCTTGACAAGAGGAAACATTCAGTTAAATATTCTTCTATCCAGAGCCAAAGCATTTTACTCCTTCCTCTGCAGTCTTTTAGAAATGACAGTCATGAAGCCCCACAGACCAGACTGGTTTATTGACTGTTGTATTTGCATTATATTACAAAAGCAGCAGATCCAAGGTTGTGCTGTTTCTGACACGATCACTTTCTCCCTGCATGGCTGTGATGATGAAAACATTATTAGGAATGCCAGAGCGAGGAAAATAAAAAAAGGTAAAGATAAAGATTGATGCCGATGCAGTTTGTCTTAGAAACTGTTCTGTAAAAGATGTAAATTAATGCAAGGAACCACCTTTTTTCACCAGTCCTAATGCACTGTGTTGCCAATTTAGATACGCCTGTGCAATCATATGTGGTCAAATACAATTAGCCCAGCAATACAACCTGCCTTTGTGAAATACTTTTCATAATTTCTGCACTTTAGGCAGTTACCTAAAAATGTCTGATTTTCTGTTGAAACTGCATCCAAACTCAAAAACTAGTTGATTTGCCAATCTGAAGAAAATTAGTTGCCATTACTATATAACCATTATTTTGATAATCTATCAATCATTTCAGCCGTTTTGACAAAAACTTGCTGGTTCCAGCTTCTTAAATGGAAGGATTTGCTGCTTTTCTTTGTCATTTAAAACAGTAAATAATAAATAAAGAGCGTTTGGGTGCCGAACTGTTGGTCGGACAAAAGAATTTGAAGACATCACTTTGGGTTCTGAGAATTCAGTCAATTTTTTTGACATTTTATAGACTAAGCGCTTAATCCTGAAAATAATTGTTAGTGGCAGCTCTAGGTGTCTCTAAAAACCTCTCATCAAATCTATTCTAACCATAAGTCCTCCTACTGGATGGGAGCACTGGTATGTAATGTTCTAGCGTCCCAGCAGGCAGCACATGGCACCTGCTCTCTGACGCTGAGCAATGTGATGGCCTCGACTGGTAACGGGACCCAGCAGCCAAGCTGATGCCTGTTAGAGAGTAGGGGCATCCACCACAGGAGCTTCCATTGTAAGTTTTCTATTCAGCTGCAATGCAGACGCTGCTCACGATATAATGAAATCCAACTGGAATTTCATTACGGTGTCTTTGCTTTATTAGACAAGGAAGACGGAGCGAGGAGAGGCTGGTATGTGACAGCAGGTCACAGACTGGACTACAAACCACAGCACAAGGTATGCATCACAGAACACAGTGAGCTATTACAACTTTGAACTAACTCAATTATTGTGTGGCTGCAAGCAGAATGTACAGTGCAGGTCTTCAGAGAGAGGCAGACACAGGAGATGAGGCGAGATGAAGAAGGTAGGAGACCAAGGGAGCAACATGGGAATGTCATCTTGATGCTAAATTATTCATTTTTCCGATAATCCTATTGGAGGATGTAGAATCCACCAGTCATCCTGTCTCATCTCTTGTCTTCTCTCCTTTCAGCCTTCCTTCTCTGTACTTGTCTTGTCCACACTGCACAGCTTGTAGGACCCCCACAGCAATGTGCATGGCTTGGAGTCTTTTGAAAATACAGCTTGCTTGTGTGTGTGTGTGTGTGTGTGTGTGTGTGTGTGTGTGTGTGTGTGTGTGTGTGTGTGTGTTTGTGTGTGTGTGCGC
>JBBPCS010000855.1:4232897-4263905 GCA_037974645.1 Hollardia meadi | reverse complement strand
TTATTATCTATGATCTATTTTTAGCTTGTCTCGTCTCGTCTTAGTCATGGAAAAAAAGGTCGTTGACGAACATTTTTCGTCATCATCTTCGTTGATGAAATTAACACTGTTGTAGTCAGGTTATTAATAAAAGTAGCTTGGCTACACTTCTAGGTTGAGGTTAGTTAGCTTCACACAGACTCAGGGTCTTGCATGCAACTAACCATCCTCTCTAGTAACCTGGCACCACGAACTCACACATACTGGGCCCTTCTCAATATGCGTTCTTGTATAAGCTTGTTTTCTTATGTCCCTGTGAAACTTCATATTTTGCTGCCCAAGTACTGTCCTAATACTGAAGTTTGCATTTCACCAAGAACAGTTACAGTTCCCGGAAGTATTCTTGATACGCCCATTTTACCGAAGATACATTGGTTGGTAATTTGAACTTGGCAGCAAAAACATCCCTGAATTCATTTCGGCTTTCAAGCGAGAGGCGGAAAGCTGCTGAGCAAGAGGCCGAAAAAGGTTGGGGAGTTACGCAGCGAGCCAGCCGGCCAGGTACACTCGCAAAGTACAAAGTGTTTACATTCAACATTCAACCGTCTGCCACAGGAGTAGAAGTCCAGTTGTAATTACAAACAAGTACACTGTTATTATTAATTAACTAATTAATTAATTAATTAATTAATTAATTGATTAAGAACTACTAATTTACAATTGATAACTCACTGTGTTACATTTAGAGTTTGCTGCTAGCCATTCAAGTGAACCTACTCTGCAAGAATTCTGGTTCAGCATTCGAATACCACGTATTCAACACACACATCTAGTCAAGCTGTCAGATCTGATTTTTAAATCAAGTACTCCCTTTCTAATCAAAACACAGTGAGCCAACGGCCCTGTGAAACTTAGAGCTTGTACCTGGCTTTTGCTGCCATGCAAAGTGTTTACATTCAACATTATCTGGCCACAATGGACCCCGCAGAGGCTGAGAAGATCAAACAGGCTATCTCCTCTCAAGGAGCTCGCCTTGGGCAACATGAGCAGGCTCTTCGTGAAATGATGGACACCCTGACGGCGAGTGTCAATCAGTTTGGTGGCCGCATGGACCATTGTCGCCTCACAACTCTCCACGCTGTCTACCCCAACCCACATTCGGCTACTCCTCTGGCTGCAACTCCGGCTCCACCTGCTCCTTCTTCAACCCCGGGTTTTCCTACCACCCAGTCCTGTCTACCCTGTGAGCCGTTCATTCCTACCCCAGCTAGGTATTCAGGTGAACCAGGGACTTGCAAACAGTTTTTACACCAGTGTTCACTAGTATTTAGTCAACAGCCATTAACTTATTCCAGCTAAGGTAGCGTTCACTATGGGACTGTTAATTGAAAAATCATCAGCTTGGGCAGTTGCCATGGACAATAGCAATTCACCTGCTTGACTCACGTTTCAGTCATTTTCTGCCGAAATGTTAAAAGTGTTTGATCACCCGTTACTGGGTAAAGAAGCTAGCAATCGGCTTCTTTCATTACGCCAGGGCTCTGGAGCGGTTTCAACCTAGTCCATTGATTTCCGCATTCTCGCAGCCGAGAGCGGGTGGGACGAGAAGGCACTGCAGGGAGTGTTTTATAGGGGATTAAGTGACAAATTAAAGGATGAGCTGGCAGCTGGGGACGAAACCTCTTTAGAGGAGAGACGCAGCGAAAAGACAGTCAGGTAGAGCGTCCCCTTTCCTCTCTCTCAGTCCAGGTTCTCCCGACAACCTACACCACCTGCTTCAACGCCTACTCCTGGAACCACTCTCTCCAGCGCTTCTCCGCAGATCAACGCTCCAGTCCCCTGTAGTGAGGAACCTATGCAGCTGGGGAGAATGAGATTAACACCAGCCGAGCAGCAACGTTGCATCACCCAGCGGCTCTGCATTTAGTGTGGCCGGGCTGGTCATGTTCTAACCCACTGTCCCACGCTGCCAAAAGGCCAGGCTCGTCAGCTTCAGGAGGGGCGCTGATAAGCTGTACATCCATGAGTTCCTCTCCATCCAACCGAATTGTTCTTAAAGGTACTGTTACAAGCGCTCAAATCTCTCTACCCCTCCAAGTCCTCATTGATTCAGGGTCGGATGATAATTTTATTGACAATAATGTAGTAACACAGTCTCATATCCCCTCAGAGCCACTCACGGAACCTAAGGACGTTTTTGCCCTAGACGGTAGACTACTCGCTCACATTACACATTGCACCGTCCCAGTTTCTTTCTTATTATCTGGCAATCACCACGAGACCATTTCCTTGTTTATTATCCCTTCACCCACATCACCACTAGTGTTAGGGCTCCTGTGGTTAAAACTTCACAACCCACACATAGACTGGTCCACTTCCTCCATTTCCAACTGGAGTCTGTTCTGCTACAGTTACTGTCTGCGGTCCGCCATTCCGTCCACCATCACTAATGCACCAGCCCCACCTGAAGTTATCTACCTCACCGTCGTTCCCCCCGACTATCACAACCTCAAGGAGGTTTTTAGTAAAGACCGTGCTCTGGCACTCCCTCCCACAGACCTTATGACTGCGGCATTGACTTAATACCAGGAGCTACCCTACCTTCGAGCAAACCGTATAATCTTTCCCGGCCTGAAAGGGAGGCCATGAAAAGTTACATTACTGACTCACTCGCCACTGGCTTGATCCGCCCCTCCTCCTCACCGGTGGGTGTGGGCTTCTTTTTCGTAGAAAAGAAAGATAAAACTCTATGTCCATGTATTGATTATAGGGGCTTAAACAACATCACAGTATAGAATAGATACCCACTGCCTCTTATTGACTCTGCCTTCAGCCCTGAATGCGTGAATTGTGGGCGCGACTTCCGTTGCGTCCTGCCACTGAGCTGTAATTGGTGTTTTCCATGGTAACGGTACACAAATCCTCTTTCTTAGAGCGATTTGAAAAACGTGTGAACACCACGTTATATCTCAGATGAGATATTGTGACCTCTGCCTTCTGCTATCGAGGGATGGGAGGACGACCTGAAGAAGTGGCCTCAGATAACGTACACTAGCATATTTAGCTACTTCATTGACTCCGTTGCTACAGACAGTGAAGCGATGAAAAGCTCTGAGGCGTATCGGTAACATTACCTCCACAGTAATAAGGACTTGTTGTTTTTTTAAAGGAGGTGGGACACAACCTTCTCTACCTTAAAGCAGACATAGAGGCTAGTCAAATCCTTAAGGTCCAACATCACTGGGTCTGGGTTTTAGTTTCAACATCAGGGGAAAAATACAAACGGCTCGGTGCTCATGTGTTGCAGGGCAGGGTGATCTGCAGCCATGCAGCTGCAACACTGGAAAATAAAATGTTCTGATCACTTTTTTCAATGCGTTTTGTAATGACAGTTAGACATGGCCTGACAACGAATTTGGATGTGGGGTTTCCTGCGTTGGCTTTTTTTGGACTAAATGAAATGAGCACTCATATGGGCTGTTCGTAAAATCGCGAACAGCACAAGTATCAGAGCTCCGCAAGGACATTTTAGAAAATAACTGTTACTTCTGTTAAATATGTTGTTAAATTGAAGGTGAATTACTTCAGAAATGACAGCTGTTGTCGGCCAGCCACCACGGTTAGCCACTAGGACTAACCTCTATACAGTCAATGGGACTAACTAGCTTACCGCTACTTCCGCTATCACACCGGAAGTTGCACACATAATCATTTCTACAGAAGTGCCCCTGAGAATAAGGTGGATAATAAAACAGCACAAGTTGCAACTTTGTTTAAATTCCTGGCTCACTGTTTACATGTTATCCCTGTCTGTTTCTGCCCAAAATTACATACAAGTGAGCAGAACTCCCCATACACAGCCAGCATAAGTGATCCGGTGCTGTTCAGTCTCAGGAATATACAAGGTGAAGATGAAAATCAACCACCGCACACTGAAGTTTAGAATAACTTAGAATAATGGCTTCTTCATGTTTGCTCACTACATTATATTAGTACATTATATACCAGTGAGTTGGACTGGAGACTGTTGAAGCTCCTGCCCACAGCGACCCTGAACAAGAATAAGCAGTTAAGCAAAATTAATTATTAAATTATATTAAAAGATAGTGGTGATTAAAAACATTTTCACTCACGCTACCATTTTATATCTCTTTCTTCTCTGTCCTGTTAGCAGTTGCGTCCTGTCAGGACACATCACAAACTCTTTCCTCGGGTAGGAGTGGCCACCGGCAGTGGCTCCTTCGTCTCCATTAGAGAGGCCGTTCATCTACAGTTTAGAATTAAGGTGTCGTGTTGAGACTGAGAGTTATTGGTCATTTTCCTCAATTTAGTTAGAAAAAGCATGGTGTCATATCATGGTAAACATTGCCCTTGGACTCATAAGCATATCATCAACTCTTATATTAAAGCACACTGCACTCTCAATAGTGTGACAGGTAGATTCAGGTCAACAGTACAGAGATTTATCCTCTGTTTCAAGGATGCTTTTAGCAAGCCAAGCACACATCTGATAAACGCTTCACTGTGAATGCCTTCCAGGAGAGACTGAACATGTGCACTGTTGTCCCCATATTTAAATGATACTGTGTGTCTCTCTCTTCTCTGTGACAGCTTCACCCTCCAGTGAGGCCATTCGGAACAACTCTAAACACAATTGATCCTTAATGAGTTTGGACAATCTGTCATACGCACTACTTCTTTTCAAGCATAACCAACTCTTAGTAAGTAAGCCAGGCAACCAGCAGAGACTCTAGGAAGTCATAAAACTGAAGTGTTGGTACAGATTAAAAAAAACAAGATATTATGTGTTCAATAGTGAGCTTTAAAAGTGCTGGTAGACAGATTATTTAGCTAGTTGTTTACCCCTGTATCTGCTCTTTATGCTACGCTAGGTTAACCAGCTGCTGTCTGGAGTTTCACGTTGACTGGGCGGACAAATGAGTGGCATTAATCTTCTCATCTGTCAGCAGAAAAGAAATAAGAAAAATAATAAGAAATAATCCAAAATGTGAAGCTGCTTCTTTAAACTTGTTCATACAATTTTTGACAAAGATGCCGGGCAGTTTTTACATGTGCCACCGTCTTCAGGCTATGTTCATTTTCCAAGCCTTAATGCTCAATTGGGATTTATTGCAGAGATCCATTTTTTTTTTTGGGGCTGTTCATGTTATTCAAATATGTCTATTATCAGTTGCATTGTGATCTGGTCATGAACTGATCCACATGCACAAAAGAACATTGATAAAGATGTCACACACAGCACAATAACGTACTGGAGCCAGAAGTCAGCTTTTACAGTTTCATTTTTTAGTTTATGTGCAGGGGACGCCAGAGAATTCCAGGAGGGAGAGACAAATTGGCAATGGCTGCTAATTCTCTACGGAGGAATGTGTTTATGCCACCCGAGGAGGGGTGGGATCATGACGTGACACAAACAGATTTCATCCGAAATTAGTTAGAGCCTTTCCTCACGACTCTCGCGGCAAGACACTCAGGTGAGTGACATTATAGTCGCATTAATTCAAATATGGCCGTTCAGACTGAGGTCACACCGTGAGAAAAAAAAAAGTCCTGTGAATCAGACCTGTAAAAGACCACATATGAATGTGGCTAAAATCAGAATTAAAAAGTTGATTCCATGTGATTTGTGCTGTTCAGTGTGTGCCAGCAGTCTGATTGTAGACTTCCATTATTCTAACCTCTCTGAGCAAGAAAATGCAAACCACACAATTTTATTGGATCTTAGATATAAATACAATGGTATGAGATTTTCTTCCAAAAATAACAGTTGGTGGCAAGATAAAAGGTAACAAGAGCAGCTTACGTGCGTTTCTTATTCAGCCTGTTCCTTTTTACTCTTATTGTTCTGCCCCCTAACATATGATCAAGCATTGTTATCATTTTATTATTAATAAAAACAGCTGAAACATAACAGATATTGTAAGAAATAAGCTTCTTTATTCAACCACTGTTACTGAAAAAAGAAACTCCAGCTATTTGCTAATGTAAAAAACAGAGACTTGTACACTCTCATTTCACTCAGCACATACAATATGATGTCTCCACTGAGGTGGGCCAGGCACACACAGATATCTAACCAATAATGCAAACACAGAAGTATATAAACCATCAAATCCTGCACTCACAATGATGGTTTCAAATAATCTCTGAAACGTGCATCAACAAACAGAACTGCATCTGAGAACTTTGGGGAAAAAGTGACAGTGAAGTGAAAAACTGCAAAATGGGACATACTGTATGGCAAATTTAAGATCCCAGGTAAAGGAAAACATTACAAAGAGGGTAATGTTGTGTTTAGAGAACTGGATATAAAATCCAAGGAAAAGTACCTGACATCATCTTAACAATGGCACAAAATAACACATTATGTTGATGGCAGTGTTTTGTTTCACTCGTACCATTCCATAAACCACCTCTTGCTACATGTCTACTATCACATACTAACACTTTCATTTCAAATGTCTAAAAAATATGCATTTTTGCATTCTAACTACCAACAAGCAGCACTTCATTAGCAAAAAAACAACAACACAAAAACAACTTCAACAGCCAGCTTTGGATGTGAAATGCAACGTTGAACTAAAAAGCTTTTGAGGAGAGTAAAAAGACACATGGCTGGGAATTTTGTTTTAATTAAAATTTTTACACTAGGCAGTGGAAACCTACGCTGCAACATACCTTTTTTTTCTTAATGAAAATGTAAAAGTAAAATCTGACTGTCCAGCAGCATACTGCTGCAAACAGGAAGGATACTACTTTACACTAATTACAGCCTGTACTAGATTCACTCTCCACAGAAAATGGTAATTATTACAGCTGTAATTAGTGCCAATTAGAGAAAGATCAGGATGTAAATTGTTTGTGGCTGGGTATTGCAGAAACAACACTTGCGTGTTGTAACATTTTAAGGAACTAGTTGAAGAAAGAGCAGTGCCAAGAACAGTGTCTTTCATCACAAAATGCCTCATAATGTATTTTGAAATTACACATATGTTTGCTTTCAGGGTCAAAAAATTGATTACCATGACATTCATGAAAACTCTTGCCTGACAGTTCTTTTATAAAAATCCTTCACAATGTCCTTAGATACATTTAAAACTGTATAGTTCTTAGCAAACATTAGGAGTATGAGTAACATAAGAAAAATATAGCATGAATGATGATTGGCTGAAACTATGTGAAAAAAGTTGCTTTGGTTTTGCTTCTGCAAATAACAGTGTATGTAATTAAACAACTGGTAGGTAAACTAAGCCACCCAGGTATCACACATACAGACATTGGACAAATCCAGAAACATAAAAAATCTTGCTATTCTAAAATCTCTCTTGCTCTCCACAGAAAAGCTACATTGCATACTGTAAAAGGTAAAGAACCAGTGTTTTGAATAATACTAAAAAACATGTTATATATTATTTTGCACATAAATAAATCTGCTGATTTGAATTCTGGTATTGTCAGTAGAGTCATGGTTTAGCATTTTCTTTCTTTCATAGGTACAAGTTTCCATTAATTTGTGGTTTAAGTCTTTTGCAGTTTATTCCGAAGTTCCGTTCCATTTACTCTGTGCTGCCCAAGGAAACATCACTATGCGAGAGTTCAACAGCCTGTTCTAGGATTTTAGAGACGTGCCATATCACATTTCTGTCATCAGACATTTTTCCAATTTGATTGTCTGGAACAAGCATGACTCAACTTTTGTGTTAAAATGCACAGCAACAAATTGGCAAAGTGTTTATACTAAGTCCGGCACATAAGAACATCTGCAAAGGGACCCAGGAGGTTCTTGTTGAAGATACACCTGACCCACACCAGGTAGGTGGTGAAAGGCTTAATGTTCTCTGAAAAAGTATAGTTCTGCTGGGGAAGGATGTAAGGCATGTAGGTGTTCTCTCCCTGCTCCTGGATCCATACCTCATATTTCACCTCTCTGACCTTCAGGTATTTCAGATTCCATGGGATCTGCCAGGAGACTGTGAGTTTAGCCTCATTACTGGTTTGTACTGAGGTCTGACACTGAGGTTCTCTGACCCGGCCCGGGTGGAGTGTACTGGCCGGCTTTGATTTCTTCAAACTGGGCTTTGTCTTCAGGCCCTCTTTGAGGACTTCCAGGAAGGAAGGGATGTCCACCAAAGTGTCCTGGTAGATCCGGAAAAGCCACTCTGGGTTGCGGCAGCACAGGTGCCTGGGGACATCTTTGCTCGCCAGTATTCTCTCTTGCTCCTCCTTCTCCAAGTGAGCAATGCCCCCTTGTTCCCAGGGTCTGTCTGGGTGGGTGATGGTGTTCTCCTCCTTAGTGTTCCTCCAGGAGATATAGTGAAGGTCCATACCTGGAAGGGAGGTAAGGGTTTTATATGGGGTGTATTGCTCTGGGTTCACAGCAAAGGGGAACAGCTCAACCACAGCAGCTCCTCTGGGGAGGAAGAGTGAGGTGATAAGCTGAGCTCCATGCATACTGACTAATATGGTAGCACTGCTGATCACCTGGACGATCCGTGGAAAAGACTGTTCCTCCAGGGATACCGTAACCACTCTCATCTGGAACTCCTGGGCCAGCGCCATAATTAGCTCTGCTTCATTCATTATCAGCCTCGTTGTTGAACGACTAAACACAACAATGTATTCATCCTTTTTTTCTTTCTCCTCATATTCAGCACTCCCTCCATCCTTCTCTGCCTCCTCCACCCTTGTGATGTTCATTTTTTCCATCAGAGCCTTGGCAAACTGCCGGATCTCATTTCCTGAGACCAACATGTTGGCTTTGGGCCCCTGTGGCTGGACAAAACCGTACTGGTACCAGGTTGTCATCTTGGACAAGCCAACATAGGACTTTGTAAAACACATGAGCTTGCCAAAGTTCCTGAGCTGTTCTTTGAGCAGTGGCTGCTTGCTGCTGAGAAGTCGGTAGAGATCAAAGTGTGGGCCTTCACCCCAGCCCTCCATAAAAACCAAACGAGCTTCATCATCTAAGTCCAAATACTGTTTCATAGTATAGAAGGCTGGAAGCAGGTCATCATGGAACACATGCATTAGGTTGTCAGGATTAAACCTGTTTAGGATCAGTGTCACATCTGGTACAAACACAGGCTTGGGCATAAACTTTAAAGTAGCAGCTGGGAGCTCTAAAAAGTTGAAGTACTGGGTGTTGTGATCCTCTACCGAGGACAAGTCCAGCAGGGCAGGTTGGAAGCGCCTTGACCCCAAGTTGGGCAACATGACAGAGGAATTGGAGTGGAAAAAGACAAACTCCTCAGCCTCAGAGCAGTAGCATAGGTAGTCAAAGCGGCAGATGCGGTCGGTGTGCATCTTGCCGGTGCAGATCATGCGTGTACCGTGTTCCTGAAGAGCCTGTAGGGCAACATGGTAGTCGATATGGGCCTGTGAGAGCTCCTGGGACTGCCGTGTCATGTGCAGCTCTTCCTCCAGCAGGGCAGCATGCTCACTCAGTTTGGAATACTTCCAAAGCAGAGCTGCAACTATGGAGACAAGCAGTCCGTTAAGGAGCGTGCCCACGCTCATCTTGCAGCCTGCCACTAAAGCCCGCATCACTGCTGCTGCTGCTGAGGACCCACCTCCCGACTCCAGCTGCCCTCCGACCTCAGAGGCAGGTGATGAGACATCCGCCACCAGGCAAAGACTAAGGAAAAGGAGAAGGGAAGGCAAAAGAGAGTGGAGCAGTGGTTGACCACACAGGGAAAGGAGGAGGACAGAACAGTGGAAGTGAGGGGAAGGGGAGGAAGGGAAAAGAGGAAATGACATAAGTTTATGAACAAAGAACAGAAAAAAAACAACAAAAAGTCTGAAGACCTGATTACCATTGCAGCAGACACAAAAGAGCACTGATATAATTAACAAATCAATAGTCAAGTCTATAATGCTGCAGTGCTCTTTGTGTAAGCGATACAATCCAGTGATTTATCAGAGCAGGTTTCAGTTCTCACCTTTGGGAATAGTGGTTGTTCACTTTGGCAAACAAATGAGACATTTTCCTGACCTTACATCTCCTGTCACCCAACCTCGATATGGCGAGACAAATTACACTGTGAGAAGGCACAGAGAAAAGAACAAGAGTACTGCTCTCAACTCTACTCATCTGCATACTGAGAGAACAAATGAGTCATTGAGAGACTCTAAATCAAACCAACAACTAATGGCCAACAGCTGCCTGCTAACACGAGGCAGCTAGCATGCTAAATACCCATCTGAGGGCAAGCCTCACTACCTCTCATCAAAGTTTTCACACAAATTAATTACTTGTCATTTTATTCTTTTCTTCACTTGAGGTGCACTTATCAACATGAACCTACACGCACCTGAGTGTCTAGGCTTTGTATGACATCCAGTATGTGACATAATGGGATTTAGGGAGCCACACTTTCCCTCTCTGAAACTGGCAGAAAGTAAACTAAATTAGGTCAAACTAAACCAAGACATGAGTCTAGGCTAAAACACACTTACACAGCACAAATTGATATAAGTAGACGCGCTAATACAAGCCTGGACAGGAAACATGTTGATAAACTTGTTTTTTGTTTGCTCCACTCAATATTGTACATTGTTTCTTTCTATTCCATTTGCACTTGGCTTTTTTTGTTCCTTGTTTGTTGCACTCTCTTTCCACCCCTCCTCCGTTCCCTTGCGTGCTGTCTCTGTTCTGCAGGAACTGAGCAGAGTCCCTGGGCTATTTTTGACATCCCTGCATGTACAATATGTCACTGGCAACAGGGTCAATCTTTGTGATCGAATTTAGTGAATACATACAGGCAACCTGGGCGCTATGTTCAGCTGCTCCAGATAATGTCAACTGAAAAGACGCAAACGTTAAAGTCGAGCTGAAATAAAAACCCTTTTGGATCATATCCACAGTCACATGGTGCCCCTATTTAACAATATAAAGATGACTTCACTTGTTGCTGAAGTAACCGTTAGCTGACGCCAACTGTACCAGGCTCAGGAGCCGGTGAACACGGCCAGACAGAGAGCAAACACAGCCTCCGAGCCGAACTGAGGCCAGTTTCACGACAGGGGATGCAGTACCGAGGCTGTTTACGGAATTCCCTGATGGGCTTGTTGTGGCTGCTGTTAGACAGTTACCGCTAGCTCAGTTAGCCATGCAGAGGGCCCATTAGCCAACTCAGTCTTGGGTGAAAAACTGGTCTTTGTCAGGTGTCGGTCTCTCATCGGATGCTGTGTTCGGTCCCACTTGGGTCATGTTTGGAGAGTCCTTTTTACATTTAATTCCTTAATACATTTAATCGGCCGTGTTAACTGGGAGATTCCAGTCAAGCAAAATCAGCTACTTGGACATCTAGCTGCATGACGGGGGCGTAACACACATTCAGCACCGCTATTGGCTAGCAAATAGCATAATGCCTTCCGTTTCATGTGCACTTTAAATACATTAAAAGATTGGTCTTTCTCCTTAACACTGAAATATACATATTATCTGCTTACAGATTATAACAAAAATAATTTTATGTGCGGTATATTTATAACAGATTTCAGTATTTTGCACCTAAAATGTGACTTTTTTTTAAACAATTGCAAGTAAACTGAATGTTTGAGTAGCCATCCCTGAATGTGGGATTGGAGGCCCAGAAAATTAGTATGTTTAAGTATCACCTACCACTGAGTGGCAGTTTGATTGCTTAAAATATAGAAATGACCATGATAGAGACTTTATGTGCTTTTAATCAACATTATGTTTGTGTGTGCTGTACTGCAGAAGGACCAGCCAAAGAAAAAATTATAACTTTCATGTTTTTTTAAAAAAAACTTTTCAGGGTTTTTAGGGGTATGGAACTAAGAGACGTGTCTAACTAGTTAATAGTATTTTTTTGTTGCAGCTGACAAACATTTTCCTTGGAGTAAGTCTCTTGGTTTGGTAGTTTATGGCCTGTGTAAGAAGACAGTGGAGGCTCGTCAGTGCTGACTCCTTAATGCAGAGATGCTAAAGGAACAACAGTAGAGATGCTGAGTTGAGCAAGACTATATAATCCCAGGAGGGTGAATTGATTGATTTGCTGTTTTTGACTGTATAACATTTTGGAGACTTTGCCTTTTGCCTCGCTTTGTTAACAGATGAGTGGCCTATAGCCAAAGCCAGAAGAGGACTATCAAGTGAAACAGCTACGATCACAAGCAGCCTAATAGCAGGACATCATGTCATGTGGATGATATAGAGTCCAGTACTGTGGCTATGGGTGAGTTAAACTTGTTCCCCCAGAACAGTGAAACACACACTTGGGACAAACAGGAACAGACTCAAACTTGATCATGCTCTCAGATTACAGGCAAGTAGGGTGGAAGATTATTTTCCTTCAAACAGGCCTTTTTCTTGAAAGTAATTTTTACATGTCACCATAGGAGAAGCACAGGTGTAAAAAAAATAAAATGCATAATGGCTGAATTCCATTTAGCTGCTTCAGTTTCCGGGTCCAGCCAGCTCACTGTTACTTTGTAATGGATTACTGGGACACTGTTAATATTAGTAGCACCTGTGCCTTTCCTGCTGTGACAAATCAAAATGTCTATTATTAAACATATATAGTTTATATATAGTTCTCTGAACATGCACAGTGAAATTTCTATTAGGGATGGGCATTTTAAGTAATTTCCATATTCGAGTACTTGCATTAAAAATTATAGAGTTCTTGAGTACTCGCCAAAAAAAATAAAAAAATAAATTCTAACTTAAGAATAGGGTCCGAAATTAACACACAATCGAAAATGCAGGTAGGCATTAGGGTAAACCTTCCTTTCTGTGCTGAAAAGACTGTAGAGATCAGTAAATGATATTCTATATCTATACTGTAAACAGGCATTATCTGTGGGTATTAGTGAGGTTTGCAGCATTTTGAGGCTGACACCCAGTTTCTTAATACAGTGAGGAGTGTGGTGCTGAGTGGAGCGGAGCAGGAGGTAAAGAGAAGCAGAAAGTTGTCAGTAGCAGTAAATGTACAGTGCAGGTTACAGTTTGTCAATAAATAAAGGCTGCAGCTTCTCAGACCAAAGTGAAGCTCAAGTGTGTTGATTCCCAACTGCTGGAAAGGTGAAGGGGGTTAGTCCTGAAGCAATATATATATCCTTCCAACACGTTTCGTGGAAATCCATTCAGTAGTTATTCCGTAATCCTGGTGACAAACAAACAAACAAACCAACCAACAAATGGACACGGGTGAAAACAACCTCCGTGGCAGAGGTAATTAGATAGAAGCAGCAAATCCTCACATTTGAGAAGCTGGAAACAGAGAATGTCATTGTTGGTAGAAAAACATATTGCTCCTACAATTGTTTTCAAGATTTGAAAACAATAATAGCAGAAGTCAGAGAGATTTAGACTGCTTTTGATTTTCTTTCAAATTAGACATGTTACAAATACGAATTAATTCACGAGGCAGGTACAGATAGACCAGGCAGAGAGCTGCATGCAACTGACTGTTACACTGCACACACCAACACCCAGTGCCCTTGGCTTGACCGTGGCGATGGGCACACAGTAAGGATGTATTGTTAGCTATTGTTACACAATAAAAAAAATCATGTGTTGTTGGTGAAATCAAGAAAAAGACATGAATCTGGATAAGCAGCAAATGCAAACAGCAAGGATAGAATCCAATATTTATATGCAAATATATGCACTAAATTCACAAGAGAAAGTGATGCAGGTCATGAAGACTACCAAGAAAAGATTTGTCTCCACTTCCTCAAAAATCACTTGCTACATAACAAGCCGATAGAGAAAGCTTATGTTATTTCCCATGACAAAATGTCATCGACAGCGAATGTGAATCAAAGCACCATAGACACGACATACTGCAGCGCGGATGCCTCAATGCTGATGCAGCAGCCAAAATAAAGTGAAATGAAGTGTGAAGAGGAGGCTGCTTATGAGACTAACATTAGGCAGGCATCCTGTATGCTCTTTCAGTCCACAAGGACAAGGGCAGCGTGAGGCTAACAGTGCCAGCAGTGCTGCTTAATCCCTCTCACTGCACACTGGCTCCCACAGGGACGCATGTGAATGCCCTCTGCAATGTGCCCAAGCCAAGCAACCAGAAGCTTGGAAATGTCAAAGCCCCTGCAAGACACCACCGCACGCACAAGACACCCTCATTTGCATCACCACATTTAACAGGATACAAACAGAGACCTGGACACTGTGAACTGCTCTCTGGTTCCTAGTCAGGTTATTTAAAACACACATTTAAAAAAGAGGAAAGAGGAACCTAAAGGAAGAGCCTAACACATGAGGGCACTTCCCTGAATCTGATGTGTGTGTGTGTATGTGTGTGTGTGTGTGTGTGTGTGTCTAGTCATTTAAACTGACCTTGAAGACAAGTGGATTTTGTATCTTGTTAGCAGAGTGAAGGAGTGAGCCAAGATACTGCCTGAGAATGAAAATGTTCAAATTAGAAAAAGGTCACAGCAGTTCCAAATATGATCAAATGTTAGATGAGATCCATCTCCTGAGCTATGCAAACACGTGGGAATGGTCTCATATCCATATTCTATTTCTGAGTGTGCATGCTATTAGATAACCCGCTGATTCTGTCTCCAGATCTCTCCAGTTCTGCCATCAGAACTGAGCAAATTTTCCTCTGAGCTCCCAAACTGTCTCCAGACATCAACCACTGCCAACACCAGTGCTGCCACAGCCTGTGTGATAGGGGTCTTCAGGACTGGAGTTTGACCCCATCCGTTACCTCTGTTAGAGGTTAATCACTTATCATCACCATCCAAAGACTCTGAATGGTCTGCAACCGCAGTTCCATCACATCATCTTCACATCACTGCTAAGCATAGTTCTGAAGGATGACACAGTCCTATGTTTACTTCTTGACTTGACTTTGGCTGCTTGTCTACAAGTGCATGCGCTCTCTCACTGCCTTTACATGCACACAAAGAATCAGGTTATGTAGGGGAATTGGGTACGTAATAAGAGAACATGTTTGCCTGGTTACTGTAAAACTTGTGTTTACATGCAGCAGTAGATCAGATTACTCCCCGATCCCCAGCAATAATTTATACTGTAAGGAGGGTATATTTTAAGCGTATTAGTGACACAAGACGTTCCACCCTGCAGTTTTTTTCTGGTAAAGGCTGAGTGCCGTCTCTCCCCAGAGATCACACATTTTTCTTACTTTAGTGGCTGAATTTTACAGATAATCTACTGTTAAATATAGACACTGATATAATAGCTTAAGTTTTGGTAGAACTGAAGATTTCAGAGAGAAAACTCTTTAAACTTTAGGACTTCAACTCTTTGGCCGGAGAGTAATTGACAAAGCTTTTCAGGGTACTGCACTTAATGAATGGGGGCATTCATCGTTTATTATTCATTCATAATGATTTATAAGTACATTCATAAACACAAATAATGCTTTCTGATGCACTAAGTAGTCATAAAACATTATAGATGTGACTTATAATAAAGTTCAAGTGTCTTATGGAGGCTCTTGACTAGTTATAAACCAGAGGTTGACTGATGGGGCTTATAATACATTATGACTACCTACACTCTCAACTGTAGTAAGGAGTATGCTGTAGTAGTCCATGCAGTACCATAAGTTATCATTATAATCAACGTCCAAATCAGTATTTAAATGCTTTGTTGCGTCGGCTGCATGGAAAAAGAGGCAAAAGAATGGTAACGAGCGAGAAAAGGAGCTCCTATATAGCATTTAATTAGTCTCCAGACCCCTGCACATAACACCAATTACGTGCACGTAATACGAACAGTATCGGCGAACCCTTCTGTTCAGCGTGCACAAGTGCAGTGCAGCAATGCAGTTGAATCATGCGGAGCAGTTTGAGTTTTCCAGGTGATTTCTTTATTGTGTTTTTAAGTGTATTAAGTCTAATTTTAATATATACTGTATATACTATATAATTGTATGTGTTAAGTACATGTCGACACATCCATATATTGCATGCTTCATCCTAATGTTTCATTGTTGGTGGTAAGTAAAGTGTAATGCATTTTCATGCTTTTAAAACAATCTCTGCTGCAACATAAGTGATTATTATCAGTAGCCCCTTTTACGCGGCCTGTTCAAGGAAGGACTGTTACGCCGTTACTCCACCTCGCCGTTCTTAAAAAAGGTAAGAAGGCGAAATGGGAGGTCATTGTTGTTTTACGTTTGAGCTGGCAGAGGAGGTTATAACAGGGCTGAATTGACGTCTGTATAAAAGGAGTTAGCCAGGAAGGTGGCAGGACAGGACAGGGGGGGTGATGTTTTTGCGACATGTTATGTGTGTGACCCACAATCGGGAAATTTAAGAAGCTGCTAGCAGCAAACTCAAAGAAGAAGAAAAGCAAGAACCGAATATGTCTGCAAATTAGGGCGGCAACGTGAGGTCCAGGGGCTCCTTAGCCTCCTTGCAAAGGCAGAGATCAAGTGCCATTAAATGACTGTTCTGCTGCTCATTGACTGCTCAGTCAGTAATGTGCTGTAAGCAATGCCTCCCATCATGTAAGTGTTTTTGTAAAAAAAAAACACAATGAACTATTAAAACTACGTTTTCATAGCAGCCAGTTTAGAAGGATTCAGTCAGCTCACCAACAACCCCGGAGATGGCTTTTTACCGGAAACCCTTCTGCTGTAAATTTTCCCCAAAATCAAAGGCAAACAGTTAAAAGGAGGCAAAAAAGCTGAGAAAAGAGCTGCTCTCTGTTACTTGTCATTTAATTTAATGTTAATGTTAAAATATTGAGTAATAGGGCTTCAAAGCCATCCTTGATTAAAGCATTAAAGCTTGCTTAATGATGTGCACTTCTGTACTGAAATAAAGAATCTAAACTCAGGATCCAGATCTACTTCTTCTAAAGACACAGCAACCTCTGTTGTAGAACAACAGCTGTGTGAGCCAGTAACAACGCCGCTCTCAGCCCCATTAGCCTAGTTACATCAACATTTGACTTTGTACTGACTATCATTTTCTAAGAGGCAGATAATTACAAGAGATTTAATAAATGCAAGGGTTGGAGGGTAGTCTAAGGCTGATTTGATTTGGATGAAGTGTATGCACTAGTTTTGACACTAATTTTCGGAACATTCAAATAAAAATTTTAAACCAGAGCTGAGCACTGCACACCACTGTGCCTCACACACTGGTTGATCTGAGCACCACCACAGGCTACCAGGCAAGTTAGAAAACACAGCATTTTGGTACATCAGCACTTCTGCAGTTGGATTTCTCTGCCCAATAAACCCCGAGGCGATCCGCCTACATGTAGAATACTAATACTCCTCCAACCTCCTGAAAGTATGAAAAAGCATACATACATACAGCTATGTACATAACATATTTCCTGATTTTGAGACACACTTTGTTGTTGTTTGTTCTTCTACAGCCCTAAGCCCAGAGTATAACTAAGCACAATATAGGTCCTTCGGCTCTTAATTGAAAAAAGACGCACAGATGAAATTATGCTCCATTATGCTTCCAGGTATGAAGCATGGAAAAATGGACTACATAATTACATCATTCCAACAATCCTGAAAGAGCAGAGATTTCGTTAGACATAGCTTTCATTTTCAGTTTCCAGTTTTCACACATCATTGTCAAAACCAGTGCATCTCAGTTCCCTGAACTCAAACCAACCAAAAGTACAGTTGCCCTAAAACAAAAACAAACGCACAGCAGAACTCATTTTTGATAACTTAAAGGGGCTCTATGTCTGTCCATCTACCTGTGGCAAGGTTCAACGGGGATCTGTTAGGGACAGGTCATTTGGAAGACATGCAGACCCACACACAGACATACAAAACGTTGGTGATATCCTTTGCTGAGGCGCCAATGTGAACCCTTTCTAATCCTGATTGGACAAACACATCACTGTCTACCCTGCCATTAGTGTTTGCTTCAGATTTTGAATAGTCCATCTAAACACTTTTTCTTGGCCTCCATGAAAAACATCATGAGGTCAAGGAATGATGTAAAGGAGAATTCATATGACAACTTCTGTAGATATAAGTGTCATTCCAAGTTAATGAAAACACGATTCTTAATTTTAGGTGATTTTATACTAATGACAATATAATTCTGAATTATCAGGCCTTCAAAGATTATGCTTGGCTTTGCAAGGCTATACTGTATGTCCTCATGCCTATAAATTACCCCTGCTGTGACAGTTTACCGTCTTCCAGTAATTATTGTCAGAACACCCACATCAGTGGGTGGTGGATGCAGCGGTATAGCAGCTTCCTGTGAAAGCACCTTTAGGGTCATGATTTAGCTGTGCACATAAATCAGTCCCATTTTCTCTGGAGTGTTTGCTTCCTTTTGCACTTCAGGAGTATGTCCACTGACCTGTAACTGTCATGTCTCCTTGACCATATCATTCCACTTTAATAAGACTGGTGCAAGACCACCACACCCCCTCTTAAACGGTCTGTCAGTCAGCGCTCTCTCAGCGCTGCCTTCAGGCTGACACTGAAGCTCCAGCTTCCCCAGTGTTACTGGTTAGCATATCTGTTTGCTCTGGAGATGATAAGGACTCCAATGATGATGTGAAAGGCGGTGTGGGGCAGCCTGGAAAGTCTAATGCATTTTAATGAGAATCCTGGAAAACCACGGCTAAAGGGGGATATGGGAGCAGAGTGGCAGCGGCAGCCCTGCGCTCTGGCAGCTCATTCGGCCCCTGGTGTTCATCATTCCTTGCAACTCACCGTCCCCCCTCTTTGCAGCTAATCCTCCCTCTTTCTCTACAGTTCTTCCATTTTAAATAAACTCACAGTTAACATGACTATTCAAAAGAGAAATTACAAAAGAACATCGGCAGTGTTGTTCCAGTCCTTTTTCTCCCGCCCTATACCTGCCTTTCTTTCCCTTCGGCCACTTGACTGCTGATCTCTTCTGGCCGTGATGATATGTCCTTATTGGTTGTCATCTTTATTCCTGGCCCAAATGTGGCCTGTCAGGTTGGATCAAGGCCCCGGAGTTCAGTGTGGCACTAAGGAGGATTAATGGCCCAGCAGCCATTATCTGGCTCTACAAAGACGAGCCTCATACCCTTTCTCTCACTTTGCATCTCTTTCTCAAACATGTTTGGACAGACACAGCACGCGCACGCACATGCGCACGCACACACGCGCGCACACACACACACTGCAATGCTATCCAGTCTAGTGGTGGAAAATAGGCTGGCTGCTTCATAATGACTGGCAGTGAGTATCAGGAAATGCCCCTGCTCTGTGTTAGACACATCACATGCCCGACCACTCCAAACTGATCACTCGTCTGATTTATAGCCTGCTCCTTAATAACATTTTTGTCCTTCTCTGAATCATTCACAAGTAGTGACCCACTACGACTTCTGAAATACAGCAGATATAAACCCAAGGGTGTTAGCTTGTGCCGTCTCTACTCCCAAGGGATGCAAGAGAAACCGAGGCTGATGTGGACAATCTGCAGACTGTGTGTGTGTGTTTGTGTGGAAGTGACAGACAGACAAAGAAGAACAAAGTGAGGACATCCTCAGCACGGCACAGCACTTCAGCGCTGCCCCGGGACAACAGGCAGTATTCCACAGAGGGACAGAAATAGAATACCAAGGCTTGAGATGTACTCTTGAAGATATTTGCAAGTGCTCAAGCTCTTAAGTTCCTGCTCCCATCCATTTTTGAAACTCTGGTAACCTGAGAATTCAGAAGGATTTTCATCTTGGTAAAATTTGTGTATAGGACAGGATGTTAAAGCTTTTGCCAAGCCTCCTCTGGTGCATAAGTACCCTGTAAGGGAAAACATACTGTACTATACACTGGATATGAACACAGAACGTGCGAACGGTTGATGATGTTTATGCTTTCCCCTGAAATTTAGCCTGATGTGTCGTATCTTCTGAAGCTTTAAGAATTTGGAATAAAGTCTTGTGGGTTTGGCTGAACAGCCTCAGTTTGTAATGACAGACACACCAGGGCGTCAGTGAGGTTTAAGGAGATTAAAAAGGAATAAACAAATACCACAAAATACTCATAAATCTCAATCTGAATAGTTTCTTATCTGGATGACACCTCAGACAGGTCAAATAAAATATTAAGGCAGGGAGAAACTTTAGACAGTGCAAGTGCCCAAAGGCTTGTAAACCATTTCACTGCATCATTACTCTGAGGACGCCTCCAAGTTATGACCTGCAGAATTCACAACAGCTTTGTGACAGAGAATTCAGTTAACTTACATCTGTTCTGAATGAATCTTTTGCTACAGTCTGAACTAGATTTAACGGTAAAGTCAAGTGTCTGCATGTAAGACATCTAGCCTTGTTTGGGATGGTCTTATTTACTATGTGGGAGAGACACTTGGTTCCTGTAGACAAGCTTATGGAAGTTAAACGTACCTCTGCCAAACCAACCACATTGTTTGAATCCTTAAAACCTTTCTCTAGTAAAACTGAAAAACACTGTTTGAGATGCATAAATGATACCTTTGTGTTGCTTAACTTCCGAGTGTGACATCTTCGCTTCATTGTGGTGCACCAACACATAATTGGCTCATTACAGCACTGTAAGCCAGAGGGCAAAAATACCCACTGCACCTGACGGCTGGTGAGAACTGCAGTTGTAGAAGAGTGCCCCCCTTACTGGTTTATTTTGTAAATGCACATCTGTTTAATTTCCCCACTGCAGTTAAAGATCAGCGCACAGCCACTTCCCTGAGCTTTTCTATGGAAACCATCCAGGAATGTCTTCCACTCAGTGGATGAGACAGTCCCAAACGGGGCTAATAGACGTCTAACAGCACACAGGGTGCGCTTTCTAACTCAGAAACTAAAACAACACGTCTCTTGTTGCATTGTAGACTTTCACATAAACCACTTATATAAAGATGGACGACGCGTGCCCACGTCCTCCCACTGTACAAAAATGAAGCCAAAATATCCCGGATACGACTGCTGCCATTTTGCACTGGTGACATGATGACGTTACGCGACGTGGACCAAGTTTTTAGCTTGGTCCCATCTGCTGACATGGAAGATGGGCTTTATGACCTATACTGCAGCCAGCCACCAGGGGTAATTGAAAAGCTGTGGCTTCGCTTTTGGGGAGCTCTAACGTTATCCATCTATATACACTATACAGTCAGTGGTAGAAACAGACACAGTCCAGACCTTTTATTCAGTGCACCTCTTTCAGTTTCTTCAAATCATTGTGTTCGAAATCCTGCCTTGCTGACACACCGGGGTGAAGATTTGAGGTGTATGCACATCAGCTCCTCCACAAGCCTGTTGAGCTATGCTTGTCTAAAAAGGCCTTTTACAGAAATGTTTATGTTTATCTTACAGAAGTATGACATAACCTCATGCATAAGCTGTTTTCTAAAAAAAAGCACTGAACTCCATACTCTGTGTGAATGCATCCACCGTGACAGCCATGCAAGTGCATAGTGCTCAGCAGTGAGGGGATGTGGAGACACATGAATATGAGTTATATTAGAGACAAGAGTGCAAGCACATTTTTCCCCCTGAAGATGCAAGAGCATACACAGAGGGTGATCCAAACTCATCTTTTCCTGCACAAGTCAGCGTTTCAGTTTCGTGGAGTCGCAAAGAATGGCTTTGAATTATTTCCAAAGACAAGAGCAGAAATGCAGATCAAAGTGACGGCATAATGGAGAGTGCTCCAGGTCTGTAACACAAGACCCTGTTGAACGTCTCCTCTCATTTCAGACATAAAAGAGGACATGGAAAACAAAAAAAATTGACAAAATTATATCAAATTGCATGTGGTGATGTAATCAAGATGTAACGAGATTTGAAATTAACCTACAGCTAATACTTCCTAACCTGAGCCAGTGAAGCCAATCAAAATCGAGAATCCAGCATGTTAGAAACAAGTGTCAGACCACCCTCTGAAGAATATAAACTCCAGGGATATGAAATAATGTCTCGTCTGGGAGCTGATGGGCCATAAATACCACACAAAGCAGAATTATGGCATTTTCGGGGCACCCAATAGCTCAACTGGTAGAGCGGGTTAGGGTTAGGGTTAGGGTTAGGGTTAGTCCTTACCACAGTGGCTGTCAAGACAGTTCTGAAAATGAAGTGATGAATATAACAGAGTGGTATTATTGTGGGCTAAATTATTAATTATTTCTTTCCTCAAAGAAAAACAGCATTGTTCACATTAATGATGTTAGTCTTAAATGATCACTGAATAGAGTAACACAGCGATTTAATAACCAACTCATCACTACTTACACCTGGAGATGAACAACACATTGCATGTCTATGGGAGTTCTGAAAATGCTTGGAAATGTGTTCAAAATTATGAAAATAATGCATCCATATCCATTCAAACAACATGTTTGTACACAGATTATTACACTGTTGATAAATAGCCCATTCATTCATTCATTTACCCATTAATTCACTTTAAGTATATTTTAATTATTTCAGAGACGTGTGATATTCACAGCACTTAGGACAAATGACACATGCGTGAATTGGACAATGCACTTTCTATACTAGGTTTAGCATATTTATACACACATCTATAAGCATAGGTTGAACTGTAACTGTGCGTCAGCTGGAAGCTTCTTTCTTCGGAGGTAGCAGTCGGACACGGACACAAACACACACACACAGGCAAAGCCCTGTGACAGGCTGAAAGAATTGTATCGGTACAACCGCTTTTTGCTCCGCATAAAGTAAAAGCCGTCATCTGTACAATAATTCTTACCTCTGGTCTCAGGGAAAATGCTGCTTTTGTCTTTGAAGACAGTTGAGAGGTTAACGTTAGCTCACTTAGGCAGCATCAGTGCTTCAGTATATCGCAGAAACGGTCCTACACACGAACACGAGACATGTAGTGGAAACGAAAAGAAGAATACTGGCGGATACTGGGACTATTGGTAAAAAACAACGGCGTGTTCAGTCATTACATTCTCCGAGACACAGCCGGGGCTTTTTGGTGTTGTTTACGATCTAGCCTATAGCTGTCAGACAGGCAGAAAGAGACAGAGAAGCTGCCTGGCTACCGACTCCACTGTGCCGTGTCCAGTCTCCACCTACTGCCGAGGGAAATCCCGCGCTCAGATCTCGCGATGACGCTCGACCTCTAGTATTCACATATGCAATTGATAATTACTGCACCTTGTGCATATTTATCTGATTCACTGGTTAAAGAAGTATTGAGATCCTTCATTCAAGTAAAAGTAGCAATACTACAATGTAAAAAAAGAAGGTATGCTTATCAACAAACAAATACTTAAAAGTATCAATGCATAAAAAAATGTTCCTGTCAATTACGCTATATGGTAATAATCTAGGAACATACAATATAAATTAAACATTTTTAAAATGTGAGGTATTTGTTTATATTTAACGGAAAGAGTTTGACACCATAGGCTTTTTGTACAGCAGATATTTAAAGCACATGGATGACCTTCATTAATGTTTTTGGAATAAGGGATGTAAATATAATAGAGACATATTTATCCTTTAACAATAAAGGATAAAGTCCTGTACAGGCCGAGCATGTTTACAGAGTGCAAATAAAATGAAATAAAACAAGAAAATGAAAAGGCCTGCATGTCATTCTCATTGAAGGTACAATGCAAAAAATATTTGTAGGCTATAAGTCCCAGAATAGAATGGCCCATGTGATCAAGAGGTCACATGGTGATCATTTCACAAAAATACAAAAGAGAAAAAAAAAATATTTTAGATTTCCTATATCAAAAAAACTCCTGTAAATCTCTGGAGAAGAAACTTAAATTCCTGTATAAGTACACAGTGTATCAAATGCAAAGCAACACTCCCATCTTGAGTTTGAAAAAAGAAAAGCAAGCACCACCACCGGTAATGGTTTTTACTGCTGTGAGTATGACATAACAAATCAATCATTAGATTTATTTGAAATGTCAGTATGTGTAAATATCAAAGGCATGGTTTGTGTAATGAAGGCTCAAATCACCTTAACCTTGTCTTTAAAAGGCCAAATACTCGCAGTTTTAGTGCTCCTTGTTAAAGATTTTCTAAGTGCTCTAGTGAACTCTACTGGAAGGATGAACACTATTCTTCCAAAAGATATTGATTTTAAATCAAAGTCAACTCTTGCTGAGCATTTTTATAGAAGCCACAGAGCAGGATAGGATGTTAATTGTTCATTTGTCATTCAGTATGACTGCATGGAAGCACCTTTATGTTTCTCCACTAGTGATCAGTTTCTTTTTTCTTTTAATAGACAAATAACATTCATTCTGGCTGCATTCCATTACTTGTAAAACTTGACTGATGCTGGTATAATTGATAATAACCACTGTTGATGTTATTAATTAGAACTGTGCTTTTCCGTTTGTAACCAGTCAAAATGTAAAAAGGCGTAGTGGCCACATCTTTCTGTATTTCCACATATTTCCCCCAGTAAGTACATTTGTAAATATAAAGGCATTCCTTCTTTTAAGGATTTCCTCACTAGACCTTGTTACGCTCTAACACAGAATCTGTTTTCTACTGTTAGAATATGTCTCTGGTACCCTTGTTGTTGTGCACAGTGGCCTAACTGGTCAAAATAAAATGACACCTTCTTAATTATATGTTTCGGTTAATGTTCGCTATTGTAAACACAATACAAAATCTTTAGGGACAATTAAGAAATTGATAAGTTGATATTTCATTGTGTCATGCAAAAAGTGAATGAGCACAAACTGTTGCGAGGAAACACATTACATTTGTGAGTGAAACACAAATATGGTGAGGAGATGCCATATTGGCAACTCAGATGTGGATGCATTTTCATTCTCTACGTGGAAACACCCAGCAATGCCTCTAAAATAGGAGCAGATTTTTCTTTTAAAGTCACAATGACCACTCAATTAGAGAAGGAACATACTCGTCATGTAAAGGTCAAAACAAATGTGTGTTTAGTCCATCACTAGATGTCACTGCTCGCCCTTTATTCGGAACACCAAACAACACAGACAAGCAATACTGGATCCATCGAAAAAGTAAAGACTGTGTAAATCTTGCAGTGCATTTTTAGTGATGACAACCACATCAAGTTATGTCGGATGTTGTCGCCTTGTATTAAATTATAGGATATTTGGGCGGCATATTGAACACCCTGCTATGCATTTCAAAACACATCAATTTAAAACTCTTCCTTTGACCAAAGTGCCATACCTTTATCAAGTAGACGCCCATTTTATATAATACATATTATTCATTGTTGTGTGAATAGAATAGTGCTTCAGCAACATTTCCAAATCAAAAGACTTTATTTGACGTCAGAGGATGCGGTTGGTGATGCTCTCATGCTGCCTTCACGTGGTCCTCGTAAGGCCCTGACTCTAAGCTCCAAAATTGAGACTATGTACAATTTACGCTGCAGGTAAGCACCTTTCAGTCGGACAATCATAATAAAATAGGCCTAGTCAAATGAAAATACTTTTTTCTTCTTGCTGTTGTTGCCTCTGAAAAATAATCAGTCCACCTTCTCGTTGATTTAATGGGAAATGTTTGGCTTTGTGTATCATGACCTCATTAATCTACATGCAACGTGCAACGCACATCTCTTGAACAGTTGAAGCACTTTTGAACAGTATAGTGTTAAATGGTACTCTCGGCAAAAGTCTAATTATGTTAGAAATACCGACACTTTTTTTGGCACGTGAAGGCAGCATCACAGCCCCATAGCCTCGGCTGGGAGGATACAACGATTCCGAAAAGGGCTGCCGTTGCCAACGATGCCATACCTCGTTTTACGGATGAACCCTGGGCATAGGCACCTTCCGAGTGCCGCGGTCACCTCGAAGAAGCGGTACCATCTTCGCCTTCTCTGATATTTTGCAACAAGCTTCAGTACAGAGCACCCGAAGGATCCAAGACACCCGGTAAAGACCAGACTCGGGGCTTTTATGTTTACCGAAGGAAAGCTGGAGAAGTGAGCTGAACGAGCCGTAGTAACTTTAGCTTGCTACATGCTAACTAACGTTTTGGCTAGCTGTGTGATACTTAAAGCAGCACCTGTGTACCTGTGAGACCAGCGCTTTGTCATACGGCTAATGTGTTTCTGTAGAGATTATCATTGCCTTAATTATAGGTTGACGTTCTAACGTTAAAGAACGAACGCAGTTAACCTTAGTAAGCCAGTAAGCTAACGTTGATCAATCAATGAACAACGAGCTAGCCCCTGGTAACGTTGGGCTAACGTTGGTTGTTTGTGCTACCGCTGGGCCCGTTATGCAGCTGACTTCTGGACTAGTCTGTCAAACTGAACTGAATAGCTGCCCACATGTGCGACATTTAGAAGCTTATTGTTTTAGTTTTAGGAAAGTTTTACTTCATCGTAGCAGCACGAGTTAGCGCATCAGAATAAATTAGCCAACGTTAGTGCAGCAGTTATCCTGTCAAAACAAGCCCAGCGCCTGAAAGAAATAGCAAGCTGGGGATTTAAGGTTAAGGATGAAGTTTTTATGCGCTAACGTATATACAATTATTGCTCTCAAAATCTTTGTTCAATACGCTTAAAGGAGCCTATTTTATTCTGTTATAACTCCAAGCACATTTCTGCTCAGTGCTTCACTATCGGTAAGGGAGGAGGCAGGTACACGAGTATTGTTTGACAGATATTACATTGAGGTGAACATGGGGAAATGTTTACAATTTTATTTGGACTCATTTATGTCTCATTCGGTTCAATGATCAACGTTTCCCATGTAATGTAATCGTGTATTTAAATTGTTGTAATTGTGTGTGTTTTATTGCACCCTGTAGGAAGCTGGAGCCATGGGTTCTCCTTCAGCCTTCGATGAACTGAAGTAAGCTGGACCCACACGACTCTGCCAACCTGCCCCTGCCTGCAGCGGGGGCTCCCCTCTCCCCATCGCCCTCTCCAGCTATGGCAGGTTTCAAGCGGGGCTATGATGGCAAGATTGCTGGCCTCTATGACCTGGACAAGACGTTGGGCCGTGGCCACTTTGCCGTTGTCAAGTTGGCCCGCCACGTCTTCACTGGGGAGAAAGTGGCGGTGAAGGTGATCGACAAGACTAAGCTGGACACTGTGGCCACAGGCCACCTTTTCCAGGAAGTCCGCTGCATGAAGCTGGTCCAGCACCCCAATATTGTGCGCCTGTATGAAGTGATAGACACTCAGACCAAGCTTTACCTCATCTTGGAGCTGGGCGATGGAGGGGATATGTTTGACTACATCATGAAACATGAAGAGGGTCTGAATGAAGAGCTGGCTAAGAAATATTTTGCACAGATTGTCCATGCTATCTCCTACTGCCACCGGCTGCATGTGGTGCACAGGGACCTCAAGCCAGAGAATGTGGTGTTCTTCGAGAAACAAGGGCTGGTCAAGCTCACCGACTTTGGATTCAGTAACAAATTTCAGCCGGGCAAAAAGCTGACAACCAGTTGTGGATCTTTGGCGTACTCTGCACCGGAAATCCTGCTGGGCGATGAGTATGATGCTCCAGCTGTAGGTATGCAAAACATGTAGGCTAATGAATGTTGCTAAAAGTAATTAAATGAGTCACACTGGTAATTATAAATGGCAGAGAGTTACAGTGCAGTACTTCCAGACAGGATGTGAGCTAGATCTTTGAATCAGTCCGTTTATGTAATTCTGCTACTTTCACACAGGATCCAGTTAGTATTTTATTTTGTGTAATCCGTTGAGCTGAATGGACCAGGCCTGTGTCCACTTATGAACTCCCTCACCTCCCAAAAGGAAAAGGCATGTCACTGTTGGAATACAGGCATCAAAGTATGAATACTTGGCATCAAACTAACACAGGATATCTTTATCAAAGTCTTTTTAAAACCCAGCTTTAGCACAGTGGTATAATGAGGTTGGCAATGTGGCTAGCACCTGTTTCACACATTTTAGTCACACCTTGCTGTAACACCTTGGCTGTTAGTTTGCTTACAGAGCTCAGAAAATGTGTTCACCATGGCTTTTTTTGTGTTTGGATAGGCCATAACAGCTATCAGTGATGTGCCAGAGCCCTGTGCAGCAGAATATGCAGAGCTGGACTTGTTTTAAATCTCAAGCTGTGTGTTCCAGTAGCATACTGTTGCTAATAGTACTTGACGCTGATCATTTTGCAGGCTGCCATAGACCATGTGCTACAAGGTCAGCTCTACTAGTACTGATGTCCGTGGGTGTCCCATTGCACTGAATTAACTGTCTCATTGATTTTTCTATGAGGGCTGACAGAGCACAGACAGAAAGATTGTGTCTCCTTCATGACGTCTTTCACATGAGTTAGCTTCAATGATGGAAAAAACATGGGACTTAGTCCAGCCCTTGAATTGGATAATGAGATGTGTCCACTTAAGCTTGTTTTTTGGGCCGATGTTCATGTGGTGCTGATCCTGAAGGAGTCTGAAATCAGTCTCATGCTTGTTTATTCGTGGTGAAAATGCTTTCAAAGGCAGTCAACTAGGTATTGTTTCCTTCTCCCTTTTCAGCCATGGTTCTCACAAAGTTGAGCGGTGCAGCAGAGGACACTGTGGTTACTTTCTCATTGAACTTAACACATGCAAACAAACCCACACATACTCATCCTGAGAACTTGGATATGGTATGTTTTTACAGTCAGTGACGGAACGACTGCAATGAGCCGGCTTACGACAGTGAAGGAAGTCGTATTCCTCAAGTGTACTGCTCTGTGATGTGTGAGAAATTGTTCACAATGAAAGAAACTTTAGGTGCTGGAGGGAATGTCATGAAACATGAAGAGAGTCTGAATGAATGGTTGTTTGGGAACGCTAGATTGTCCATGTTGTGTCTTGTTGCTGTTGGCTGCATGTGGTGCACAAAGATCTGAGGTTCAGTTCATGTTGGGTTCTCACAGAAGCCACAGCTGGTTAAGCTTACTGACCTGTAATATGAGCTGTGATATAATGGGCTGTGTAGTGATGTTGATGTTGGATTTCAATAGAGTGAGTCCCCACGACCCACGGGTGGTCATTTGAGTGGGTCAATAAATTTGTGTTTTTTGACATATTGCAGTGTTTAACTCCTGTTTGATGTTTGGCCTATATGGTTAGAATTATTGTCATATTAAAATGGAAACAAATATACCCCCCCCCCCCCAAACGTACCAAGTGTTTTCCTCACACAAGCAACTATCAACAACACAGGACAAAAGTGTGAATTTATTAATTCATTTAGTCTGTAATGGAGACATGAAAGCAGATAGAAATAGTCAGCCAGCCTGACATTCAGCCACACTGATGGTGTCATTATTCTATACCCATTACATTTTGCAGTCGACATTTACTTCGCAATGGTGATAATGATACACTTCTTTTTTTTCAATCAGTTTGCATTACAATAACATGATAAAATGGAAGCTCCCAAAAACGCACAGGGAAAACATTTCAATGAGGAATCATAAAGTATTGGAACCTTATATTTTTTGGTGCATTTGTTGAAAAAAATCCATGTGACAACATGCGCTGCTGGTGAAAGAAGCTGTAACTTGAGGTGGAGCATTTGGTAAACAAGTTTTGACTCTTTTTCTAGCTGTGCCATTGTACACAGTACACAATGCTGCAGCAACAACTTTAAAAAATGAGTCTCAAAATGACCACAAACCGCAAAACTAGCTGTGATGGAAGCTAAGCAAGAAATGGAGGGCAGCACGACTCTGACAGTCTGTTGGCTGCTCCAACGCGCTCTCCTCCACTGAAGACTGTCAGTTAAGTTGGTTATGGCTAAGTTGGCCATCCACTGTGAATGACTGACAGCGCTGTCAGCAACCTGGCAGGACAGATGCTCCGTGGTGCGCTGGGGTTTTCTAATCGAACTATGAGCAGGACACATTTGATTAAATCTGATGTTTTCAGATCATAGATGACAAAGAAAGACATTAAAACATGAGTCTTACATGTAAAATATAGTAGCCTACAAAATATTGGTTTATTTCTAAGGTTTCAACATGGCACGTCTCCATGTGGGAATGCAGCATCGATCAGAGTTGATCATTCTCTACAGTGGCCACATTTTATTTGTGGGCTTGATTGTTAAACTAAAATCTGTGTGGTAAGGGTTGATTTCGTTGATGACTGAGACTATGAACATGGTGAGCAGATGGTAGAAAGTGGTGACCAGTGGATTTTTACTTTTTTATTTTTTTACAGTGAGGTTTATTTCTATGATTTCAACACGGATTTGTAGTCCCTTGGATTTTAACATGTCAGACGCAAGGCACATACTGGCGATGTAGGACTGGATTTTGCTCCTATGTTTTTTTTGTTTGGATGTTAAGTTTTGTTTTCTTAATTAACAGGCTCCCATCTAGGGACCAAGACTACATGTATGATTTTATAATACAAGGGTGCAAAGGAGACACAAAATGTTTGTCCCTGGAGAAGCGAGGCGGAACAAATGGGACATTAGTTCACTGACATTGTAAATTATGATAAAATCCTGCAAGGTCAAACTCTTTTTTTTCTTTGTCTTTGGCCTTCAACATACTAAAATTAAATTTGAACCGAGTAGCGGCAGGCAGCCAAAACCTGTCTATTAAGCCATTAGCCCAGTAATGTTGAGTTTGATTTCAGTGGTTGGTGGTGTCAGACTGTGTTAAAGCCCCACTGCGTAACTTTTTTACCTTAAAATAACAGCTTCAAAATCATTTTGATGGGACACTGACTTGTAACAGTGGGAATGGCGCCCCCTCCCACTGCCACAGCGCGCCCGGATCACCAGATACTGCACTATGTAACTTTGAGGTAGCGTCCCGGAGACATCTCGCGTGACCACACAACTCTTTACGGCAGTTACTCTACACCTTTCGGCTAGCTATGAGAAGAAGCTAGCTCACTATGTTCGGTATGTTGGTCATGGCAGAGGCGCCGAAGAGACAGAGGAAGACTTTGTCGGAGGAAGTGAGGAAGAGAAAAAGAGTTAAGAGACTGGACAAGAGTAAATCTCGGTCTGGCTTTTAGTCATTGGAAAGAGCTAAAAGACACGAAGGGATGCAAGACGGACGCCGAGCTCGCCTTCTTGTTGCTGGACTAGTAAGGAATAACTTATTATCGTAAGCTGG
>JBBPCS010000855.1:4182476-4196227 GCA_037974645.1 Hollardia meadi | reverse complement strand
GTGGCACGTTCTCTTCACGTCCATAGTGAAAAGCAATGTATTGAATTTCCTCTTGGCACGATTTCTGCGTGCTGCACTGTAAAACAATAGGCAGTGTGTACTGTTTTTCCCCCTCATCCAAAGTCGTGTTCGGATTTCAGGCTGGTACACTATCCTCTCCATAAAAACCTACTTGGCAATAAACCAATTAATAAAAAAATTCTGACAACAAGTAGCTGGCGTCCCTGAAATATGATCTATGGTATAAAATAATAATCTGGGGCCTCTTCCAGGCCTCCTATCCAACTCTGAGCCCCCTGAACCAGTGGCATAGCACAAAAATCTGCACCCATATACTGTATATGCAGCCTCAGTGGGGCCCCTTCCCCTGTCAATACATCCATTATTGCACCTACTTGAATCAACAAATAAACACATGTATCTGAAGTGGTTATTAATCAGAAATTAACCAGTAAGAACGTTTGCATATTATCTTCACAACATACTATCATTACTGAAGTTTTCACTATAAGGCTTTACATTAGAACATTACAGTATAGAACATATAAAACAATTGTGAAACACATAATAAGCATTTTAAAACTCTAATGTTTTAAACATATAGTTTGTCATAGTATTTCTTAAAATGCTCAAATTGCAGATAAAATCAAAGCATACAAAACTTGATGCTTAAATCTAGTGTTCTGCTGCTGTATATTGTCAGGCCATACACACCCATAGTCCACCTACACAGGTGTTTTCACTCACACTTCCTAATTAGACCTCTCAGAAGAACCAAGTGAGGTGACCAATTTACTCCATACATTTTATTCATATAGAATTCTCAATATAGTTCGGATAGATATCTTGCATGTCATTGTAACATAACAACAAACTCCCAAGTTTGCAGCAGTTGTTTCCTGAAATAGACAAATTTTGCCATGAGAATCCACTTCACTTCAGCTACCTGTGGCTATATCTTTTAATATTTGGCGATCCTCCTCAATAGTAACATAAGGTTTACAGAGAAAACAGAGACAGTTTAACCAGGATATAATACCTCCAAGGAAAAAACCTGAGCACTGAGTAAACAAACTGGCGAGGGACATTCAATCGGCTTAGCGTTTAAGCAGACTGTCCCTTCTATCTTTTTCTAATGTTAACTGTTATTTTTAAGGTATTAAAAAAGTGGAGCAAACATTTGTAGTTCTGAAATTATGAACGACTTTTAAACATCAGTATTTAGTTGAATGAAAGTGGTCCTTTACTAAAGATGAAATGCTCATGAAGAGTTTTAATCCTTTTTTTTAATGACTTGCAGGTATGTCTCATAAGACGGTTTGCTTCAAAATGTAACTTTTTAGTGTTTACCAAAAAGAGTCAGCGCAAACTAAATAACCTTGTTTAACATGCGCAAAGTGTTTGCAAAAGACAACCACTAGTGTCATTTAGCTACTTACCAAAGCTCTCCTCTCTGCCGAGTTGCAATGTTTAGGTTTAGATATGTGACAGGAAGGCTATTTCCGCATTGCCTCACGCTCAGTAGCGGAGTGCGCTTGTTTTATTTTACGTATAAGAAAAGAAACGCTGCAATGAGCGGAGACAGAAGCGTCATAGATGTATCAGCATAGAAACCCAGAAACAACCGCCCGGTGGAGTCATCTCAAACAATAAATCAAACGTCTTCAATCGTATTGACTCTACGTCAGCGTCTCTGAGGCCACGTGACGGCGAGGGTTATCAGAAGGGGTTATGCAGTATGGCCGAGCAAGTAGTAACAGCGAGCCAAGGGTGAGTATTTCCTCGAACATCACCTCACGTTTCTGTTTGTGAAAGTACAAACGTTTTTTCAATACGTCACATATGTAGGCATTACAACTATACTGTATATTTCTTTGTAACTCGGGAGAATGCTTGCATGTTGTTGTCATACACCAGGAGTGACAACTTGTCAACATGTTTAACTTGTTAAACAATGACAGAGTAAGACACTATCCTGTATTTCAGGTACACACATTATAACATGGTGCCCACAGGTTTTTACATGACACTGAAGCAGAAACATGTTGTCACATATAACAGGTTTGTGCCCTTCCTGTGTCGAGGAGACCTACAAGATAGTAGTTTTACACAATAACATTCAGTTGTGAGTTTAAAAATGGCATCTGTCATAGATGATGGTTCAGAGGAGATGACATGTTGGCTAGTTTAAATGTCATCCACAGCACTGTTAACTACAGGGAACTGAGGAAGCAAGCGATATGCTAATGTTGAATACTTTTGTCACCATAATTTACCACAGCACAGTCCTCCAACAGCTGTCTTATCTGTCCTGTCAGCCAGTGTTCTTTGCCCCCACTCAGTTTTTGTTTCATTTTGTTCTGGCTTCAGGGTTGTTCAGAGGATGCTGTCTGTTGTTGGTATTCACAGTTTGGTCAGCAGTGTGTGGGGCTACATGGACACCACAATAAGGTATGTTTAAGGAAAGTTTCTCGTGCTCACCTTAAATCTCAGTTTATCACATGTACATCATAACAAATTTGGAGCCATTCATGGTCCAATATGTAAACTGTGTGCACACACTGAGAATGAAGTGGGAGAGTTTCACTGCTGTATTTCATATAAATGATGCTCATAAACCTGACGATTGTAGTTTTTCTGTCTGTGTAGGTGGTGCTGGATTCCCAGCTGGCTGCCGTCGTGGTGTCCCACCTCACAGGTGCAGCTACAGACTGCAGAGGACATGATGCTGCGATGTAAGAATCAGCCCCTCTAGCTTTGTCTGTCCACATGATACTGTCAGAATGTAGAACTTTTTACAAGTGAAAATAGTACTTTATTTCTACTGTATACTATTTTTGTACAGCGTGACAATTGCCAACTGTGGTCCCTCACTACCTCAATCATACTTTTATTTAATTGGTACACAGTTGACACACAATTTTAGCAGAGACAAGGGGAGGCATCTAGAAGTCTATTTTGTGAGACAAAATTGAGATTTTCTATCATTAAAAAAAGAGAGATACTATAAAGCCTTTCATTCCTAATGTTCTGGGAATGACTGAACATGCAAAAAACAATTCTACAAAGGTTGGATTGTAAATGTGTTTTTAATTCTTTGTGACATTAAAGATATAACCTATAACTCTTCTGCATTAAAATGTCTAAAAACGATGAGAACTTTGTTATATATTTTGCTGAGTTGTGTACTTACATTATCCCAAATGTTTCCAACCATGTTCAAGCCATTGACTGAATATAAAGATGGACAACATTAGAGTTCCCCAAAAGTGAAGCTAAAACATCTCGATCGCCCCCTGGTGGTGGGCTGCAGTATAGGTCATAAACCCCTCCCCCTCAATAATATCAGGTAGGACATGGGCAATACTAAAAACTGGTTTCTGTCATGTTAGGTAGCTCTTATCACGCTGATGTATGTTCAAGTGTTCATTTCTCTGATCAGTTTGGTTTTAATTAGTTATTTAATGCTATAAAAAGGGGGTGAAACGTCATGATTGACAGCCCTGCTCACAATTGGGCGGGCGGTTGTATGGGCGGGAACTCCACCGCCCGATCACTACCGCGCAGACTCTGGCTCCAAATGACATCACCAGCGTAAGATGGCAGTGCTCATATCAGGGATATTTTGGCTTCATTTTTGTACAGTGGGAAGTAGTGGAGACACGTTGTCCATCTTCATTTATGTCAATGGTTCAAACCTAGAGAAATCTGTGAGGAACGCTACTATAATTGATCATCAAACTACGACTTCTGTTTTCATTGTTTTGAAGGAGAGACCCCGACACGTACTGTGTGTTTAAGTGTCTGAAAGAAAAGTAATTTTGTTAAGCCATTTAAAAAATCTTATATATGTATATATAGTATATTTATGTATATAGGCTGAGGTTGTGTAACTGTATCTTTTAACTTTCATTTCTCCCTTTCACTTAAAGGAAATAATGCATTCTTCTCTTTACTTGCTCTTTTCTTTCTTTATCAGGTGTAGACAGCACTTTCTCCAAACAGTACGTCCCCATCTCCAACGGCAACCGACTATGGACCCTGATCTTTAGCAGTGAGCGTGTCAAAGACAAAGCCCCCATGGTTCTGCTCCATGGGTTTGGAGGTGGCGTGGGCCTTTGGGCTCAGAACCTGGACGCTCTCTCCCAGCGCCGGCCCGTCTTGGCCCTGGACCTGCTGGGCTTCGGACAGAGCAGCAGGCCTCTGTTCTCCACAGACGCTCAGGAGGCAGAGGACCAGTTTGTGGAGTCTATAGAGCAGTGGAGGGCTAAAGTGGGTCTGGAGTCCATGATACTGCTGGGGCATAACCTGGGAGGATACCTGGCTGTGTCATACTCTATTAAATACCCAGGCAGGTGGGTGCAGATTACATTGAAGACATTACATTAGAATTGTTTTTAATTATATATTTTTTATTTTATATTATATTTGAGTTGTAATTTACTTTTTATCACTATTTATAGGAGTTCGTCATTTTACATTGTTGGTCATTAAATGAATATTTAGATGCAGGGATGGATGTTGGAGAGAAAATAAATATTGTGATAATTATCACAGAAAATCAAATGTTAGTAAAGTGTTAAAAATGCCAACTGACAGTTCCCAGAGCCCACGCTGCCGTCTTCAGATTGCTTGTGTCGTCCAACCAACAGTAAAATGAAAAGATATTCAGTTTAAATATTGTTATAAAACAGAGAAAAGCAGAAAAATCCATACAGGATGGAGAAACAGGTTTCAGAGAATGTTTGTGTGTTTTTGCTTTAGAAAATGACGATATTTGTCACAATCGATTATTAAACTAGTTATTGACTGATCAATAGATTGACTAATTGTTTCAGGTGTAATATTTACTAAAATATTAAAAAGCATGTGGTTAATGGTTAAACATTGTACATTGATAATTCAGACATGAGAACTCTGACATACTATATCTCAGATTTTCTGCCTCCACACTGGCAATAGCTGAGGCTGGAGGCATTATGCTTTGGTTGTTCGTCCGCCCGTCTGTTCATCCCATCCTTATGAACGTGATATCCCGGGAATGCCTTCAGGGAATTTCTTCAAATTTGGCACAAACATCCACTTGGAGTCAAAGATTAACTGATTAGATTTTAGTGGTCAAAGGTCAGTTTAACCTCACTAAACATGTTTTTTAGTTGTACCTAAAAACAGAATTCAAGAATTCATTTCAAAAAAAGAATTCATACGCTATCTATGACTAAATCATGCACCAATGTCTACCAGGATAAAATGATGAAGTGGTGACATTTTATATCCAAAAGGATCCAAAAGGTCAACTTCTCTGTGACATTATAACGTTCTGCTACAACACTTTTCTGGCCATTATTCAACACCTTAACTCAGGAACAGAAGGGGAGATTGTGACCATATTTTACATTTGGTCAGATACTGAATTGGTGACACTAATCTTGGGTTCCCACCGTCAAACTGTGCTGATTGTATAGAATTTCTGTGCTGCCGGGTTGAACACGCGTGAACATCCAACCACAAGGTGGTGAGTCTAGTTTGTCATGAAATGATTATGTAAATACGATATTACGTTATGACAGTCCAGCAGTTATGCTGTTATTACCTTAGAGGTTAACTATTACTACAAGTTCCATTGAAAAAGGCATACAAAGTTCACAGCAGTTAGTTCATAGCATTAAGATAAGAACCTATCCAAAGAGAATGTTGCTTTGTATTCATGTCGGTGGCAAGCCTGTCAAAGGATCATTTTTAAATACTTCCTGTATATTACTATTTTCGGCTTTTTTCATTGTTTTGGCCTCCGCTTCTATCAGTAATGTGTACTTACTTACTTCAAGTTAGTTGCTGACATTAGAGAACACGGTTCCATAATAACGGGGCATACTTAAAGTCATTATAATCAACATTTTTAATAATAAATATGAAAAGTAAGAACAGTGTAACCATGTGAAAGGGGTCACCTCATAGTGTTGAACCTGAGTGTGTTGAGTGTTGAGAATTATCACCTGAGTCTGCAGTTGCACCCGCCTTTACTGAGCCTCAATGTAGCATTAAGCAGCTAAAGAGCCAAATACAGTATCTTCCTGACCCTTGTAATAGACCAAGAATACACTTTGACCACAACTGTTAATAGAACCAGAACCAAGAAGAAGAAAACTGACTGCATTGAACAGTGTTTTGAATAATGATTCTGCTCTTTTAGTGTTAACATGACTGGAGCAAAACATGCATGTGTACAGGATCCAGTTGCAGCAGTGTGACAGATAACAGCAGTGTCCTCCAAGCCTCTCTCCTCCCTCTAGACTCTATCTCTCCTGAATCAGAGCGCCGAGCTCTCCCCAAGGGACATCTGATAAAATGTCCTCAATCCTTTATCACGCTCCTTCATACAAATGCTAAAATATCCCTCTTCCTGTCCTCGTATTGTTATCTCAGTGTTCCAAATGGCCTATAAGTTCTAACATGATATGCACATATTTAAGGAATGTGTCCTAATTTAAGATGAACTTATTGCTCCTGTTCTGGCCTAAAGAGTACATTTATAATACAACATAATTGCTAAAATATTGAGGGCCTAAAAGCAATTTGTTCTGTGTAATGTTAGACATGTGATGCAGTTGGCATGCTGTAGATTTTGGATTGTCTGTGATGCAGGGGCAGTGTGTTCATACTGTGGTGTTCCCTCACTGTCACCCAGTGCACGAGAGTGGTCTGTGGATAGAACAGATGATATTTTTTCTGGTTTAGTTTGATGGAATTTTTTGGGGGGTATGATGGCACTGTATTCATCAAAGTAATCATAAAAGTCAGTTGATCAGGCAGGGTTTAGCCAAATTATGCAAACCACTTTCTTTGCAGGGCAAACTGGAACTTGACAGGAAAATTGTATGCAAATACAACTACAGTAGTACAAATACAGTAGGTTAAAGTTGAACCTGGAAGTCAGTCTGTAAACTGTTATTGATGTTTACAACTGACAGTTTGGGTAATAACTCCTGTAACTCCTTTACATTTTATACCTTGTTTTCTCTTCAGTATGTGTTTGGTTAAGCTGGGGGTTTGTTTAAGACCTGTTTAATCATTAATACCAGAAGCCCGGTATCGCATTTTCCTCTTATTTAAAGCTGAATTCATAGAATTGACCATTTTGGAGCAGTGGAACAAGCTAAAAACACAAGATGGACACCTTATGAATTCGTTGTTGTCAACACGTCTACTAAACCTTTGTCCATTTTAGGGATTGACTAATCTGTTTGATACTGAATCTGTGAATCTGTTCTGATACTGATTATTAGCAGTCAAGGAGACCGATAACCAATATTTAAAACTGATTCGCAATAAAAATGAAAATTTAGAATAACCAGCGGTGGAATTTATCTAAGTACAATTTACTGAAGTACTGTACTTAAGTACAATTTTGAGGTACTTACTTTACTTGAGTCTTTTCTTTTTCTGCTACTTTACACTTTCAATCCACTACGTTTTGGAGGAAAATATTGTACTTATTACTCCACAACATTCATTTGATAACTTTACTGTAGTCACTAGTTACTTTGCGGCCATGGCTCAGAAGGTAGGGCGGTCGTCCACTGATCGGAGGATCGGTGGTTCGATCCTCAACCCCTGCAGTCAGCGTGTCGAAGTGTGATACTGAACCCCAAATTGCCATTTGGGCACAGCCATTGGTGTGTGAGTGTATGTGTGAATATACGGTTATGTATGTAATATATGGTTACCACTCCTAATGAGCAGGTGGCACCTTAGATGGTAGTCTCTGCCACCAGTGTTTGAATGTGTGTCAGAGAAATGTTGTAAAGCGCTTTGAGGAGTCGGTAGACTTGAAAGGCACTATATACATGTAAATCCATTTACCATAAGTCCATTTGCAGATTCAGATTATTCAGTGTTGATAGGCTAATATTTGTGACTTTTAACCAATCAGATAGTGTTGTGGGCGGGGTACTGAGTAAGACCACTGAGTGGTGACTACACACAGAGAGAGGATGCTGCCTATAGTAGCACATTTTTAAATTGTTTTATCAGTAAATGGACAAACACTGATTCCAATAATCAGAAAAATGCTGAATATCGGATCCAATAATCCGCTGAGCCGATAATCGGTCTATACCTAGTTAATTTATAGACACACATTAAAGTTGTGTTGAACTTTATCTTTCTACCATTTGGTGCTGGGCATGCAGTGTACACTGGGTTTTTATTTTTAACTATTGTTTCTGTTGTTGATGAGGACAGAGTTGTTTGCGGAAAACCAAACAGTGAGATAAAAGATGCTCAAGAGCTGAGGCGAACTGCTGAGTCGTTTATAATTTTCTTTCGGGTCATAATTATGAGCATTTTTTAATCAATTATTATTGTCAAAATATTGATAAGAGCAGTTTTGAAATATTAATGTGTTCCAGATTTATTTTTTTTTTAATGCAGTTTTTACAACCTGTGTTTTATATTCTTAGTTTTGGCCATCATTCTGATTGGTTATAATAACCTTTCAATTACAAACTGTAAAGATACGCTAATGTATCACCTCCATTCTCCAACACAAGAGGTTAGACCGGTTAACAGCTCCCTGATTTAACTGTAGTATCAACACCTCTTACTTGGAAGAGAAAATAAAAGTAAACATCTCAGTTACAAAATATGTCTGTAGTAAATAATGGGGAGGTCTCACAGTGCAATGACACAGTTTGAATTTGACCCATGATACTCACCATAGGTGTGTATGTACATAGATTTACAACACAAATATGCTTAAAACGGGGTAATTGTGATGTGGTCACATTTTGTTTCTAAAGAGAGAGCTCCTATAGGCAAAAAATACAAAAAACTCCAAGGCACTCTCTTTAAATCAATTAAAATGCCTTTATTGTAATGGCATGGTCATATTGGACTTAAAACGGACTTCGACGCATTTCGGCATCAAGCCTTCGTCAGGAACACTTGATGCCGAAACGTGTCGAAGTCCGTGCTCTTTGGATAGGGATACTATCCAAAGAGCACCTCAAACAAACTCAATTTTGAGTCCAGGAAGTGCTCCTACCCAAACATTTTTTAGAGAGCTCCTATAATTGAACTAATCTGAGTTTTTTAAACAAGCTGTCTAATCATCTGATTGCACATGTCACAGGTCTTAATGGACACTGTTGTAAAGTCATGTCTAACACATTCACAGAGTCCCCAGATTTTATCAATGACATTGGTGTTCATGCTTTGGGAAATATGTGTTTTTGCTTTCTTGCTGAGAGTCAGACGAGAAGATTGATACCACACTCATGTCTCTTAATAATGAAGCTGGAGTAAGGACACCATTAGCTGTGCTTGCACTTCATTTCCTGGAGTCTCTAATATTTGCCTGACAACCTCAGGGAGACAGCAAGACTCCAAGAAGTCATTGGACCTGCCCAAAAAGTAGTCTGGCATCTTAACCTGTGAAAAACTACAAATTTCTCGACACTTTGGTTTTTGTATTGATTGAACACATGAAATCTAACATATTCATTAGTTGACCTTTAGAGGTGTTCTTAGGCAGATTTTGTTACCCTTGGAATGAGCCAAACTGGCCATTTCTCCCAAACCTGCTAGCTTTAAAATAAAAGCAAATAGGTACATTTTTAAAAATGTTGAACTATTCCTTTAAATCAAGTTAAGATATATTTGTGGTTCTGTACAATCAATCTGACCTAACAAAACATTAAATAACCCACATAGCAGGTGAATGTGTATGTAATTTCTTTGTTTCCGGCCTACAGAGTAAAGCACATAGTGCTGGTGGAGCCCTGGGGTTTCCCTCAGCGCCCGGACACAGTCGAGGAAGACCGTCCCATCCCGGTATGGATCAAAGCCCTAGGGGCCATGTTCAGTCCCTTCAACCCCCTGGCTGGTCTTAGACTCGTCGGACCCCTGGGTAAGTCTGGGGTGGTAGCACATTACTACAGCAAAGACTCAACTGGTTTTCATTAATCACATTAAATGAAATCTTAATGATTCCTGAGGGGGAACAAGGCAGCACAACATCCAGTGAACAGGTAACAGTAGAGTAAATAGAGCATTGACATAAATAAAGATGGACAACGCGTCTCCACTGCCTCCCATTGTACAAAAGTAAAGCCAGAATATCTGGGATACGGGCGCTGCAATCTTGCGCATTTGGAGCCAGAGTCTGCGCAGTAGCAACTGGGCAGCGGAGCCACGGTATTGAGTTCCCGCCATACGCCGGCCTGCCCAATCGCAAGCAGGGCTCAGCTGTCAATCTTGACATTTCACCCCATTTTTATAGCATTAAATAACAATTTAAAACCAAACTGATCAGAAAAATGAACACTTGAACATACATCAGCGTGATAAGACCTACCTAAAATGACAGAAACCATTTTTGGGAAAAAATTTATTTGACATGTTCTTTGAGTTTTTAGTTTGGCCTATGTCCTACCTGATATAATGGAGGAAGAGGGGTTTATGACCTATATTGCAGCCCACCACCGGGGGGCGATCGAGATGTTTTGGCTTCACTTTTGGGGAGCTCTTGTGTCGTCCATCTTTATATACAGTCTATGAAATAGAGTAGTGTCATCACACACAATAGAATTGACTAATAAGCTATATATTTAAATGAGAAGTATGAAAATGAGGAATATGAAAACAGGGTATGCAAAACAGTAGCTGAGTATCTGGAGCGTATGGAGTGAAAATGAAATATGAAAGTATATGCCATATGAAAATGTGTTCAGTGCTCTGTAAAGACAAAAGAGGGCATGGTTAAAGTGGTTTGGTAATGTTATTTTAAGTACTTTTATAATTTCATGTATGTTTAATTATTATACAAAAAACCTGTTTGACCACTAATTACAACTAGTCACATGAGGAGAGGAAAAGAATTCCACTAAAGCTGATTTCTGTAACACTTTTTATGAAGACCACATCTAGAGTGATAAAAGCCACACATACCCAACACTCTCATAACCTCCTGTTGGCTCTTTGTTGTGGGAAGATCAAGGATGGCCTCCACTTTTGCACAAGGCATCACCATTCCTTGACCCACCTGATGGCCAAGATGCATTATTTGTCCTTTACCAAACTCACACTTAGGTAAATTCACAAAAATATTTCGTAACCTCTCGAAGCAGATATATAAGATGCTCTACCCACGAGCTACTGTACACAACCACATCATCAATATAGGTATCCACTGAGCACAAAGGCTGAGATCTCCTTGGCCCATGGTGTTAGAGGTTCCCCTTTAGTAAATCCAACCCATCCAACCTCAGCTCTCCTGATCCTGTCTATGCAATCTTCCTATCTGGGAAATGGGAAAACATCGGCTTTAGTCTCCTGATTTACCTTTCTGTAGTCAATACAGGGTCTTGATATGGCCTTCGGTTTCAGAACAAGCACCACTGGAGAACTCCACTCACTTTGCCCATGTTCAATTACCCCAATATTCAACATGCAAGACAACTCCTCCCTCAAACTCTGCAATTTAGAGCGTATACAGTATATAGGGCATATATACTGTAGGTGCTGTTTGATTGGGGACACACTGTCTACATCCACATCATGGACAGCTAGGAATGTGCGCCTTGGTCAGCCTGAATAAGGGGGGAGAATTAGTTCTTTAACCTTGCACTGCCATTCTGCCAGTAGATGCACCAGCTGATCATCAAGCGAATTCAGAGCCTTGGAGTTCCTCAGATGGAACCCAACATAACCCTCTTAATCCTCAATCATACCACTGAATTGAGGACCAGCCAAAGTGTCTGACACTTGCTAACAGACACACACAGCAGAGGCATTCTCAGCCTCTCTGAGCCTCTGTCTCATCTACAACACAGGTACCACACAGAAACTCGAATATAAATCAACATGCCACAACCTGAAGATAGTGAATGACCTAGCCATCAAGCGACTTCAGAGCCTCAGAGTTCCTCAGACCCAACCCAACTGTTTCCACTTTTTCACTAACATCCTGTTCACATTTTTGCCCTATACCCGTGCAAGCAACAGATGGTCCCGGATAAAGATGCACTAAGTCCGGATGCTCGTTGTGGCAAGAACCTGGTCCCAAACTGGAAACCAGCGGTCCACAGCCTTCTAACCAAACCAAGCCTTCATATGTTAAAGCAACTGTTCCTTGAGCAGCTTCAGGGGGCCCCTAATCTCATGACCAGTTCAAAAGGGGTGAATCCTATAGATTCGCACACGGAAGCACTCATGGCAGAAAGCAAAAATAGAAGTGCAACATCCCAGTCTCCAGGAAATTTAACACTGTAGGTCTTTAGCATAGTTTTTAGAGTCTGGTGAACCCGTTCAAAAGCTTCTTGGGACTGGGCATGATATGCAGATGAGACTGCTTGTGAAATACCAAGCTCACACATAACATCCTGAAAAACTCCAGACACAAAATTGGTTCCCTGGTCATGCTGCACTTGCTTTGGCAACCGAAACCAAGAAAATAAACCTATGAGGGCCTCTATGATTGTCCTAGCCTTAATGTTTGTTAAAGGGATAACCTCAGGGAAACGAGTAGTAACATCCAACAAAGACTCATTAACTTTGTTTAAAATTTAAGTTTTAGGCAAAGGGCCAACACAATCTCTGACCACTTTAGAAAAGGGCTCTTCCACCACAGGCACAGGGGTCAGTGGAGCTACAGGCACTTTCTCATTAGGTTTCCCTATCAACTGACAATGACAAGAGCAACAAAAAGATACCACATCTTGATCTAGTCTAGGCCAGTAAAAGTGTCTCATGACCTTAGCCTGAGTCTTCCTAATGCCTAAGTGGCCAGCTAGAGGTATCTCATGGGCCAGACCTAACACCTTTTCACAATATCCCTGACGCAGAACTATCTGCTCATACACCGATCAGCCACAACATTAAAACCACTAACAGCTGAAATGAATAACATTGATCATCTTGCTTCGGTGCAATATTCTGCTGGGAAACCCTGGATCCTGGTATTCATGTGGATGCTATTTGACACAAATCATCTGCTCAAACACCCTTGCTGACCAAGCACACCCCCCATGGCACCGGCACACCCTGATGACATTGTTCCCCCAGCAGGACAATGTGTGCTGCCACACCACAAAAACTGCTCCGGAACAGCCCGAGGAATATGACAAAGAGCTTAAAGTCTCGACCTGGCCTCAAAATTCCCCAGATCCAAATCTGATTGAGCTACATGGGACATGCAGATCCATGCCATCTGGGAGTGCTGTTGGCATGAGGGGTTTACTTTGTCTGAAACAATGTTTGGGTGGGTTTTATGGGTCAAAGAACATCCACATGAATACCAGGAACCAGGGTTTTCCACTAGAACATTGTACTGTAGCATGTACATGATCAATGTCATTCACTTCATCTGTCAGTCGTTTTAATGTTGTGGCTGATCGGTGTACAGTCTAAATGCCCTCTCACATACCCTGATGGGTCTGTAGATGCCTCTACATTCTTCAATAAACTCCATGGACATTTTAACTGTATATCAAAATACAGATAGAGGTTTAACAATCAAAGCAACAGCAAAACTTAAAAAAATAATTATTCAGTCCAACCAACGACTTGAGAGTACTCAAACACAGATGATCCTCCAGACACAATTGAACAGAGTGTGTTCAGGCTGAAGACTGTGTGAAGTCTGCAGAGATATTCTCTTTGCTTTGATGCATTAGCATTCCACACACACACACACACACACACACACACACACACACACACACACACACACACACACACACACACACACA
>JBBPCS010000855.1:4165653-4182376 GCA_037974645.1 Hollardia meadi | reverse complement strand
CACACACACACACACACACACACACACACACACACACACACACACACACACACACACACACACACACACACTCAAATCAGTTTATAACTAGTCAAGAGCATCCATAAGACCCTTGATGTTATAATTAATTATAAGTCACATCTATAATGTTTTATGACTGTTGATATAGTGCATCAGAAAACGTTTATGAGTGTTGTCATAAAGCATTATGGTAAATGGCATTTATACAGCACTTTTCTGACCCACCACTCAAGTGTGAAGTGACCATTCGCCCATTCACAGTCACATTCATACACTGCTTGCAGAGCACGGCTGCCCATGAATGAATCAGTTTGGTCTTCAATGAAAGTGTTACCCTGATTTGTAATGTTTTGGTTTGAACTTTGAAGAGAAATCAAGTCAAACCATACTGCTCCAAGTTCCTTTTGTGCCCCCCAACCCTCCCCGTTGTTAATAATCCTGTAAAATGTAATGAGGCAGCTTTGTCTCCTAATGGCTACATGCTTGGTTTTGACACTTGAGTCTCCTCTTCTGTGGCCCCTATAGGTCCTACTCTGGTCCAAACCCTAAGACCCGACTTCAAGAGGAAGTTCTCGTCCATGTTTGGTGACAACACCGTGTCAGAGTACATTTACCACATGAACGTGCAAAGCCCCAGGTCTGTCTCTCTGTCTCTGTTTCCCTGTCGAGCCTCATTACTGCTGCTTCTCTTAATAACTGCAATTATTCATTACCTTTGTTGCAGTGATTTGAGAGTTTTACTACCTCACATTATGCCTTGTCGTCAACATTTAATGCCCCGGTGCCGAGTTAATTGTTCTTATGTGTTGTCACAGTGGGGAAACAGCTTTTAAGAATATGACCGTTCCCTATGGCTGGGCTAAGAGGCCGATGCTGCAGAGGATGGACCAGCTGCAGCCTGAGATCCCCATCACCATCATCTATGGGTCCCGCTCCAGCGTAGACAGCAACTCAGGCGGCACCATCAGAGAGCTGAGGCCACACTCTCATGTGGAGATCATAGTAAGTTCCTGGTGTGCTGGATGGAAGGATGTGAATTTATGCTCTTTATGTGTTTTTTTCTGCCATTTTTTCTCCTGTATGAGTTTCATGATGCTGGATTCACCAGATTTCTGAACTTTATCCTCACCCAGGTCTCCAAACACAAAAACACTTTTATGTAACTGTTTTAGATATACTGTGGTCAGTGTGTAAATTTCCATTATTGCAGTAATGTAAGTGAACATTTGGCATTGGCCAATTTAATTACTTTAATGCTATAATGAAAGTTTATACTTCAGCTGTCTGACAAAATAATTTTTTAGCTCCTGCTCTTCAAAGCCCAGAAATAACATGCTAAAATGGCTACATGCAGTGGATCTTCCTTCCCTGCCACTGCATGCACTAATCAACTTAAAGTCAGCACTAATTAGATAAGACTAATAAGAATCCATATGTTCCTGAATAACCAGTGTGGGATGTGGACAGATGTAAGCACAGGATCAAATGATTCTCTATGGTTGGCATTATGTTGTTAAAAGTGTAATTCTAAAATGTAACACCACATAAACATATTTATAATTATTCACACTCTGTATTTAAAAGATTCATTTATGTCAAGGAATGCAGGTAAAAGATGTTGTTTAATATACTTTTATAATGTCATCCATAGTAAACTAGAATTACTGCCTCACGGATGGATGCCTCTGTGCACCAGTCAATTTGCAGTTTACATCCATGTCTGTCCAGACTCATAAGTTTCAAGGTGGACACCCAAGATGAGTGTCACCAATTCAGTATCTTACCAAATGTGAAATGTAGCCACAATGTCCCTTTCTGTTCCTGAGTTATGGTGTTGAATAATGGCCAGAAAATTGCTTCTGCAGGAACATTATGATGTCAGTGACAATCAACAACTTCACTATCAACAACTTCACTATCCTTATTCAAAAATTATTTTAAAAGGATTTCATTACAATGCAGCTGAACTTAAGACTCTTTGTAAACTGTAATTTTCTTTGATTCTTCATTCCTGCTTCTTCCTGAAAGTTTGATGATTTTTTAAAAAGACCGAAATTTTTATTGGGGAGGTGTCTTTATAAGCCATTTCTGGCTCCCACCCTCTCCTGCACAATGTTCAAATTTTTTAAATTCTTACTTTCTTTATTATTCCTCTGCTCCGCCGATAGCCATGGCCGGAGGCAATATGTTTTCAGGTTGTCCGTCTGTCCTGTTGTTGTGAATGCGATACCTTGATGGCAGTTCTGGCAGATTTGGCACAAACATTAAGAGGTCAAAGGTCAAGGTCACTGTGACCTATTAAACTAATTTTTAGTCATAACTCAAGAATTCATACGCTAATTATGACAAAATTTCACACAAACTGTGCTGATTGTATAGATCTTCTGTGCTGCCGGGTTGAACATGTGTGTGAAGCATTTTAGAATTTAGAGCTTCTTTGCAGCAACATTCATATTTGAAGCATTGTAGTCCACCACAAGCTCTTTGATTTTGTTGATATTGACCTTCAGGTGATTATTGTTGCACCTTGTGTCCAAGCTCTCTATCAGTCACTACATGTATTATATGATAGACATGGATGGAAACTGCAACTTTACTGGTGCGCGGAGGGATACAACTGTGAGGAGGTAATTCTAGTTATAAATAAACTAAACTAAACCAAGTTTACCTTTGACCTTTTGTAAATAAAATGTCTCCACTTTATCATTTTATCCTGTTAGACATTTGTGTGAAATTTTGTAATAATTAGCATGTGAATTCTTGAGTTATGGCTAAAAATGTGTTTTGGGAGATCACAGTGACCTTTGACCACCAAATTCTGGTGCGGAGGCATAAACGTGGCAAAATAATTTCACCTGAACAGTCCACTTCCTGGATCTTCCTGAGCTTTCAACTCTATCTGATCTATATCAACAAATAGAGTTGGCTCGGGTGTCATATGTCAGTAGGAAAAAGTGAAAAGCATCTCAAGGTCAAAAATGAACCTCCATGCTCAGAGTAAGAAATGTTGAATCCCATGCAAGACAAGGAAACCTTTTAAGACGACATACAGTACACTGAAAAAGAGGAATTATTAAGATTTCAAATTTTCCATTATACACACACTCAAGGAAAAGTATGTCTAAAAGGATGAGTTATGTGATCATGAAGGAACTAATTGAAGTGTCCTCTGTGTTGATTCTTGATAACGTAACTGTTTTTACTAGAAATGGTAGAAAGATTGAACATATCTTTTAACAGCAATCAAAGACAACAGTGCCCTGCAGTAAAAACTAAACTTTTTTTATTGCCTCTTTGTATATTGTGTCCTGGTTTTAATCGCCGACTTCCCTTCCTGTTCTCGATGTTCCCTGCAGACGATCCGTGGAGCCGGGCACTATGTCTACGCTGACCAGCCGGAGGACTTCAACCACAGGGTTTTGCAAGTGTGCGATAAAGTGGACTGAAACGAGTCTGGTTACTGAACTCTGGAGAAAAAGGGGAACACCGACATCACGTTAGCAGCCAGTGTGGAAACGCAGTAGCCTCTTCCTCAAAACAGGGATAAGGAATGTTTGTGCATACAAAAAACATTTAAACGGGGGTGTTTGAAGTCATACTTTTGACTCATACATCATGTTAGATTCATATGTCATGTCACCTGACCACTGATTCAGCAATAGTAACTTGATGATACAGGTTCTGAGCTGACATCACTTATCAAGTCCCCTTTTGAATGCTCTTTAACAGCATTCCTACAATAATCAAATAATGCTCATGGGCCTGCATCACATGCTCCTTTTACATTTCACTGTGCAGCACACACATACAGGAAGTGGTGCTGCAGCCTCTTGATCACTTGATTGAAGCATTAGTTCTACTGTATTAGTTCTGCTTTTCTCAGACTTGCCTCTCTTAAACGCAGTGAAGAAAGGAGGCATTTTGAAATTCAAATACGCAAAGCCTCAGAGTTCAGGGAATGTATATTACTGACCATATGTGGCCTATATTAGCTGCTGTAGTCCTCTAATCCAAACGGGCAAAAATAGCTAGACAAATTAAAGAAGGTTATTTTTATATCGTGAAAATACTTCAAGTGGGAATAGATACCCGTATTTTTGCATATTTTTTTTAAAGAATTGCAATAAGATTTGAGGAGAGTCATTTCCGATATTGTATAATGATCGCGATTATATTTAGCCACACTTTAAATGATATAACACAGAAGCAGAATCAATGTAACTGCTTTCGAACAGCCCAGTTCCAGTGTCATGTGTTAGGCATTTCCTGTACAAGTGCTTGACCTGTGGTTTGTGGTTTTTTCCATATGATACAGACAGGAAGTGTACTCTTCAGTACATCACTGCATCAGCACCAGGAAGCAGCCATAGATTTATCTGTAATCTTTTGTAGTGTCTGTCTTTTGTAAACCCAGATCAGATTTAGAATAAGGCAGAAATGGTCAATTGAACCACAGAAGGCTGTTTTACACTCTGAAGTCGGTGCACAACCCTGTGCCCCTTAGGTGCAGATTTATTTTTTTAAGTGAATACCACCACTGATGACTTGCGTTTGCTTCAGGAGGCCTAATTAACTACTCTGTGGTGCTATCGCGGCTGCTGCTACAGGTTCCTCCGTGACTCCTGCTGTCCGTGTTGATGGCGCTGCTGCTGCTTGAGGGATCATTCTTGGAGATTCACTTTTACTGTCTTTACACTTAGCAGCTCTTGGTTTTTCAATCACAAATGTGTTCATTCTCACCCGCCCATCACCAGTTTTTTTTCACATACAGTGTAGCTAGCTACAGAAACGTTGGTTTAGCTGACTCTAACATGACATTACATTGGTAGCTGGCTACGTGACTGCGCCCCCTTTAACGTACACACTCGCAGAGCTGTAACCATTTTAAATGGATAATGCGATTCACAGTTAACACGTACACCAATTATAGTAAAAGTAGAATATAGAGATTCATATTTAAAGATGCAGTATTTATTCATTTATGTATGTAGACCTCTTAATTGATTTTTGATCAGCCTTCCCCCATGGGTGCGCAACCTTTTCGATTGGTATATGTGCGCTGACCTTTTTGACTGTATTCATATACATAGCTTGTGTGCTGAGCATGGTTGATCCATACAGTGTTATTGTAAGAATGTCCACAAATGTGAAATTTGTCTTTTTATGTGTAATGATTTTATTTTTTTTATTTTTTTGCTTTTGTTTTCCTAACCATCAGAAACACTGTTTACACAAAATAATCATTCCCCGATAAAAAACAAAAAACAATAATTTAGAAGTATTTTAGAGAAAGCAACTGGAAGCCCAAATGCCTTTGGATGTGATGGGTACCAAACCAGTTTGTCCTTCTCTGCCCTGGGTGCACTGACACAGATATCTGTCTGTAGGACAATGTTTCATTGTTTTTGGATCACTGCAGTGTAGCAATGTGTGTACACATAATTCAGACATCATTTTTAACTGTTGCAATGTAGCAATTGGACTCAAAGGGGAACTTTTGCAAATCAAGTTCAGATATACTGTATGATGCTTCAGTATCCACCAGCACTTTCTTCAGTTGGACTTTCACTGATGGAGTGACCAACACAACATACTGTTAAGCGAGGTTATGTTCCAAGGCTGGATCTAACTTGTGTTATGTGTAAGTGTCAGTGTATTTTAGAGTATTTTTGTTTTTCGGTTTCACCTGGTCCTGGTTCTGTAATGTCTTCTGTTGCTGTGGAGGAACATTATGACGTCTATCGAAGTCATATTGAGGTTATCTCAGTTTGGGCTTGTACACTATAAAAGTTTACTAAAGGTGTTATTGAGCTTATGGAAAGTGTAGGATCCACTGATTTTGGCGTTTGACCCTCCTAAAGGGACTAAACATCCGGACTTCTTGACTTCTGCTGCATTGATTTTGACCTTTCTTTTTTTGAAGTCTTTCTCCCTTAAGTTCTTTTTTTAAATTTAAATAGAAGTGTGTAGTAAATCACTGGGTTGTACCTTTAATTCAGTAAGTGCTGTGTTTAAATGTAAAGTCAAATAATCTACATCTTAACAAAACCCGTGGAAAGTCTTTATATAGGATCAATGGGATCTCATGCCTCTCTACCTCTTCTGGTGCTAGTTTAGAAAGGATATATTTAGACCTATCAAATTCTTTTTACGTTGCTGATTTCCTAATTAAAATGCTCAAAAGAGGCTGTAGGAAGAAATGCGTAACATCACAGATGTCTTCAGAACTGTGTCTGCACATTCATATTACAGCTGATCTGTCACAGGGAAACATGTTATTTGTGTTTAGACTGCTGATTGTAGACATGTAAATGCTAAATGTAAAACAAATAAAATAAGTGCCATTGCATGCTCATGTGCAGGTCTAACTTGTGTTTGTATCATTATGTTTAACCTGCGATGCAGTGCTTTGATTCAGCCTCTCTCCCCTCTTTTGTGTCTCATTTTAACGGCGCCAGATGAATCAATATTTTTTCTCCAGCTCCCCTTATCATTTTGGAGCTGTCAGCCCTCTGCCAGCAAGAGAAATGATTGCTACGCTTTAGTGCTCAGCAAAGGGCCTCTGCAGTTTCCCCTCGCTGCCACAAGAGAGCACTCGCATGCAGATGAGGAGATGTGGAGCTTGTGGAAATGTCCAGAGTCTTCCCTCATTGGCACCAGTATCTGCACTCATTTTCACCTTATTTCATTTGCAGAGGAAGCAGTCTGAAATTTACATGTGACATTCCACATTGACAATTATCAAAAATATGTCTGAGGACACCGAGGAAGGACAGTGATCAGTCCCTCCCCCCATTTCCATCCTTTGATTCGGACTCAACATCAACACAGGTATCAATCGTAAAAGACAAGTTATCTGTTGGGAAATACGCAAGCTCATGTCCAAGTATTTCTGAGTCATACGGAGCCAATGGGGGCAGTTTTGTCCCACTCATCTGTTTGGAGAATGAGTGAGGTGGGTGTAATGAAGTCTCCTCTCTTGGTAGAGTGGCTGTTGATTAGCCTTGGATAAAGAAGGAATCTCATTGATTTCATTAAGGAACTTCATCAGGACTATTCATTTGTATGAATATTTCATCATACAAGATATCTGCCTCATATTGAGAGAATTGATTTGCAGCGCCAGTTGACGGCTTATAACTGGAAATGCATCCCTACCCTCTAAAACTGGAGCTTTCTTTGGTGTTTTATCAGTGGCATTAGTTGTATGTCAAGCAGTTAATTTGGACCACACCTCAGAGTACACACTATAAAGCTACAGTAATGCTATCCTTCACCCAAAAATGAAAATTCAGTCATTATTTAATCACCCCCGATGCCAATGGAAAGTAAGGTGAAGTTCCTTAGTCCACAAAACATTTCTGGATCTTTACAGCCAAGCAGCATTGCAGCTTTACAGCTGCAGCTGTAGAAGCTGGGGACTTGTTTTAAAACATGAAAAAAACAACTGAAAAATAACATAAAATGTCTCTGGAAGCCCAGAGATCCCAGATTGATTTGAAAAGATGTTATTTACACCCCTTTTTAAAGCTGAAATATCACTGTAGCAGCTACACTAAAAGCATAAGCACACATCTGTCTTGAGTGGATGCACGAGCTCGAACACATGTACGATGCGCCACTGGATGAGATCATCTTCAACAGAGTTCTGTTTATTGTGTGTGACAAAAGCTTTCAGGTAGCAGGTAAACACTGAGGTATGCAGAGATCACGAGTATTCACTGATCTCGTCCAGTGGTACATGTATGTATGATTGAGCTTGTGCACCCACAGGGTGACAGGGTGCACAATAACGCTTTTAGCTAACAGTGAAGATTAAAAAAGGGTGTAAATAATGTCTTTTTAAAACAACAACAATCTCAGGGCTTCCAGAAACTGGGATTACACACGACGAGTTAAATGGGGCCATTTTATTTTGTTGTTGTTTTTTACACATTTTAAACAAGTCCCCAGCTTCTTCTGTTGTTTAAGAGAATGCTGCAACGCTGTTTTGTTTTGAAGCTCCAGAAATGTTTTGTGGACCAAGAAACTTAACCGGGTTTCCATCAGCATGGGGGAGATGATGACTGGATTTTCATTTTTGTGTGAACTGCTCCTTTAAACACAAATGGCAGGGTGGGGCCCACGAGAGACATGTGAGTCACTCGACTGACTGAGAATATCCCGCTGAAGAATCACAGGATTGATGAGTGGAGCTGGAGTTTTAAATCTGATGGGAGGTGCCCCATTATCAGAAAAACTGGTCCAAATTAAGGTCACTGATCCTCAGAAGTAATAAGGGATCGGGTACGGAGGCACAACAATGAGCAGCAAATATGTTTGAATACTGGTGCTGTTGGAGAGATCAGAGCAAAGAGCTTCACTTTTAGTCATTTAGAAATTGCCCGTTTTGCTTCGTCATGGCTTGAAGCTTCTCCAGCAGACAGCTTCTGTAACATGCAGATCTGAGCCACAGTCAGCCCTGCTGTGCTGTGACTCACTGATATGATACTGATGAACAAACATGCATACAGCCTGGTCCTTTTCTTTCTCAGCCAATCACACAATATGAAAACCTCTACCACTAATAGCCAGTCTATTAAAACTGAGTTTGTATACTCAACAAAATCTCCATCTGTTCTGTTACCTACAGTGATGTCACACTTCACCAGCAATTCCGCACAATATTATCCACAATATTGTTGGAGGTGCAAACAGACACGACGGGAGGTGTCTTTTCTTTTTTTTATCCATCTTATTTTTGCACTTTAAATGTCACCATGTCACATGAATACACTTCTGTGCTCCAGCCAAGCGATCTAGGCACTATAAATAAAAGTTAAACCTTTGTGGACTGAAGGAGTGTCACAGATTACTGGTGATGTTTGGTTAAATCATCATAAATCGTCACCAGTAGACTTATGTGATTTGACTGTTTTTGTGGCCATGGCTTCAGCGTGACTGGCTCTTTTCTAGAACAAGCCTTCACCCACAGTGCTCTTCTCTCAGGTCCTATTTCATGGTTCTGGAATTTAAAAAATGCATTTTTAGAGCTCCCATCTTGGATCATTTAGATGATAGTTCTTGCAGCTCCCTGCACCACTCCACTTCACCAATATGCACTGGTTCAGACAATAATACTGGTAAAATATTTCAGGCTGATAACCTGCATGAGAAATGAGAATGTGCAATGTTAACGCTGATGACCTCTTTGTTTGCACCTCCAACAAAATGTCAGATTAGTCGCCGTCCCCAAATCCCTGTATGTGTGTGTGAAATTTTCACATATAACTGCTGCGTTCCGGCTGCAACACGGCTGCTGGAGCTGATCGCAGACATTCTGGACCATGATTGTGGTGTTTCAGAAGCATCCAAGAAGAGGCTCTCCGCTCTGCTCCACAGAGAATACACTCCTACTCTATTTCTGACGGAAGCCGCATCAAACTGCACAGAGCAAATCGAGCCGGGCAGGATTTAGACACAGGAACGACTTAAAGAATCCGGTCAATTTTTTACATAAAACACAGACTTCTGATTGTACAGTATATCACATTAAAACAGACAGAAAAAGAAACCATTTAACCACATAGCCTACTTACCCATGATAAAAACACACAAGAGTCAAAGAAAAATGACTAAATCAACAAAATCTGAGCAAGTCAACAAAACTGGGCAGGCTAAACGCTCCGGTGGAATCAAGCTGTTAGCCTAATAATTCTGATGTCGTCTTATAACAGGTGATAAAGACTTCTTCAAGAGTCCATTGCTGCGTGTCGTTCTTTCTCTGCCTTTTGTCATATTTTAAAGACGCCATCGAAACGAGTATTTCTTGACAATGATCTCATCACACATTGTTCAAATCTATCTGGGCTCATTAATTTCATTCATCAATATTACAGAAATATTCTACAATTTCAAACATTGTGTCACACACATTGTAGATGAGCATTATTTTGATTCCGCTCATTATCCAGGACACAGGAAAAAGTGGTTGTTCATTACAGTCGCATATTTTTTCAAGGTAACATAAGATACAAGCAGAAATTTTGGGGTGTAATGTACAAATTATGAAAGAGTAGTGTAACAAATGCTCATAACGACTAGTGAGTCGGTTTTACTGTGGCGGAGAGAGCTCAACGCACTGCAACTTAAGAAAACACATGCAAATAGACAAAACACTAGACAAATGAAGAAAACATCTTCATCAATTTAACAACATGTGCGCTGCAAACAGTCACAACACAACCAAATAGAGAACCACGCTGCAAGTAGCACAGATCACAACAAATACTGATGTTTCTAGGGGACACTAAAAAGTGATGGACACACTTGTTTTGCGACCATTTGTGACTCTCAAAGTTATTGAATTCGGCTACTCATCAGTGGTGTTCGGAAATGAGCTAAAATATAGGCTACATTTTTTTCTCTTTCTTGTAATATCCTGATGGCTTGGTGTGTTGTTTGGCAGGTTACCACAATAGGTAGGTTAACAATCGATACTGTATCTGCCATTGGCTAATATCTGACTCATGCCATCACGATATTAAAATAAAGATTAAAAAAACTTACATTTTAGTAAAACACGGGTTTTCCGCAAGTCCATCACTTTTTAGTGTCCTCTAGAAACATCCATAGCTGTTGGCAAATTGATGAAGATGTTTTCTTAATTTGCTTTTGTCTATTTGCATGTGTTTTCTTAATTTGTGTTGGGCTCTCTTGGCCACCGTACATTTTATTTTGGGGTGATGTGCTTTTGGAATAAACAAACAAGTTGTAAATATGTGGAACCGTTTTACCTCAGTACATGAATCTGCTTCTAAATATACTCGTCTGTAACAATGACTGGGGCGGTGATTGAGTCCAGTGCTGATATGAGTGAGCGGAGGAGGAGGAGGATTGGGGGGAGGCAGAGGGAGATGGAAGAGGAGGCGTGGGAGAAAGACCTTTACTCTGGAGCACAGACCAGGCCAGACCAGGCTCGTCTTGTCTGAGTTGCTAGGAAACCGGCAAGGCACCTGATCTAATTTATTAAATTCAGCCTCTCGCCTCCTCTATATCTCTCTCTTTCTCTTCCTGTGTCTGTCTCGCTTGCTCACTTTCGGCCTCCATGCTGCTTTCCCTATCTGTCGTTATCTTTCCCACCCTCTAAGGCGCTTATCTCCCACCCTCTCTCCTCACTCTTTCTCTATCAGGCACTCCCCAGTTGCCTGTGTGTGTGTGTGTGTGTGTGTGGATATATCTTTCTCTCTCTCTTTCCCATCTTCCCTCCATCTCAGACCTCAGACAGCGTGTCCTCTCAGGCTGTGCGGCAGTGCCACCCCCATATCTTTCACACCGAGCCGTGAGTACCGCCCTCAGGCAGGCCAGACCTTCTGTAACTTACCAAGCACACAAAACACACTCACATGTAAACACACACACACACACACACACACACACACACTAAGTGCATTACCATTTAGACTGTCACTTTGTCTTGCTTTGCTTTTGGAGTCTAGATTCATAAATGCTGATGCTTCGGCCCTTCACTACGAAGCACTCTACTGTGCTCATTGCCTGAATTATTCAACATCGCCATTACTATCTTAAACCCAATCAATGATCATTCACATTCAAGATAATCGATAAAGGAGGTGGTATACATTGCTTGTAATTGCCTTTGCCAGGGAATAAAGTTGTATGTGCTTCCCAGAGAAAAACACATTGAGCGTATCACAAACAGTATGTACACTAAGTTCTCCAGTGTTTCAGTCTTGCTTGGAGCATACAGGGCACTGGTGGACTCAAAGGAGGCGCAGTGGAGGGCAAAGGTTAGGTGCTGATAGGCCTGTAATTGCTCACCTCAGTCGGGTCACCTGATTTATGTATCGGTACCACTATGACAGATGAAGTGAATGACATTGATCATGGCTACAGTACAATGTTCTAGTGCGAAACCCTGGGTCCTGGTATTCATGTGGATGTTCTTTGACCCAAAAAAACCCCTCCCAAACATTGTTAAAGACAAAGTAAACCCCCTAATGCCAACAACACTCCCCGATGGCATCCATAGATCAGCATGTCCCATGGATGCTGCATGGATTTGGATCTGGGGCATTTTGAGGCCAAGTGGATGCCTTAAGATCTTTGTCACGTTCTTTAGGCTGTTCCTGAGCAGTTTTTGTGGTGTGGCAGCACATATTGTCCTGCTGGGGGACCAATGTCATCGGGGTGTGCCGGTGCCATGGGGAGTGTGTGCTTGAACTGAAAGGGTGTTTGGGCAGATGGTTTGTGTCAAGTGGCATCCACATGAATGCCAGGATCCAGGGTTTCCCAGCAGAATATTGCACTGTAGCGAGATGATCAATGTTATTCATTTTAACTGTCAGTGGTTTTAAGGTTCTGGCTGATCGGTGTATAGTCCTTTGGAAACCTCCCTTCTTTAAATGAGCCATTAATTATCCTTGTTAATAGTTCAGTTAATGTATTTGCATACCTTTTTGCATACCTTCAAGTCCAGTCCAAAAATATCTTTTGATTTAGAGCTTTCAAGAGAGTTCAGAATTGTTTGGACTTTAGGTCCAGAGACCTCCATCAGAGAGAAGACTGGTTCAGTTGGTTCAGTCATCTGCACAAGAGTAACTCCTTACATTTGGTAAGCATAAATACCAAGAGCTCAACTCTTTGGAAAAAAAGGTTTGTGCTCTGATAGTTCTTTTACTTGTCAATAAATCCACACAGTAAACCTGTACATTATAACGAGGCTACTTTTGAACCATCCAACAGCTGAGCAGCCTGCCGTGGATGAAGCTCTTTCAAGCTGCTGTTTGTCATGTCAGTTGTCCTGCCCAACATTTCAAAAGCCATGACAGCCATGACATCACTAGGAAAATAAAGCACCTGTTTACACATTATATTGTAAGTTTTTAAAGTGCTTTCTTATGAATGATCTTTGAAATCTCATTTATTAAACAGAAAACTGTCACAGCTCAGGCTGTGACCTACTGGGTTTTGCTCTGTTCCTGCTGTCTCTCCCCTTTTCCTCCTCCCTAACCTGCTCTCTCCCCAGTGTGTGTGTGTATATGTGTGTGTGGTGGGCGTGGCTCACCTGATTCTCCCGCTGCTCCAGAGGGACGCACCTGTCTCAAATCACCTCATCCACTCGCTGCCATAAATACCCGGTCCCTCGTCAGCTCCAGTGCTGGATTGTTACACCATTGTGGTAGACACTCTCTAGGCTCTTCTAGTGTTTTTTTGCCTTGCAAGATCTCTTGCGCTTTTGTCTCCTTGTGCTCTGCTTCCAGCTTTCCTAACCTTTTGTGTCTCTCCATTCGCCGCAGTTACCTCTTGTCCCTCTGCTCACCGGATCCCTCTACTCTCCACGGTTTCATGACTCACCTCTCCCAGCTCAAGAACAGCTCTCAAGGGCCGTCTTCCAGACCTCATTCCTGCCTCCTGTGCCCAGCCATCTGCCCACCACCACCACCTTTCATTCCACCTGTGATTCCCAATAAATCTCATGTAAACTGATTGCCTGTGTCAGTCTCCGCTTTTGGGTCCAAGCCTAACCGAAATGTAACAAAAACAGACTTAAACAGACGATCAATGTTGACCTTAAACGGGCAATAGGCATTGTTTTCAAGATATTTTTCTGCTTTATCTTATCATTATGAAGTAAATACGTATTGCACAGTGTAATGGCTAAAGAAAATGACACCATCTGCGTATAGATTGGTTCCCAGTAATCCTCGCTTTTACTATGCTATTCATGCTGCCACCGGGCATGATTTTTTGATTTACAGTATCAAGGAAGTGTGTAGCGGAACAAAAACAGGATGAAGCATTGTTCTCCCCGGTCACTATCCCCATGTGACAGTGGAACAAATGGAATGACTGTGGAAACTCTACCCTGCAAAAGAAAACGAACCCCGCTGATGGAGAAGGCAAAGAAGGCGAAGAAGAAGAGTGATAGAAACTGAGGTAAAACAGGAGTGAACTCACGGACATTCACTCAATGGAAAGCGCTCCGGTGTTGAAATCTGCCCCCCATCAATATATTTCCTCTCACCACCGGGGCTCAGTATTGCCAGATGTAGGATAATTATCGTATTTGTACGATAATTTTAACAACTGTACGATGTACGATCAATAATTTCAAAAATGTACCATAATTTTGTCATTTCAATAAACCCACAACGAAATCTTGTTTGTGATTTGAGAGCAACGAACCAATCACATTAGCACCACTGACGCCAGGCGCCAGCTCATGCCTGTCAATCAATCACATCAGCACCACACTGACGCTGGCAGCTCATGCCTGCCAATCACATCAGCAGCACCATTGATCACGTGGGTAAAGTGGAAAAAAAAACATTAGGGACGTGAACTTGAACTAAACAGTTGCCTTCTTGTTCAGATGACGGAACCTCCGTGTTATTACAGTACGGCGCATATGGCATAGTTTTGCTATTAAATGTATTATCCTGGCGCCTTTGCAGGTTGTTTCAGTATATACCATAGTTTATGTCAAAATACGATAATTTTCAAGTCACAGTACGATATTGCTGTATGTTCCATCTGGCAACACTGCCGGGGCTTGAGAGGGTTCAAAACAGACAATCTTTCTACTAGATCAGTAAGTAACGAGACCTGCCTACTTATTAATGCAACTGGGTGTTTACTCTGCCTTACTCTGGGGACTTGTTTCAAAACGTAAAAAAACAACAGAGAAAAACATGAAATGGCTTCATACAGCCCATCCTGCGTAATCCAAGAGATCCTAAATAAATTTGAGAAGACGATATTTATATCCTTTTTGAGATCTTCACTACAGTTAGCTAAAAATGTTAGTGTGTACCCTGTCTGAAATGAGTGCATGTGCCACTATCCGAGAACAACGAGGATTTGCAATTTCTGAACACCTCAGTGTTTACCTGCTACCTGCCTTCTGTCACACAAAATAGACGGAGCTCTTCTGATGTTGAAGTTGGTGCATGAACGCCGTTCAAACCTTGTCAGATGGGGTGTGCGTTGATGCTTTTACCGCTAAAGGGAAGATTTCAGCTTAAAAAAGGGTGTATGTAGGCTTCTGGAGACTTGGATTACACTGGATGAGCTGTCTGGACTTTTAATGGGGGTTTTTAAAAACCTTTTTAAAACAAGTCCCCACTTTCTTCAGTTGTTTATAAGAATGCTGCAGCGCTGTTTTGCTGTGAAGCTCCAGAAACTTCACCTGACTTTCCATCGGAATGGGCGTGAATAGATAATGACTGAATTTTAGGTGAACTGTTGCTTTAGGCAGAAAACCATGTATAAGTGGTTCTTTAAAAAACCTTAATTTGATGTGGAAATGATCTTATAGATAAGCAAAGTCTAGACTTGACTTAAGTGATTCTCCTGCTGGTTATGTAGGGGTATTGCAGTTTGGGACTCCAAGCCTGTGCTGAACTTTGCATGAGCTTTATGAACACTGTGACAAGAATTATTATTAAAGTTGTGAGGAATTAATTCTTTTGAATATCAGCCACAGTTGTGTCTTTCTGCTCCACCTCGTTCACTGTAGTGGCGACACACACCCAAGCTGTGTGTTTGCCTTTGTTTGTCGACTCAATAATACGCGTTGCCCGGCTTCAGTCTCCTCTCTCATCACCTTGATATTATCTTCAAAAAGGTCAAGTGTTTATGAATGAGGCCAGTGTAGTGTTGATGCTGGGTGGTTATGTGTGAAAAATCAGAGTCAACAGTTGTTTATTTATTGTTCAAAATGGTGGTCATGCAGCAGCTCCCATCACTGGTCAGCACAGGTCATGAGAAATGAAAGACTGTGTGATGAGGGAACACTTAGAACAGCACACACTGACTCGTGTGTGTGTGTGTGTGTGTAGACTGGCTCTCTTTAATCATACTCTTGAGTGCTTGAGTCGTAGGCAGCTGGACTTCTCTTTGGTTCTTGAAGACGTTTCACCTCTCATTCGAAAGGCTTCTTCAGTTCTAAACAACTGATGGGGAGTCTCATTTAACCTCCAGTAGGGTCACCTTGAGGGTGGTCGCATGTGAGTCGTTAGGTGTCACACAACTGCGCTGCAAGTGCGTTTTACATGGCTGATAAATGGTGTGGTAGGCCACCGCCTCTGTTTAATGATGGTTGTTCCAGTTTGACATAGATGGCTTCCTTCACTCCTCTCTCAAACTATTTGTCTTCTCTGTCCAGAATGTGTACATTGCTGTCCTCAAATGAGTCCTTTCTCCTTTAGATGCAGGTGGACCGCTGAGTGTTGATCTGAGGAGCTGGCTCTCCTGTGTTGTGCCATGTGCTTGTGGAGTGGCTGTTTGGTCTCCCCTGTGTATAGCTCTGTGTACTCGTTGCTGCATTAGACTGCATATACAACACTGCTCAGTTTGTGTGGGTGTTTTGTCCTTGGAATGAACCAGTTTTTGTTTAAGAGTGTTGCTTGGTCTGAAGTGCACTGGGATGTTGTGTTTGGAGAAAACTCTTCTAAGTTTCTCCGACACTCCAGCCACATTTGGAAGAACAATGTTGTTGCGCCTGTTGTTCTTTTCTTCTCTGTTTGATGTTTTTCTAGGTCCCTTCGCTGACTTAATCGTACTCTTCAGTCTTTAAAAATGTGTTTAAGCATCTGTGGAATAATCTGCACCGTCTCTCTCTGTCTCTCTCTCTCTCTGTCTCTCTCTCTCTCTCTCTCTCTCTGTCTCTCTCTCTCTCTCTCTCTCTCTCTCTCTCTCT
>JBBPCS010000855.1:4139291-4155641 GCA_037974645.1 Hollardia meadi | reverse complement strand
GGCAAGACACAAGAGGAACGGACCACAAAACACAACAAGAAACAAACCAGAACACAAGAAACACATAGGAAACAATATAAACCCCAAACAAAACAACCAAACAGCAAAAAACAACATAGAAACCCTGACAGTAAGGTCTTCACTTTCTCCTGCATTGTAACAGAAAGCTAGAGTACGGTAAAGGAAAATGTGTTAAATATCTTGGAGAGGTCTTGGTTTAAAGAAAACAATAATAATGCTGCAGAGGACCTTTATTTTTATAAAAGTGAAACATAATGTCAGTGGACCTTCTGCCTCCGCCGTCTCCCAATTCTCTGTCCCATCAACAACTCCGTTTTAAGTGCATATGAACAAATGCACTGATCTTTAACTGAGGAGGTGGAGGAGGGCTGCTGTGTGTCCCTGTGTGTAAAAGAGTGGATTGCAGTCTGCAGATCGAGTCAAAAGATTATCATTCTGATTAAGAATGCAGATGGATGAAGTAATACATCATTAATGAGGAAAATATTTATTACATTACATGCGGCGATCCCACAGTAGCAGAGACGATTTATGTCTCTCCATGAAGAGACTCGTGCACATTTACACACAGCAGCTTAAATTCAATGATTATTCCAATCTCCCGACATGCCGACAGGAAGGTCAGGATCTAATAGTGATTACAGTTCTGTGTTCTTCTACACGTCCAAAAGCTACACACAGTTGAGGTTCACTTAACATGTTGGAAGTAAATCTTAAAGTTGAATTCTGTTTCCTCTCGAGAGTTTCCTCTCTCCTGACATGTTTATAACTGGTTGCTGCAGTGACGTTACTGCAGTGTGCATGGAAACATTTAAAATGACTGAAATCTGCCTCTCTCAATCCAGGCATCAGTGTGTAGCAAGCAGAGTGTACGTACGTTGTGAAGCCGCCTATGTAGGTGTATCTTACTATCTGAACAATGCGCCGTTGCCTTTAGACCAGGTTTTTGTTGGTCAATGGCGCAGTCGCTTTCTCCTGCCTCAAGACCGCAATGTGGTTGACCACGCTTCATTTTAAGGCCAACACTCCCATGGGCGCACAGTGAGGTGCAAGTATATTTGCTTCTTACACATATGTGGGCACTGGACGTGAAAATGACAACTGTGTTGGTCGGAAACTAGGAATGACACTTGCACTGTGCCATGCTCCCCTTTGTGCCAAGCACAAGATGGAGCCCGGTGTCTTTTGCAGGAAGCTCAGATCTCATCTTCAGGTCAGTGAAAATGCCACTAACAGTGTCTTGCTCATGGGCATTACAGCAGGGTGGATGCTTTGCAATGACTGCCTCTCCTCGCTGTGCCACCCTTTCTGCTTAGACAGCACAATTTCAAGGCAAGCGTCTGATGCAGTCATAGTACAGTTTATCTAAACTGTGTTTCCTTTGGTCTGAGCTGTTCTGGAATAATTTCATTTGGCATTTTAATATTTGTTCATGTTGCCCGATAAGCTAATCACAGAGTGCAAACAAAACTCACAGGGAGTCAACTGTAACTTGTTTAATATACTGAATGCGCTGTTTGTTGTGATTTATCTACTCTGGCATCATGTTAGAACACATTCATAAATTACCAAAAATGAGCACTGTGACGTCTATATTGGAGTAATTTCTGCCAGTCAGATGGTAACATTAATGTCCTCATACCTATAAAACATTTGCGTTATTGGGCTGTTTCCTGTTGTTGGTTTGGACTATATCCTCACTACTACCTGAACTGCACTGCAGGTTCTGAGACATGATGTAGTGGCACCTGAGCCCATATAGAATTGTTCTAATCTACCCAAACCGACTGAACTAAGAAAGTAAACTCTCCAGAGTTTAAATAAACACTTTTGGTGTTAATGTGCCTTAAAGACCACTGCAGATGTGTTGTCTTGTAACTGATGATTTGGGAATTATTTGGTGGTGAAAGTCATCGGAACATGCCCGTTCATATTCCTGCTGCACCAAACCTATAGCCCGGGGAACACAAAGGAGCCCACATCTATCAGCACAGAGAAGGCTTTGATGGAGCGGGAGGCAGATCTCAGCAGAGGGATGGAGTTGGGCTGTTTTTACAGCAATTTGTGCAAATGGGCCTGTTTACACTATGCAGGATTCCTCTGTGAACTGAGGTTGCAGACGTACCACTCTATAGAACCATGGGAGCCAGAGTGTGGTTTACAGTGCCTTTATTGCACTTGGCACTGACAGAGGTGTGTAAGAAAGACAGAGCCAATAAGGAGAAAGAGACAGGAATGTGCATACGACAGGGAGACATTTCTGAGAAAGCCTTTTGATACAACACAGTACATAGTTTAGTGTTATAGCACCACTGTGGGATTGACAATGGTAATGAGGACCAGGGATTGTTGTTAAATGACTGACTGGTTGAAGGCCTGCATTGGGTTCAGCTTTCTGAAACCACAAGCAGAGAACAAGGGAGGAGAGGAGAAGAAAGAACAGTGTGAACATGGACCAACGTACAGACAGGGAGAAAACATGGAGAGAGAAACCTGCTGTCAAGTGTTAACACAGTGTAACCACACCTCCTTGGTCCTCCATGCTGCCCCCCACTGCCTCATACATCATGCCCTGTTCAGGGCCTCGGTCCTGGGCTTGATGGTTGACAGCTGTGGACTGTATGACAGCCAGCAGCTTGGTTGGTGGCCTCATCACTAAACAGGCAGCCTTTGACTTTCAGACACTTTAAACAGTCAGAGGGTTTTTAATTTTGTTCTACAACCCTCAACTTTGTGAAGCTCTTGGAGAGTGAAAGGAACAGTTTGGAGTTTCATGATTTAATGGTTCAATAGGGCGACATGGAATCAGCATCTATTACTGTAACTCTGTGTTATGTCCTCGGATTGTATCTCCCTTGCAGTTATGGTTTTCAAATGTTTACCTGTGTTACTTTACAATGTGTGTGTGTCGGTGTGTGTTCCAGTGCTATCCCGTTGGAGAGGCGGATACTTACCATGCTGCAGTGGCTCCACCTTCCTGAGGGGGAGAGGTGAAATCAGTTTTTCCTTTTTTGTCTGATTCACTTTGTCTTTCATCTTCCTCTTTTGTCATGCTTGATTCCTCTGTTATTTTCTTCTTGCCACAGTTTAGCAAAGGTGAAAACAGAAACGGTTTCACCACATCCCAAAATTTGTTCAAAGTAATCCAATACCATTTGATTTGAAAATATACTGTAGCCTATACACTCCTCCACATGTTAAAATGAAATTATGGGGTGCCCTGGCTAAAGCTAAATGGCGAAAGCGCTTGGTAACATACAAGAAACCAGCAAGAGCAACCTAGATTTTTAAAGTATCCTACCGAAAAAATCCCACCGCCTCCCTTGAGGCCTCCCTCCAAAGCCACTCCCCCAAAACATATGAACGCACACTGCCTGACTACACTGACTGCCCCATAGCTCCAGCTAGGAGATATGTGTGAGCAGTAAATGCCACAATCATGTAAATATAAACAAAATAGGCATCACAAACATACTTCAGTTTGTTGTCTGTTGTGGGTGTGTGCGCTACTGGGTTAGCTGCTGAAGGGTGTTGACGCTGCTGCAGCGGCACTCGTTCAGGGCTGTCTGGGCACTGCGATGAAGTGAATGTTCGACAGTCCAACCTAACTCACTGCGGTTGTTAAAGCGCAGCACTTTGTTATCAACACTAACCGTGTCCAACTACAGCAGATTTTCTACAAATATAACAAAAAAACTTCTAAAATAACGTACCAACCTTAGCTTCAAGGTGCATTCCATCTAACTTGGATTCCAGCTGGAGACTTTTGTTGCATGTCATACCCACTTTCTCTCCCCTAGTTTACTGTCTGTCACTTAACTATCAACTATTCATTAAAGGCAAAAAAAAAATCAAATCAAATCAAAAAGTACAATAGGCTACTCAATTTAAAGTCCTGCATTCCCCCTCAAGTAAAAGTACAGAAATATTATCAGCAAAATATTCTTAAAGTATCAAAGTGCAGTAAAATGCCTCCAGTGACATTATTAGACTATTAATACTGAGGCATCAATGTTTAAAGTGCATTTTATTGTTGTCATGGTGGAGCTTCTTTTAACTCCTTAATATACAGTTAGCTAGTTTAGGCCAGTAGTTCCCAACCCAGGGGTTAGGCCCCTCCAAAATAAATGTGATGGTGTATTCACACACAAAGCTAAGAAATGTTTCTGTGCAGTGTGATTATGTGAATTTGTATTGATTGCAACAGGCGTCATGAACGATGTGAATATGTGGAACTTGCAAAATTTTCATATTTGTGCAAATTGAAAATATTCAACTTGAGTGACAAGTTTGCGTGTGTCACAGGCCTTTGCAGAATGTTATGTGGTGAACTCTGTGTGTAGCAGGGGGAGCACTACAACTACCACAAACACATTTACAGTGGAACTTGCGTCTTGTTTCAGGCCCTACGTTTACGCCATGCACTCTGAACAACCAGACACATATGGACACAAAATGGGGCCCATGAACACAGAAGTGAGTAATATCTGCATCTGTGTTTGTGTGTGTGTACACAGGGATGTGGGGATGTAATTTCTATGTGTGTGTGTCATCAAAGCACACACTCAGTGGACTTTGACTCCCTTTGTGTGTTTCAGTTGAACAACCCTCTGAGGGTGATTGACAGAATTGTTGGCCAATTGATGGATGGACTCAAACAGATGAAACTGCACCGCTGTGTCAACATCCTCCTGGTGGGGGATCATGGTACAGACACTCACACCGACACAAACACACACTTTGGTCCTCATGCTGAAAGAGCACTTTTATTTGAGACCTTATTCAACGTAGTCTTTATACAGGGAAACAGAATAAAACTCTACTCCAAACAAGTTTACTGAACCTGGACTGTGTGTGATCTTTTAGATGAGTAGAAGAACACAGAACAGTAATTAACATTAGATCCTGACTGATTCTGTCTGCGTGTTGGGAGATTTAAATCATCAATGAATTTAAGCTTCTGTGCGTAAATGCGGCTTTTAAAGGGGCTTTTAAAGGGAATGGGAGATGACACTGGTTTGATTCATGTTACTTCTAAAATACACCTATGAATAATTAAGGGACTAAATAAAACCCCTTTTCACATTGCGGCCTACTATGTGCCCGGATTATGCGATGTTTAAATTGCTAAATTGAGATGCACAAGCCCGAATTCACTTGCCCTGTTTCAGGGCCACAAGATGTTAAATCCACTTCATTATTATGCAAAACATTGCAATGTGATTGGTTCTACACACATAAGATTTGTATTTCCATTTCCGGTGACAATCGTGGACTAAAAAATAATGGTTTTGGTTAAAAGAGCTTAGCTTCACATGGGAATTAAACCTCAGTCTCCTGTGGGGCAGTCTTATGTGTAACCTAGTCATCCACCACCCTCCCGACTATTGGTACTTACTGCACATACTTATGTATTTCACTTGACTTACGTAGTTACAAAATTAAGACACTTATTTTACCCAAAACCATTATCTTTTCCTAAACCTAACCAAGTAATTTTGGTGCCTAACCAAACCGAACCAAACTGCGACCATTAGTGCCAAAAAAGCTCCATTCTTATCGACAGACATACCTCACCTAGTAACCTTAGCCATTAGGGCTATTGTTCACATCTTCAGCCAGGCTGGGAGCAGCTTTCTGAGCTGACTGAAAAAATTCACTCCAACAGTAGTTAGTGTAGGTCAGTAAATTTCTCAAGACACATGGCCTGGTAATGGGCTACATTCCACAACAGCAACAATCAATAAAATGTTTAGCTTTGTTGTTTTAATGGAGAGTATTATTCACTTTATACAGTATGTTTAACATACTCTCACTCATCCCCTGTGTGTTCGCAGGTATGGAAGAGGCCCACTGTGATCGCACTGAGTTCCTCAGTAACTACATGACCAACGTTGATGACATCATCCTCATCCCAGGGTCTCTAGGCAGAATACGCTCAAGATACCCCAACAACCCTAAATGTGAGAGAGTGAGAGAGCAAGAGAAAAGCTCATAGTGTTGACTGTCAGCTGATATACACCGATTAGCCACAACATTAAAACCACTGACAGTTGAAGTGAATAACATTGATCGTCTCGCTACAGTGCAATATTCTGCTGGGAAACCCTGGATCCTGGTATTCATGTGGATGCCAATTGACACAAACCATCCGCCCAAACACCCTTGCAGATCAAGCACACACTCCCCATGGCACCTGCACACCCCGATGACATTGGTCCCCCAGCAGGACAATGTGTGCTACCACACCAATCAATGTCATTATATTTATGAGTGGTTTTAATGTTTTAGCTGATCGATGTATTTCATCTTCTTTCTTTCTCTTTTTTAGTTTCTTTGTTTTGTTTCTCTTGTTCAATTTCACAGACTTTCACTTGACATCCTTCAGGATATCTGCCCTCTTATTCATGCAGACTTCAGTGTATTCAGAGCTTTTGGTCCATGAGACATTCATCATCAATCATGACACAATAATTTGTAGACAAGAACTAAAAGCCTCTGATCTAATCATTGGTAGTGTGCACAGAACCTACAGTGGGTGCCACTGGAAACATTGTTCTAGGGTGTAGTGTCGAACAAAGAAATGGTTTGCGTTGTTTTATCTTGTTCCTCAAAATAGACTATTTTTTTATTGTATACATTCAATTGCATCAGTTTCCACTGCTCTGACCTTTGTTCTTTTTTCAGATGACCCCAAGGCTGTTGTTGCAAATCTAACAGTAAGTATTAGGCTTACATGAAAAATATGACAACTTGTGTGAACTTAAAAAGAATTGATGGAGATTTTTGAAAAAATAAATAAATAAATAAAAGAATTATACTGCTGTAGCTAACTGGCCCTTCTCAGATCAAAATACAAGTGACTGTTCCTTTGTTCCAGTGTAAGAAGGCAGATCAACACTTTAAGCCATACATGAAGCAGCATCTGCCAAAGAGACTGCACTACGCCAATAACCGACGTATTGAAGAGATTCACCTTTTGGTGGAGAGGAAGTGGCACGTTGCCAGGTACAGAGCTTCTACTACAACAGGAAGTACAAACATACGTATATGATTTAAACATCTAATGTTTTGAAGATTAACTGGACAACTGTAGAAACTTACACACCTTTCATTATGTCAAATGGACATGCAGTGCACTGAGCGCAATGTTGTGTTGAATTTTCAATATTGTGTCAGTAAATCTTAGATGTTTCTGATGGAAGATACCTGCAGGAAAAAAAACCAAACATATCTGACAATGACAACAGAATTTGCAAACCCGGGAGACAAAGCTTACTTTGCACACGTTCCTCTGACACAGTGAAACCCAGAAATATGGACTGAGATATCTCTTTTTCCATCCTGGACCTGAAACTATATCAACCTGTCATACGCTACCCTCAGCATCTGATTATACCCCTTTGTCTCAGAGTCACAATAACTCAGCCAAACCAGGACACACAGACATCATACACATAGTGCAGATGTCTGTGACTTAACTCTTAGCAGTGAGAATACATGTCCATAAATCATGAAGAGGGCTGTTCCTTCTAACCTCAGACTTTTCTTCATAATAGTTGTACATCAGTGGTTACAGTGCAAACAGAATAAGCTAGATGCTACTGCAGCATGACTTTCCATGGTTCAGATTCACTGAAATGTCAACAAATGTAGGCCAAGAAAAGGAACTCTGTGTAGCCCCCTTGCTCCATGGCAACATTATACTTCCTGTTTACATCACCCAAAGCATGAGGGGAACTGTAGTGCCAAAAATATGTATGTTTGTCAGAAAAGGAGGTAAGAAACATAGACAAAGATACATGACTATCACGATGTGTTCTTGGCATCATCAACATGGCTCTTATACTGTTGGAACATTTACACTATCCTCCTTGCTGTGCCTTTGGACAACAAACCTGTGGACATGCCGACAGAAACCCATAATTTAAAATTGTGTGTTTTTTTAAAAATGTCCTGTACTGATCAGAAGTCAATAAATGGCAATTCTGAGAGGAAATAACAATATATAAAATCCTGTAAAGAAATTGAGGTAAAACCAAGTGCAAACAACCAAAAGATGAAAGGGTTGAATCCAAACCAGTCGACAAAGTGAGAGAGAAGAAGTTTTAATTAACTTAGTTTCACTTTGTTGCTGCATGTGCTACCAGGAACTGCTCTAATGTTCTGCGCAGCCAGTGTTGATGTGGCGTCTTCAGCCCACCCATCAGCGAAGATTTTAATTGCACATCTTGCTTTACTTAAAAGCACATTTTATGTCAACATGGGCTGCTATCAACGCATCATTAACACATGTAGTGCTGAAAGGTTTGAAGATGTGCCGTCCTCAGCCACACACGTAAAAGAAACCCACATATTTTTCAAAAGTGCAGCTGCTGAAACGTCTGCGACATGCTAACTGTGAACGCTGACAGGCGCTTGATGTAAAGCACTGACAAATGTTACTGCAGCCATTCAGTGACAAGGTGAACCATGAAGTCATCAGGACTGCAAGTGAAAACAAACGTCCTTAGCCAATGATGCTCTGTGTGTGTGTGTGACTGTGTGTGTGTGTGTGTGCGTGCGTGTGTGTGTGCGTGCGTGCGTGCGCGCGCGTTTTTGTCACGTTTTGGGGACCTTTTCTGGCTCAATTACAACCTTGTTGGGACCAGTAGTCCTCATGGGGATCATCAAGACCAGTCCTATTGCGGCAAAACTTTATTTTTGAGATCCTGGTTAAGGCTATGGTATGAACTGAGGTTAGGGTAGGGTTAGACTGTACACAAAGAATGGAAGTCAATGCAATGTCCTGTGTGTGTGTGTGTGTGTGTGTGTGTGTATGTGTGTTTTCATATCAGTAACAGTCTTCTTGCATGGAGCTGTCATGCTGTTTTGGTTGGGGAATGCTTGTACAGCACTTGTGAGCACCCTTACCCTAACCAGCACAATTAGTGTAAATGCCAAACCCCAGCCATGTACACTAACCCTCACCTAAACCTAATTCTATCCCTAACCCTAAAACCAACTTAACTCTCAAAGAGCCCTTCAAAGGTCTGTCTGAAGTTGAGGACCAGCCAAAATGTCCTCACTTTTCCAAAAATGTACTCACTCTCAAGGTTTTAAACTCAAATTGGTTCTCACAAAGATAGGTCTACAAGTACACACACACAGGCACACACAGGCGCACAGGCCTGCGAAATGAAAGACATCTTTGAGGTTTCTCTGCAGCTCAGATAGACAGACGGGCTAATTGTTGGCACCGGAGCTGTGAGCAGAGTGTCAGAGCATTTACACACATACACATACACATACACACACACACACACACACACACACACTGGAACACATATATTAGTCAGTGTCTGCATAAATCCCAAACCAACTAACTGCTGACACCAAACGAAACACTAAGTTCGTCTCATTTCCCCGTCAACTAGTCATTTACATTTTTTACATGCTTGTGGCTTTACCCCCGAGACATGCACACCCATACACATATACAGTACACACACCTAAGCACACACACACACATTTAGGTGTATAACGGGAGGCAGTGTTTTAATGGACACTTAATAAGAAGTGGCTGTTTTTCAATTAGAGGACTGTGGCTTGAGTTCTGTGAAGGAGAGGTTGTCCGGGGCTAAAGTAGGTGAATACTGATTCTGAGGATGAGGTTAATGAAGGTAGTCATTTGTGAAACCCTTTTTTTTATTCTAAAGTGCGATGTGATGTTTGTGACATGCATCCAGAGATCACCTGGAAGCCAGCGTGTCAGTAAGAAAAAACACTACAACACTAGTAAACACTGTTGTTTTGTATTCTTTCTTCCTATTCTTCTTGCTGTTGTAGAGTCTCTCTCTCACACACACACACACACATGGCAGAATAACACCCTAGAAGATGGCACCAGTCTCTTCATAGATCCCCTGAAGTCCCATTCTTTGAAACATTTTCTTTGTCATTCTCCCACTTGATGTGTCTGGTTTGACTACAGTTTGGCACAAATGATGGATGGGTGGCCATGTTTCAGAATTGTCTAAAGAAATGCAAATAAGACAAATTATCTTAGCAGCAAATGGCAGTGGTATAAAACAATATTATTTGGTGCGGTATGCAATATTGTAGCTTGTAACTCAGCTTTTGTGTTTCAACTTTTGCTGCGAAACCTTCTGGGTCATCTGACACAATATTCTGAGTATCCCTACCAGTCTTTGTACCAAATGATCAATGGAAGACTAAATAGCATTGATATTAAAGACTATTTCTGTAGAAATCAAGATAGCTTTAGCGGGTAGGCACTGCTCAGGTCTGCTGCACACACGCTCCAGTGTCTGGTTTTGTTTATTCCAAATAAACTCACTGATGATTCTGCTGAAAGTGTTGAATGTTTGCAGGTAAGAACTACTCCAGGTGTTAAGAACAAAGCAAAAAGCTGATCAGTTGAATCTCTATTGGAATACACGTGCACCAGTTAGCTCTTGCATTGTGTTATGGTGCTGATACTGAATTTATTTTGAATTATGAGTTCTTATTTTAGTCTTAAATGTTGGGTCACTAGTTTGATGATAAAGTCTGAACCTTTATATGCAATCAGAGCTAACCACATCAACCAAATACTGATGTTTGACTCATACTATTCATTACAGGAAAGTTCCTGAAGGGAAGAGGCACTGTGGCTTCTCTGGTGACCATGGATATGACAATAAAATCAACAGCATGCAGGTACTCATGATAATCTATATAAAGACGTCATCCCAGTGCATGAAAGTTGATGGTTTAACAGCCATAACAGTATTAAACATAACAGTATTCATAGTATTGCACACAACAGTGATGTTGACTGTTATTTACTGTGACAAACCAATTGACATCTTTGATTTTCAGACCATTTTCTTAGGCTATGGGCCTGCATTTAAATTCAGGACTAAAGTTCCAGCCTTTGAAAACATTGAGCTGTACAACGTCATGTGTGGTAAAGTATATTTTTGTGTCCAAAACATGTTTTTAACAAGTATTTAATGAGCTGTCTTCACACCATAAGTGGCGTTTCATGCGTGATTACTTCCACTTATTCTTTACGCTAACACAAAACGGCTTCCTCTCACTCTCAGATCTTTTGGGTCTGAAACCAGCTCCCAATAATGGAACCCATGGCAGTCTGAACCACCTGCTGAGAGCACCCCCCTACAGACCCACCATGCCAGAGGAGCTCTCCAGGCCGGCAGCCTCAGGTCCTGGTCCTGCAGGAACAGATGACCTGGGCTGCAGCTGTGAAGACAAGGTCAGCCATGATGACTCAGTGGCAGACCTGGGCCATGAGACTGGCTTGTCTGTCAGCTCACTTAGATCAGCGATGACAACAGTGAAACCAAAATCATCCTGGTCTTCATCAGCGGCCCTGGTACTCTTTGAGTATACAGTTAAAGCACACCTGACGACATTCACTTTGTGAAGCTGATAAGATTTCATTGATTTAACAGTATAAAGTCCTATCAGTCCTGTTAGAGAGAACAATGTAATAAATGTCCCTAAACATGGTGCAATATAAGTTGTTGGCGTGGAGCACTGGAGCTAACAGTGATACATGAAGACTTTTGGTATCTACTGTATGCTTGCATCACTTTTAGGGTTGTAGAGTTGATCAACAAGCCGATCTCCAGACATGATCATTAATACTTTTAATTTGATAATAAAAGGCGTGGGCGGTTGCTTTCAGTACAGAAATGATAAAATACACTTGGCATAAATGTTGGTAAAACTGCCAGTCAGCATGTTCTCAAACAGTTTCCTGTACATCAGGGATGCACCATTTGCTTACAGCTCCCTCTTCTGTAATCCCAGTCGGATAAGATTTATGTGACACTGAATCGATTTCCCCAGGCCGAATCACACCCTGACAAAGTTCAACAAAGTGTGACTGACCTGTCGCTGGCCAGAAGCCAAACATTCATAGTCTCTTGACTGTTAACCTCTCCTGAAAAGAAACACAGCTCAGTCTCCCTGTCTTCTTACAGTATCAGTAACATCAAATTTATGCTTGTATGTGACTTTTTGGTTACATGTGCAATACGTTTATTGGACCAGACAGTGCTGAAAGCTCATTTCCATATGTAACCCTTGAATTACAAAATTAGTATTTTGTAATACTTTCATATTACAGATGTGAGGAACTACCCACCTTAACCAGAAGATCATCACTCCATTCCATCTGAAGACTTTAAATTGGGATGAGAAAGATGAAACATGAGGATGATTTGATTTATCCTTTTGCTCATGTGACCTGTTGACTTTTTTTTGGCTGCTAAAAGTGATGAACAACCCAAAACAATCAGACATCACTGGCTGCTCTGAGGAAAGATTTATTTAATTATTCTTTTTAAAAAATTAAACTATGCACTAAAAAATGTGCCCATGCCGGTTTACAGTTGATTCGGACTTCCATTGAGGTGTAAGCTGAAAAATGAAAACCTTCAGTTCAAATGAGAGAGGAAACTAACTCAAATGCTCCTCATGTAGTCAAGATAAACTTTGCTGAGACTGTGTCTGTTGTACCTCAGGGACAAGGGATAAAGCTCTTATTTCTACTTTGAGCTGAGATTGTCTTGACCAGATACCATCACAATTCATATAAAGAATTTGTACAAAGAATCTGAATAATGGCAACCAAACATTTGGGCCCTCTGAGGTGTCAGTGCAGATCCTCTCATCAGATAGTTTTTAGATATTTATCTTTCAGCAGTTATCGATAAAAACGTAGTGGCCACTCTGTTCACATTGAGTGCTATTTTTCTTACAAATCCCTAGATCACAATGCAAAAGGAGAAAATCGACTGTAGCACGTGAGGGCTAAGAGGCAGAGCAAGTCAATCTGACTAGAAAATGTATGATTTGTCCCTGGACTGCTGTCAACTGGCAGCTTCCCCTTTGTTCCAACTTCCAAGATCAAAATATTTTCAGATACAGGAATTACTTTGTCTATCCCCTGATCTGTAGGGCAGAGTGTGTCAGTTGTAGCTCTGTCAGGTTTGGAGAGGCCCCCTGACTTTTGTCCACACGGCAGTGCGTCCATCAGACATGGCACAGCAAAGTAACTGAAGGGCTTATGAATACACATATTAGTTGTTTTTTTCCACTTTTCTGTTTTGCTTTTGTGGTACAGTTTCACTTGTAAACCTGTAAAAAGAATCATCTGCATGGGCCCATCATCCATGATGATTTGATTCTTTGTGTGTGTGTGTGTGTCTGTGAGTGTGTGAACTAGTAAAAATGTGTCTAAATTAGCTGATGGCTGCTTCTGTTCAGCTTCCTTGCTTTCTGCTGAAGAGCTTGGGTTAATTCACCTCCAAGTCAGTGAGTTCATTTCAACAAAACCTGCACTTCATTTGCTCTTTTCATCGAGGTTTACCGTTGTGCATTTTTGACATTTGCTTCCTGAATTGCTCTCATTGGAAGTGAGTTAGACCCAGCCCTTCTCTGCAGTGTGTCACGTTATGTATGCTGTGTTTGTGATTCCCATGTAGATCTCTGGCAAGAGATTGTTTCAATCTCCGATCTTTTTGCAGTTTCGTGTAAAAAGTAGGGGCCAGAGAGGTTTGAAAGTGACCCTTGTACGAGGCTATAACCTGGAGTCACTCTGGCTCTGTCTCTTACAGAACAAAGTGGAGGAGCTAAACCAGCGTCTGAGGCAAGCTATTGATGGTCAGTGTTTCATGATGCTACTGAATGTGACCTGTCTTTCATACAATGTATCAGACCTTGGAGGATGAAGAAATGCAAATAACTATGACATCATATGAATCCTCTTGAAATGGAAACTAGCTCACAAGGCATTAGTAAACAAACAAACAAACAAAAAAACATTTAGAGCCATGCGGCCATATTTAATCTAGGCAAACATTCATTCCAAGTATAATTGGTCTATTCTGATTTTAAAGGAACGGTTCACCCAAAAATGAAAATTCAGTCATTGTCTACCAACCCCCATGCTGATGGGAAGTCGGGTGATGTTTCTCAGTCACAAAACATTTCTGGAGCACTCACAGCAAAATAGTGTTGCAGCATTCTCCTAAACAGCTGAAGAAGCTGGGGTCTTGTTTAAAAATGTAAAAAAAAACAACAACATAAAATGGCTCTTTACAGCTCATCCGAAGAAATCAAAGTAACCCCCGAGATTCGAAATTGATTTAATAAATGATTATTTTCAGCCTTTTTTAAGCTGAAATCTTCACTGTAGCCGCTAAACTAAAAGCATTAGCTTGCACCCTGAACTGGGTGCTCAAGCTCGAATGTGTGTACATGCCAATTTCAACTGAAGCTGAGCTCTCTCTGTTGTTGTAACGAAGTTTCCAGGCAGCAGGTAAAAACATGTAATACAAGTATGCAGAGGTCGCGAGGTCTTGTTAATCTTGTCTAGCGGTGCATGTATGCTCGTTTGACTTCATGCACACACTTTTTTATGTTTAAAAAAAACAAATGTTTTTAAACCTCACCCAAATTTACATCGACATGGGGATGAGTAGATAATGACTGAGTTTCATTTTAGGGTTAATTGTTCCTTTAATGGTTAGGTAATTATCCACCATGTCCAAGGTAAAAGTGCATCATGACCCTGTGCATACCATGATGCATCTTGTGTCACTGTCATGGCTGTTCATTGCCATCACTGTGACTTGTTACAACACCTGCGTCTCCTCTGCTGTGTCTCCTCCTCTCTCAGACAGCAGGAACCTGCCGCACGGTCGACCTGCTGTACTCTTCCGTACCAAGTACTCCATTCTCCACCAAAGTGACTACATCAGCGGCTACAGTGAGGCTCTCTCTATGCCTCTCTGGACATCCTACACCGTCAGCAGACAGGTACTGTTCGGCCTGTGCTCTTTGCGATGGCTGGAGCTCACTGTGGATATTTACTGTGCACCTCACACGTCACAGCCTCACAAACTAACGTTACCTTTTCAACATTGTGTGTTCTTGCTGATGCTAGAAGATTTTTTCTCTCAATAAAATGCTGAAATCAGCATGAATATAAGTGAGATATGACTGAGGTTAAATAAAGGGATGTTCATTAGATCGCTAACCCCCTTATTTGAGTAATTTTGAAATATTTCTCAAAATATTATAATGCATAACTATAATGCTACCATGTCTGGGTTTTTTTGCAAAGGTAAAGTGTATCTGTTTCTAAAAATTGCTGTCTGATTCAGGACTCTTCTACAGTATGTTTGGAAGATTAAAGGGTTATCAGTGAATCAGTGGACACATGACGTCATGTAGCTTCTCACCTGCCCTTGGTCCTCTGTGGAATCTGATCACATGACTGTAAATTAAAAATATGTATATTTCCTTCACTGTTTTTTTTTTCAAATCAAGGAATATGCTGTGTTCGTTTTCTACTTGTTACTTACAATATATGAAATTTTTTTTTTCAACAGTAATGACTTATAGATCAAGCTGTGTAATGATTTGGCACTTTGTGTGCCTCAAGCGCCCCCTGCTGGCAATAGAAGTAGAGTTGAACTTCTCCTCCTTATATGTATACCTTTATAGTATATACGTATATATACCTTGCTCTGGTTTGATAAGACATAAAACTTTGTGTGTGTGTGGTCCTCCAGGTAGAAGTGTCTCCTCTGCCTGAAGCCCTGTCCAACTGTGTGAAACCCGACACCAGAGTCCCACCAGCCTACAGTCAGTCTTGTACCAACTACAGAGCAGACAAACAGATCACCTACGCCTTCCTCTACCCTCCACGTGAGTTTACCACCACACTTTAAACTAGGGTTCATTTTGTCAGCTATTATTTTTTATTTAGTCTAAGTCCTGTGTCAAATGTTCTCTTCATTTTAGTCTTATCTCAGTCAAAGAAAACCAGTCAAAGTATTTTAGTTTTATTTAATGACACCTGTTGACATTTTAGTCTTTTTAAATCATCACATTATATTGAACATATCAGTCAATATAGTATAGCCAAAACCAGTATTGTATGTCATTTTAGTTAAGCTTATTTGACATAACATTTCATCTTATCATTATCTGATGAAAAACACAGCCTACTAGTGCTTTAAAAGGACGGTTCACTCCCAGTTCAAAATTACACATGTTTCCTCTTACCTGTAGTTCTATTTATCCATCTAGATAGTTTTGGTGTGAATTGCTCAGTTTTGGAGATATCAGCTGTAGAGATGTCTGACTTCTCTCCAATATAATGGAACTAGATGGCACTTCCTGTGTGGTGCTCAAAGAGCCAAAAAATACTGTTGAAAAAACTCAACAGCAATGTCTCTTTCCAGAAATCATGACCCGGTTACTCAAGATAATTCACAGACCTTGTTGTGAGCAGTTTCATGGAGG
>JBBPCS010000855.1:4128151-4139191 GCA_037974645.1 Hollardia meadi | reverse complement strand
TTGAATTGTGTATTCACAGTGTGCCTCCTAATCCCTCTGTAGTACAACACACACAGCAGACACATGGCAGCTGGATTAACTGCCCTGACACCAAGAAACCAACAATATTCTCTGCTGGAATATTATCCAGCACCACGTTTTCTATTTTGTAGGAAATTTAGTTAAAGATGACTTCATTAGTAAAAATGCACCAAGGCAGCATGGACCTCTCAACAAGACACAAGATGAAATGATAATAATCGTTGATTGTTGAATCGTTGAATTGTTGATAGTGTATTATAGTGGTGCACATTCCAAATAACTTGGCTCTACATCATGTTACCAAAAGCCAACAGACACACTGTGAACCAGGGTCTTTTCCCAAATTATTTCATTATTTTCTCAAAAACCCCCCCCCCAAAAAACAATATCCTACATGTGATAAAAATATGACATTATGACATTTTGAAGATGTAAAAGAATCTTGAATTGCACTATAAAGCTGTCGACAGAATCGGTCCCAGAAAGAAAAAAAACACCACTTCAGTGTTAAGGCAGGATTGTTAAAGTTGTGCAGCGAGTGCACATTTTAACTACATGATTCTGACCCACTCAGTTTGATGTTACCTTTACTCATTACACAGTTTCTCTACGTTCAGTGATGAGATGAAATTGCTTTTGTTTTCAATGTCATGATAATGCAATGTTGTTGTTTGTGTGTACAGTGCGTGCATGTCAAATTCATGATATTTTCTGTTTGACTGTGTGTGTGTGTGTGTGTGTGTGTGTTGTGATGACTTTTTGTTCTGTGCACAGTCACAATATGTCGATGATGATGATTTATTAATGTTTGCTCTAAAACATTTACCACCTGTGAGACTGACCTATTTATGCTTAATGTACTGTACATTTCATCACAATAAACAAGTTGTTTTTTTTTATTAAATGAAGTTTCAGGCATATTAAGTTGGTCCAACTGCTTTTCAGTCGAGAAACAGAAGACTTGGGAACTCAACTGCAGTGGAGCAACTTGAACACGATCAGTCCATGAATGGAAGTCTAACATTAAAATTGAAAACCTAAGTTACAGTAGCAGCTTGATATTCTTCCACCGGAGCCAGGCACCAATAGTATAATATAGGATCTGTCCCACTGCCCAGTTCTGCCACTGTTGATGTTAGTAGAAACATCTCAACTGCCATAACATTGAGAACTTTTAGCCCAGGCAGTTTCAGTGAATAAGACAAATGGAGTCTGTTTGTCTGCAACCACTATATGGCTGGATATATCAGAATTATGTTAAAATATGGTTGTGCCTGGCTGAAGCCTCGTCAACTCAGCTCTGCTTTTTTTTTTTTAAATGTACTTCTAAATTGGTAATATTTTACATACATTTGTGGAAACCAGAAAACACTTTATTATCATGTACATACTGTACAAATACCACATGCTTCTATATTACTCATTTCTTCGTGAGCTCAATGTGGCATATGAAATGAGTCATCGTATTTATAGAAAATTGGCTGTGTTTTGTCACTATTGAACTTTATGACCATTTACTGACTTTTAAGATATAGGAGTATGGTATTTATTCTGCCAAAGTCGCGTGCCCTATCTCGCAATGAAAGTGAGTTCTTCCTAGGCCCGTGTTACAACCTCTCATGAAAATCGGGCCAGTAGTATTTCCGTTATCCCGCTGACAAACAGACAAACAAATCAATCCAAAACACCGGAGTAAACAAAGGTTGAGGTGAAGTGATTTCAATTCCCACATTTCAGTGGGGCATGAATGCAGCACGAACAGTTTATGAAATCGTGAAGCGAAACGACGCGTCGCTACTGAATACTTTCACTTCCGACTACAACGGAAAGTTTAGTGGCAGGACATGGAGGCAGTGTACTGTAGGCTACCCAGTGAACTTTTGTGAGGCACGAGTCACAAGTTGTGCCACTGAACAATCGTTAGTTCCCACTGACACTTTAAGTTGACTGTTTACAGCGCTTTGGTGTGGACGCGACAATGGTAGGATTCATCTTGTCATTATGCAGCCTAGCTAGCACTGTGTTATTTGTGGAGTACAGTTCAGTTAGCTTTTATCTGGGGCAGATAATAGAAAACAAACTCAGCTGATATGTCCGATAATGTTACACTAATGACGCAGCGGTTACTTCAGTATTTTTAACTTTTAGTTCACCCGAGATAGTTGTTTCAGGGAAGTCAGAGCTGAATTGAGGAACTTACTAACTTTGACGGTTTGTAGTTCATTGGAACAAAGGAGTGCCACTTGGAGTTGTTGTATGAGTTACAATGATACTTCTTCACTGGGGCGCCTTTTGTTAAACAAAATAGGATAAAAAATATTGGTATTATTAGTCAATATGTTGAGATGTCTGAACAAGAATCCTCATTAGACAGGCGCATGACCTGAGTCTGATGGCAGAATGCAAAGTCATATCCACAGACAGTAAATACACAAATGCCCCTTGTAACCTTGTTAAACTGTGGAATGTTGCAGTCACATTCACACATGAGCATTCCACAACTTTCCCAGTCTTTTGTTGCCCCTGTCCCAACTTGTTTGAAACGTGTTACTGGCATAAAAGTCAGAATAAGCATATATTTACAAAAATCAATGAAGTTGATGAGATACAACATTAAATAAATTATCTTTGTACTGTTTTCATTTGAATTGAATGTCAAAAAGGATTAGGAAATTATTAATGTTTTACAGAGCGTCCCAACTTTTTTGGAATTGGGGTTGTATAACCCAGTGAATAACTTTTGGACAGCTGTCAGTCAAATGAAATTCATGTCAAACATACTGTACTTGTGTAATTACTGTATGCTGATGATACTGATCATCATGATACTGATACTTGCCTAATGAGGATTCTTATTTAGCCATCAAACATATTATGTGAACTCATTAAAACACATATATTTCGGCAATTGTTATTGGTGTTATTATAAGATGTGTTGAATTATTAATTTTGGTTGCGCTTAGTGTAATTGACTCATTTGTGGATCAGAGAGCCAAAAAAATCAGAGAGAGTGTTCAGGAAAATGAAGTTTCGCTTAAACAGCTCACAGGACTGTGAATCTCTCCTGCCTTCTGCTATCCCACAGAGCTAACTGTTCTGCAGTAAATATGGGTCAGATAGAAGAAGCCAAGTTGTCGTACCTTAACATCCTCACCTACCACAGAGAGCTGCTGGTGTCCAGGCTGAGGAGTATCCAGTGCATCCTAGACAACCTGTCAGCCTGTGGCTTCTTCTGTGAGGAAGATGTTGAGATCGTTCAGCGGACGGTCACCAAGACAGATCAGGTAGAAAAAAAGCAAAGACCTCTGTTTAGAAAGGATCATTTCCAACTGTTTCACTTTCATTCAATTAAAATTTTTTTTGAATACATTGTTTCATTTCTGTAAAATATCTGCTGGTTAAAAACTTAAAATAAAAAAATAAAGTAGAAAGTTTGTCAAATCATAGCCAATGCAGACTTTCTTTCCTGTGATTATTTTCTAGGTGCGCAAAATCTTGGAGCTAGTCCAGTGCAAAGGGGAGGTGGCCTGTGAATACTTAATTTACATCATATATAAAGTATGTGATGCATACATAGACCTCCAGCCATGGTTGAAAGAGATCAACTACATCCCAAGCAGTGATGTAACTGTGATAAAAGTTGTTAACACAGATCCCAGTAAGTATTACAATCACTAATGCTGCTCTGTGCCTCCAAAATGTTCTTTTTTATGCTTCACTGATTTCATGTGAGGGTGTTTGTGCCACTAAAAGGCCTGTGTGTCTGAATGTGCAGATGTGAGCCTGTTATAAAGAGTAAAGCCAGTCTTAGTTTTTCAGTCATAGAATTATTAGAGATTGCTAAACCCATTGGAAGCACAGAGGAACCACTTTATACCTAGCTACAAGGAATGTATATATACTAGGGGTGTAACGGTACACAAAAGTCACGGTTTGGTACGTACCTCGGTTTTAAAATCATGGTTTGGTAAAAAAAATAAAATAAATAAAATTGTTTTTCATTTATTATGAAGTTTAAACGTGTAAACAGACTCAACTGTAAACATAACAGTGGCTAATTGACCATAATTAGATATAGATACATAATGAGAGCAATATCTGATGCCTTGGACAAGTCATTGACAACTACAGCTTGTGTTTGTTTATGAAGGGCTGGTATGACTTGCTGGCTGAAATGGTGACGAGAAGGAACCTGGTAGCGTGGCTCAATCTGTTTAAACATAACCTGGAAACTCTTCAAAATGATGAAAATTTAGGGTTCCGTGGCTTAGTTGGTCAAAACGCCTGTCTAGTAAACAGGGGAGCCTGAGTTCAAATCCCAGCGGTACCTGCATTGGTTTTTATCAAAAATGTATGCCTATTTGATATTATTTAAAAATTAGGTGCAAACTCTTCAAAATGACAAACATCTAGGGCGCCGTGGCTTAGTTGGTCAAAGTGCCTGTCTAGTAAAGAGGAGAGCCAGGAGAGCCTGGGTTCAAATCCCAGTGGTGCCTGCATTGGGATTTTTAAAACATAATGCCCGGTCCCAATGAAACCTCAAAACTGCTAAAACCTCAAGTGTAGTCAGTGGAGCCTTCCTCGGAACTCAATTGATTGAAAATGCGGTACAGAAATGACCTCTGAAATCCCAGTGTTTTTTTCAAAACTTTATGCCTGTTTGATTTGATTACAAAATTTGCTTGAAATTCTTCGAAATGACAAAAATCGAGGGTGCCGTGGCAGTTGGTCAAAGCGCCTGTCTAGTAAACAGGAGAGCCTGGTTTCAAATCCCAGCGGTGCCTGCATTGGGACTTTTAAAACATAATGCCTTGTCCCAATGAAACTGCAAAAGTTAAAACTGCTATAACCTAAATAGTAGTCAATGGGGCGTTCCTCAGAACTCAATTGATTGAAAATGCGGTACAGAAATTACCTCTGAAACACTGTTCTGCGTCTTGAGCGCCTGGTTGGTCAAAGCTCCTGGTCTTTTAAAACATAATGCCTGTTCCCAATTAAACCGCAAAACTTAAAACTGCTGTATTGTATTCAATTGAGCGTCCCTCAGAACAGAAATGACCTCTCAAACACTGTTCTGCATCTTGAGAGTGCCGTGGCTTAGTTGGTCAAAGCGCCTGTCAACAGGCGAGGCAACATTCAAATCCGAGCATACCTGCATTGGGACAAAACATAATGCCTGGTCCCAATGAAAAGAGAAAAGCGTTAGTTCATAGAGAAATGGGTAAAAGCAAGGGCGCTGTGGCTTAGTTGGTCAAAGCGTCTGTCTAGTAAACAGGAGAGCCTGGGTTCGAATCCAGTGGTATCTACATAGTTTTTTCCAAAAATTTATGGCTGTTTGATTTAATTCAAAAATTTGCTCGAAATTCTTCATAACAACAAAAATCGATGGCGCTGTGGCTTAGTTGGTCAAAGCTCCTATTTAATAAACTGGGGAGCCTGGGTTCAAATCCCAGCGGTGCCTGCATTGGTTTTTCAAAACTTTATGGCTGTTTGATTTCATTCAAAAATTTGCTTAAAATTCTTCGAAATGAAGAAAATTGAGGGCGCTGTGGCCAAAAAGAGACAAAAAGATTAGAATTGGATAAAATGTGTCTGATCCTTAAAAGAAAACATGACTCCTTGGACCTGACTCTGGCAATCATGCCACTAAAAGCTTGTACTGCATATTGCACTAATTGACTGCCTCCCCTTCTAAGTCAGCAGGTATTGTGAGAAGCTGAGGCATGATATGAGTCGGGACACCTGCTTCATCATGTCGTACGGCCAGAGAGAGGAGACCCGTCTGCAAGAGCTATACACCGACACACTGATGGAACTGTTGAACGACTGCAATGAAAGTCTGGGCTTCTTGGAGAGGCTGGACCAGCTCCTAGGAGACCAAGGAGTCTTCAACTCCCAAGGGGAAACCATCTATGTGATGGGGGATGCCGGTGTGGGAAAATCCATCCTCCTGCAGAAGCTCCAGAACCTCTGGTCCAAGAAAGAGCTGCAGACGGACGCCATCTTCTTCTTTAAGTTCCGCTGCAGGATGTTCAGCATCCTCAAGGACGCAGAACAGATCTCCCTCAGAGACCTTTTGTTCAAATACAACTGCTACCCAGACCACGATCCAGATAATGAGGTGTTTGATTACATCCTGCGCTTCCCTGAGAAGGTTATTTTTACATTTGATGGCTATGATGAGGTTCAGGAGGATCTAGACCTGATGAATGTACCAGAAGTTGTGTCACCAGAAGACAAGGCATACCCTCTCCAACTGCTCGTCAGCTTGCTCTGTGGGAAACTACTCAAGAGCTCCCAGAAGGTGCTGACAGCCCGCACAGGCATTGAGTTCCAGAGTAGGGTGATCAGAAAGAAGGTGGCTCTGCGGGGGTTCTCACCCGCTCATCTGAAGGCCTATATTGATCTGCACTTTAAGGAGCAGGAGCACAGAGAGCTGGTGTCGGTTCAGCTGGATGCCAGCCCCCACCTTTGTGGCCTCTGCTCCACCCCACTGTTCTGCTGGATTGTATTCAAGAGCTTTAGGCACCTGCACACCATGCACGATAGTTTTCATCTGCCTGAAACCTGCATCACACTCACAGACATCTTCCTCCTGCTGTCTGAGGTGTTCCTCAGCCGCTCAGCCTCACCTGCAACATCTCTGTTGAAGAAAAGCACCCGGTGTGCCTCAGAGACTTTCAAAGGGGGAGTCAGGACTCTTGCGGCATTTGCCAAACTAGCCCTTCAGGGTATAGAGAGAGGGAGCTTCATCTTCAGCCAAGAGGAGATCACTGCGTGTGGTCTGACAGAGGAGGAGCTGTCCCTGGGCTTTCTTAGAGCTATCAGTGATTATGATGACAGTGCTGCATTTGAATTCCTCCATATCACCCTCCAGTCTTTCTTGGCGGCGTTTGCTCTTGTGTTGAATGAGCAGGCTGCAGCCAGTTCCATCCTCAAGTTCTTCACAGAGTGCAGCAGGAGAAGAGACTCATCCTGTTTGCCTTTTGACTTCTGTATCCGTGGCTCTTCAAAGCCCAGTGAAAAGAGGCCATTTGCAGCCAATGAACACCTTCAGTTTACTAATCTATTCTTGTGTGGACTGCTGGCCAAAGCTCACATCGGCCTGATGGACCACCTGGTATGTCCTGTGCTATTGAAGAAAAAACAGGCCATACTAAAATCCTACCTTTCCACCAGTGTGAAGTCCCACCTCCATGGCTTACCCCAACATGAGAGCGACGAGGGCAAGAAAGTCCATGTTTTGCCCAACCTCCTGTGGATGCTGAGGTGCATATTTGAGACCGGGAGCAAAGAAATCGCTCAGATGACAGCCAAAGGCATCACAGCTGGCTTAATCAAGCTGGGTTACTGTAATGTGTTTTCAGGTGACTGCACTGCACTGAACTTTGTACTGCAGCACCGACAGAAGCTCCTAGGGCTTGACATGGACAACAACAACATCAGTGACTATGGGGTGAAGCAGCTGAGGCCCTCCTTCTGTAAAATGACAGTAGTGAGGTAAGTATAGGTACAAGCATGGGTTTAACTACCTATTGATTTCTGTTGAGGGATATTCAGACTAATTTTATAATGTATACAACCCATCTAATCAAGCACTAATCACTGTGCTCATCTTCAGATTGTCTGTAAATAACCTGTCTGACAGCAGCATTGAGGTTCTTGCAGAGGAGCTGTGTAAGCACAAAGTTGTGGAGGTCTTGGGGTGAGTATACATTTCAAAGTTTCAGTGCACTTACAAGAATCCCGCGATACGATGCGTATCTCGATACAGGGGTTACGATTCAATATATTGTGATACTGTAAGCAAGCCGATATATTGTTTCACAGACCTGTGTTCTTTGTGTTTACACTAGCGATATGTGCTTACTTCTTCCTGTCTCAATTGAAGATAGATTACAACACTGCCATCTAGCTGTCAGGGGTTTAAAGGTTAAATATACAACACTCACTGCCACTAGATTTCGCATTGTAGCACCAGCATCTCAGACCAAAACAATTGTGTGTGTTGTTCACTTTGTAAAGTTGGAAAGAAAAAAAGAAGAGAGAGTGCATCTGAATACTGGTCACGAAACTCAAATCAAACTGTAAAATGAGGCAGCACTGATCAAATGAGAATTTTGCCATTTTGTGTTTTGCTTCAAAATGGAGCTCACCAAACTTGGATCAAACTGTACAGTTAGGCTGTGCTGATCAAATGTGAACCAAGATTCTGTTGCTACGTAGCCCATTTCCTGCTTCAAATGTTTCCAGAAATTTTTTATTTTAGTGTACTGTTTAGTTGTAATGGGAGAAGGTTTCTTACCAGGCCACCATGTTGAAAACGGATGCAAGGACAGAGAGGGGCTCACATCTACTAACATGCTCGGCTGTCCTGACTACCAAAACAAAGAATAGAGAGGCTCAGAAAACAACACGCTCACAAAGGCAGTGTGATGTCATTTAGAACACTATTACCCCATTATGTCTTTACATAGCGAGTAGTTGTTTGCTGCTCTATTAATGTTCAAAAACTCATATATACCTTTAAACACAACCTAAAATGAAACACAGCTCTTAAAGCTATTGTTAGAGTGTTGCAAAACAATATAGCAATATTTTCTACACCCCTAGTACTTAATACTAAATAGTCTGAATTAAGGTTGTCACGATAGAATTAAAATTTTTTATAAAATTCAAGTTTAAAGAAAATGATAGGCACAAAATAGGATTTTCTTTTTTTTTTCTTTAAAAAAAAACAAAAACCTTCACACATTGCTGGCACAGAAAAAGTCACTGAACACATACCTACATATTTCCAATAATGTTAGTATCTGTGAAGCCTTTGGTTGAAAATTTTGATTGTAGTTTCGGTTATTTCGATACTACCAAAAGCGGATATCTGCATTCAAAATCAAGTACCAAAGTATTAAAAGTAAAAGTACTTTTTCAGCATTAAAATTTCCTGTGGCTAAAATAGTATAATATGACATTATTAGATTCTTAATACTGCTGCGTCAATGTGTAAGCAGCATTTTACTCTTTCAGCTGGTCAAGGTGGAGTTGTAGTTTTAACTACTTTATATAATGGTTTATATACAATTTAGTCCAGTGGCTTCCAACCTCAGTTACAGGCCCCCCCAAATGGTCACAAGAAAAATCTGAGGGGTCGTGAGAGAATTTTGGGGGTAGAAAAGAAGAAAAAAACAAGTTCTGCTACTGCATTCATTTGATGGACTTGTGTCTTTTATAAACTGCATCTGAAACATGACTAGTTGTCGCATTTTGACAATTGGTCACAAGCTAAAAATGTTGGGACCCACTGGTTTAATCTTTAAAAATATTTTATATTCTATAAGATTTTCACATGCTTTTTATTTAAAATCTTAATCTGAAAAGTAGTTAAGAACTGTTGCTGTGACATACTGTAAATGTAGTGGCATAAAAAATTACAATATTTCTCCCTAAAATGTAGTGGGGTAGAAGCATAAAGTGCCATTAAATGCAAACTATAAGTATCTCAAAATTGTACACAGGACTTTTGACTCAGAAGCTACTCTTGAACTTTCGATTGCATAACCCAGACTTTCAGTTGAGTTGAAGTTGGCCCAGTTGTAATTGTAGATGTTCAAATTTATGTTTCTGAAGGTCCCTGAACTGATATACACCACTGGGACTTTTCATCTCTAAATTTTCTGGTCATAGTTATACATGTCATACATGAGTGAAGAGATGATATGAAGAAAGTGTTAGTATTGTATAGTATTTTGTTGTGGTAAGAAAAGATTTGGATATCTATATATCTATATCTATCCCCAGCATAAACAAAATATGGAAGGTCACGCATGTGACACGTTTTGTTCAAAGCTACATTCTGCTAAATTCTCTGGCAAGTAAAGGATCGAGTACGACACCAACAAGCGGAATCAAGTAAAATTCTGCTTTGTGTTTTTCTGAGAGTGAAACAGAATATTTAACCTTCATATTTTTGCTTTCAGGCTTTACAACAATCACATCACAGATGTTGGAGCCAAGCTAGTTGCTCGGATAATTGAGGAGTGCACAAAGCTGCGAGTTGTCAAGTATGTTTGCAACTTGTACCAAGATAGAATTAGAATACAACAATAATTGTATTAACTGTGTAATTAATATGTTGTGGTCTTATGTCTCTTAATTGATGTTGACATGACTTTTGTCCTCAGGATTGGTAAAAATAAGATCACTACTGTTGGTGGAAAGTATTTGGCCAGCGCAATTCAGAAGAGCACTTCTATATTTGATGTGGGGTAAGAATTCACTGCTGTAAAACTCTTCTAATCCTGCTTTAGTCATGAAAGTAGTGAGACTGTGACAAGTAACATCGAGAGGCCAGGGACGATTAATGGAGGGGTAACAAAAAGTAACCATCACTGTAGCAAGTCTCGCTGCCACCGTGAGTTTCCTAAGCACCAAAAACAGACACGGCAGTCCACTCATAAACAATATACTTTATTGTTACCATTGCTCACATACTTTTAACATAAATACACAACTCTGTTACCGTGTACCTGTGGTCGCCCAGCTTCTCCAGCACATGCGTCCACATTAGTTCACAAACAAAACATCCTTCAGCATACCAGCAGTAGGGTTGGGCATCTCTGGTGTGAGGCCGATATGATACGTATCTCGATACACTGTCAACGATCCGATGCATTAAAGATACATATGCAGCAACTACCAATGCGATACGATACGATTCACACCCCAATCACGATGCAATGTGATTCAACGCAATGTGATTCGATGAGATACAATGTGATTGGACGATGCAAAGGAATGATGCTACGCATTCCAATGAGTTTGATTATTTATTAATCAACTAAAATTAAGACCTTTCACAAACTGGCCTTTTTTCACAAATTCTGTAAAGGTGTTCTCTGTCTGTTTCAAGTTTACAGTTCACACTTTTAATACACCTGGCTCCCAGAATTAAGGATGCTCAAGATTAACAAGAACAATCAGGTGCAATATGAAAAACTATGCTTAACACTCTTAAAGCAG
>JBBPCS010000855.1:4116252-4128051 GCA_037974645.1 Hollardia meadi | reverse complement strand
ATTAATGACCAGGGTCCCCTCTGTCCCCCGGGGTTCTGCACCCATGCACATAAGGAACTCACTCTGCTGTCAAACAAAACATGTTATTAAGAAGTCTTTTCAGACTTTTCATTTGTTGCACACGTATCTGGAGAAAATCTTGGACAGCTGGTTCTTAAAACGTACATTGATTTAATGTAACCCAGTACAACAAATCTGACTGTGTTTGTTGTTGTTTGTGTTGGTGTGTGTGTTGTGTTGGATTGAATTACACTGGAAAGCAGAAGTGTACATTAAGTATGAGGTCTTGTGATCGTCAGTATTAAAGCACCAAGATGAATATTTCCAGTGCAGATAACAAACAGTCATTAGAGTGTGTTTGTTTGTTTGTTTGTTTGTTTGTGCACTCTGTTAATACATAACAAAACACAGTATCCTTCCACAGGCCAGACGGAGCCCAGGTCCCTTTACAAGACGGCCTCCCGGCCCATCCCATGTACATGCCCATGCAGATGCTGTGGTGGCAGCAGATGTACGCACGTCATTACTACATGCAATAGTAAGTTAAAGAAATGTGTCTGTTTATACTAATAATAGACCAATTATCCGTCTGTATCAGTGGTTTTTTTGTCTGATTGTCGATAAAATGGGTTTAAAAATATTTTTTCATGATAGTAGATTTATATTTGTTTTATTAATAATCTGAATTTGCAAAGTAACTAGTAAAGTTATCAAATAAATTTAAAACTTGCCTCCAAAATGTAAAGTAAAATACCTCAGAATTGTAAACAAGTAAAATTGTGCTTAGTTACTGTATATTTCATCACTGCTCACTGTACGAGCCCTGAAAAAAACACATCAGTCTCTAGTTTACACACTGATTTGGTGGATTTGATCTTTTTCTTGTTGCCCCCCATCACACAGGGTTTTTCCTGCAGAGAGTACATATTGGCGCCCCCCAGAGGAAAATGAAGACAGCAATTCAAATCCTGTTTAATATCAATTTATCAAACAACGGATGAAGAAGCAGAAAGTGAAACTGTCTTTTTGGGATAAACTGATCAGGCTTTCTGTCATGCTTTGACACCCCCACTCCCCTGATCAGTTATTAATTATAGTGTTGGCTGACTTTTGGTCATATAGTGTATACAAATTCTCTGTTCTGTCTCCTCTTTCTCACCTCCTCTAATCAGTCAAGCAGCGGTAGCCGCCTCTCAACCTCCCAGCACCTCCCCTCCTTCCTCTCCCGCCTCCTCATCCCATCAACCCGCCCAGCCCAACGAAGCCGTGCAGCCCCCGCTGGGGCCCAACCCGGACCCCAACCCTTTACCAGAAAACCAGCCGGCAAACCCCAACATCCAGATGAACGCGCAGGGCGGGGCGGTGTTAAACGATGACGAGCTGAACCGCGATTGGCTGGACTGGCTGTACACAGTGTCTCGTGCCGGCGTCCTGCTCAGCATCGTTTACTTCTACTCCTCCTTCAGCCGCTTCGTCATGGTGGTCGGTGCCATGCTGCTCGTCTACCTGTGAGTCTGTGCTGCCATCACAGTACCGCTGTTGAAATGTTTGTCTGTGCATGTATGGATTTTCAAGATAAAAGCTTTAAACCAAGTCTAAGAGTATGTGTGTGTTTTTTCCCCAGGCATCAGGCTGGTTGGTTCCCCTTCAGGCCGGAGCAGCAGAACCTCCGAGGAGGCGAAAGAGCCAGGGCTCCTCAGGAGGACGCAGAAAGACACGAGGACATACAGGAAATGGTGAGTGGGGGACGCAGCCGCTTCGCTATTCTGTGTTTAGGTCTCGGCATGTGTGTGTGGTGCTGTCGACGCCTGCAGCACACAGGAAGGCCACTGGAATTATGAGGTTCTCAGTTGTTTTTCCAAATCACACTTCCAAGGTCGATAAATGACCAGATACAATTTGTTTGCATAGAAAATGCATCATGCCAGATACATGCTGAATGAAACTTAAAGAAAAAGGTTGTTGTTGCTACGACAGTCAGAGAATTGAGCATAATGCATGAGCTCTAAATTACAGGAGGAATCGCTTCGCGCTCAGTTTGAGCTGCATTTTTATGAATCGGACATGATTTTAGCAGATTCTAGAAGAATACTATAAACACTAGAAAGCATTTTCCAACTACTAAATTTGTTAGTGAATTTGAAAATGTGCTCCAAAGCTCGATCAATTTGAGTTAATAAGTTGGAGAAAAGATAATTAGATCCGTACCTGGATACTGATCTGCACCAATAATGAATTCCAACAGTTTTTATGCCTCCACGCTGACGATAGCTGTGAACGGACTCCGTCTGTCCGTCCCATTCTTCTGAACGAGATATCTCAGGAACACCTTGACAGAAATTCTTTAAATTTGGCGCAAACATTCGCTTGGACTTTGATGGTCAAAGGTCACTGTGACCTATTAAACACATTTTTAGTCATAACTCAAGAATTCATACGCTACTTATGACAGAATTTTACACAAACTGCTGATTGTTCAGATCTTCTTTGCTGCCGGGTTGAACGTGTGTGTGAAGAATCCCTGTTTCAGAATTTAGAGCTTCTTTGAGGCAACATCCATATTTGCAGCATTGTAGTCCAACACAAGCTCTTTGGTTCTGTTGATATTGAGCTTCATGTGATTGTTGTTGCACCATGTGACCTGTCAGTCACTACATTTAATATATGAGTCTGGACAGACATGGTGGAAACTGCAACTTGACTGGTGCACAGAGGCAAACAACCATGAGACGGTAATTCTAGTATTAAAATCAGATTTTTGAGATTTCCTTCTGAAAACAAACCAAAGCATTAGGTCTTTTTTCAGTCTCTGTAACCATGATTGTCTCCTCACATCTGCATCCCAGGAACGTCTGATGGATGAGGGCATGGAGGATGATGACAGTGGGGAGGAAGGAGGTGGAGGCCCTGAGGACCAGGCCCAGGCTGCCGCTGCTGCTGCTCTCCCTGAGCCAAGCTTGCTTACCACCGCGTGGTCCTTCATCAGCACCTTCTTCACCTCGCTCATCCCAGAGGGACGGCCCCACCAGGCCAACTAGGCAGACCAGACCCATCTGCCCTACCTCTCAAGTACCCCTCTTCCTCCTGCCAGCAGGTACCACTCTACAGAAGTATCACAACTCCCACCTTCGTCTTAACTGTCCTAAATACCCCATTTACACCAAATCCATCTTCAGAAACCCCCAACGATCCCAGACCGCTCGGTACAACCCCGACTATAAACCTCTACATGCTGCCAACAATGGACCGGTGTTTAAAACAGGCTCCTCTGGAGTTTAAGAAGTTTAAAGTCTGCAGGCGGGTGGGAGAACAAACAGATTTTTAGAAAGTGAATTTCACGCTGTGTTTTGATCGTGATTTCATTGAGATGGTGAGAGACCCTGGAGGGAGCAGTCTTCCATGTTAAGCAGTGCAGAAGGTCATGCTTTTGAAACTTAAAATGAGGGATTGGACCCCGACCACAAAAAAAAGAAAATCAGGAATCTCCCTAACATGACAGGGAGATGTTTGTCTTAATAAACCACCAAACGCCACATCCCTAAAGACGTTTTCATGTATGCACATGATGTGCATAATGACATTGCAGCTACTGAAGCACATTGTTTTCCCACTTTATTAACATTATCTCTTTACACATGTAAGTATATGCATCTTTAATTCCTGAATATATGCTTTTTTTCAATAAAAATCTTGCTGCTGTGGTTTACGTGTCTTCATTCTGTAGTTCCCCTGATGTCCTGCAGATGGCGGCAGTCACACACATGTTAAAATAGCTTAAGGTTGGGCTGATTGAACTTCTTCTATAGGTCTTTTATATTAATATTTTTCCTGCACACTTTGAAGATCCTAATTCCTTTAAGTTTAGCAGATTATTTTGCACAAAGACCTCAAAGTATTTCTAACATTTTCTTATTTTTATATTTTTTACCCCCCATTTTCATCGTTTTCAGCACTCAGCCAATGACATTGTGACTTTGTGATTGTTTAAAATGTTTCATGGCATATAATTATAATAATAACCAAAATCTTAATTGGTAATTTACACAAAGTAAGTTACAGAATGTTTTACATGAGCCAACAAAAGAACAATAATAAGAGTAAGCGGTAAAACACAAATGATATTGTAAGAAAAAGCAGTTAAATTAAAAGAAATAAAAACATAAGTCAAATCCAATAAAAATAAATTTAAGGTAGATTTAGCTGTCTGATTAAGGAATATTTTCAATAGAGATATAAAATGATCCTGACTCATCATTATGTATAATTATAAATTATCACATTTATGCAACTGAGCTTCTTTCAAACCCCTAAAACCTTTTGAAATGCTTGCAGAAAACACAGTATGTGAACAACTATGCAGACATAAAAACATTTCATTCCATTCATTATTTCAGCTTTCACAGAGCGTGAGTGTGTGAGGAGTGTGTGAGATTATTTCCCTGCATCAGCTTCAGATCCACGAGCAGCGACGCTCCATTACTTTGTTTCAGACAGAAATAATCTCATTTTCATTCATCATCCACTGAGGATGAATCCTACTGACTTTGGTGACCCTGACTTTTCTTCTGGCGCCTTATCAGGTCAAATTTTTAACTTTTCTAATACTTTTTTTGGGTTTATGACCAAATACCTGCAATGCTAATGACGTTCCCATGATCAGCCCGTGCTAATTATGTTCAGTATACCATCTTCAGGCGTTTTTTTTTGTTTCCTTGACGGTTTCACATAGTCCCGCCCTACTATGCTGTGATTGGCTTGTACTACTGTTCTGCAAGTGACTCAGCTGTGATGGAAAGCTTTGCATAAAATTAATCAGATTTAAGCTCGTACACTGGACCGGACAGGTAACCCGGGAAACCTACCCAACCCAAAAAACTACCTGTTAGACATCAGCATGTCTGCATTGTCATTAAGATCATGTTAGCATCACTATGCTAACATTAACATGCTAACATTACATGTTAGACATCAGCATGTTTGCGTTGTCATTTGGGTCATGTTAGCATGTTGATGATAGCATTTAGCTCAAAGCACTGTTATGCCTAGGTATAACCTCACAGGGCCATCAGCTTGGCTGTAAACTCTTAGTTTTGTGAGAAATGAATTGGTTCCATCAAAATTGAACTGTACGTCCCCCTTGGAGCCAACGGGAGGGTAAGTGATAGATCAGTGGTTGATAGGGAGGGAGGGAGGGAGGGAGGGAGGGATGTTTCATTGACCTCGCCTGCTGAGAACTGTTCGGTGGCTATAGAATATGGTGACCTTCAGCACAGAAAAGGCTCCACTCTTCACTCTTATGCACAGACTTTATGAAGTCGTAACACCAGATTGTTTTGGAGTGGACGTTTGAGTTTTGTCCTTGTTGGATGTGAAATGCGTGCAGGCTAACGCCGCTCTGACACTATCCTCACAGATAGAGAGGTGAGCAGCTCAGACAGCCATGCACTTCAGAGAGTCCTCCAAAAACCCCTAATCGAATGACCATGGATTTTTGTGTAGTTGGTCGTAGAAGGCACAATTAATTATGCATGACAGTGGCTTGACGGCCATTTGATTTTGTTACGCTCGCCCCCTCCGAGCCGCCGATCCAATCAGGCTAGGCCCCCCCCCCCTCACTCTCTCTCTTCCCGAGGTTAAACTCCCCTTATCGGAGGAAGAGATTTCTTTAAGAGGGTGTTTGGGGTCTTGTAGGACATTTCATCATCATAATAAGTCCTTGTTATGCAGCCGGCTCCCTCCTGTTTCCCTGCTATCAGGCCTCGTTGTCGTTGGAGAGGCAGCAGTTGGGCTGGACACATGCCACGGAGATGGACTGAGTTTATTAGGTAACGGAAAAAAGATTGGGATGAGAGATGGAGTGTGTGACACCTGTTAGGATGGGAGGGGGGGGCGATGCACTGTAGCACCTGCCTTCAGTAGAAGGCATGGTTGGACATGTTTGAGGTCATTAAGAAACTGTTGTTACATTTCCATCCAAAATGTCAAACTTGGAACAAATTTCCAAAAAAAACAGAAAATACAAATTAATGTGCATTTTCAGCCACAGCCACTGTTATGTGAATATTATCAAGATAAACAGCTGTTGGCATTAATTGTCCTGTCAGGTGACATTAAATCATTGCAGAAGAAGAAGGTGCAACCAGATGACGTAATTAAAGGAGTTCCAGTCAAATCTCGGATCTTTACAGGGTCATCATCCACAAACGTGATCATTTTGTCTGCCAAAAACTGGCCCCGTTTCCAACGCATGATATCGCATGTTGTGTTTATGAACACATCAACTTTTCCACCTCTTCCTTTTGATTCTTAATTAATGAAATTGAAGAGATTTTTTCATAAAATGAGTTATGAACAGTATGTCATTACAAAGTCGTAGGTTTGATATTTTTTGGGGGGGGTGCAGGTCCTTAAACCCAAAATGGAATGATAATTTAAACCCTCTCTGACTGTTTTATGGCCGCAACCCATATGAAGGTGACTCAGATCAGGATATAAACACTTCATTTCATTTCATTTTTCAACTCGTGCTCTGTCTCATCTTGACTTTGAAAGCTGGACAGTCAGGGTACACTTAAAGGGAAAAGATTTTGAAAAGTGAGTGGAACATCCCAGGTGGAAGTTAAGCTCTTGTACTGTTATTTAATAGTTAAAAAGATCATAAGCCTATAATGATGTATGTAACAGCCTGAAGAATCCAGTATGGCTCTGGTATAAACTCAGAGGCAATATCATGTAACATGTCATGTAGATTTCTTTGGTTGTGTCTGACAGTGAACAGAAAACTAGTTTGCATCTTTTGGCCAGCGTAATCCTTCTGCTCACTGCTGTCAAAAACACTTTTAATATGTGTTGTGATTAACATGATTGTTGTGATTCGATTGATTCTCAAACGTAACTGCATCCATATCAAAACATTTGCTAATGCAAAACAAAATGTGACATTTCGAGTTGTACTGGATAGTTTGTAGCCATACAGTCTCCCAGCTGAGTGTGACTTGAATCATCTGTTAGTTACAGATCCAGTTAGCTCAGTTCAGGCAGTGAAAGATGGTTTCATATTTTACTGAAATAAAAGTAAAATAAAAGTAAAAGTAATTCATTAAAAATTCTATTTAAACCTCTTCCAATCAATATGTTTATTCTAACAATGGATCAAATGACTGTGTAATGGGAACACAGAGGATTTGTCACTTGACTTAGCGTTAGTGTTTTAGTGTCTTTTAGCTTATTGTTTTGGTTTTTACGTCCCACAACTTAAATTTTTTGGCTCAGTCAGCAGGCAGTTATTTTCTGCTCCTAAAGCCATGATAAACCCACTGTTCACTTCCTGCCCAGAACCCAACAGCCAACAGGCACCGTTAGCGACTAGCTGGTTAACATAGTGGAGCATTTATTAGCTAAGGAGTCAAAATAATTCCCTCAGGAGATGGTGGAGACCAAATACAGAGCTAAAAGGGGAATGAATATTGGACTCGCATTCATCAGGTGAACAAAAACACAACTTTCAACAAATGTTGCTGTGTGTCTGCTGAATGCGTAAACCATTGACTGTATATAAAGATGTTCGGCCTCAGAGTTCCCCAAAAGTGAAGCATCTCGATCACCCCCTGGTGGTGGTGGGCTCCAGTAATCCTCAGTAATTTCAGGTAGTACACCTTAAATTATTTTTCCCCAAATATGGTTTCTGTCGTTTTAGGTAGTTCTTATCACGCTGATGTTTGTTCAAGTGTTAATTTTTTCGGATTGTTTGACAGTTTGGTTTTAATTAGTTATTTGATGCTATAAAAAGGGGCTGAAACGTCATGATTGACAGCTGAGCCCTGCTCATGATTGGGCGGGCCCATCTTGGCCGCCAGTTGCTAGGCGACCGAAACTGAAGCCAGGAAGTAGTTTGTTGTGATCTGCCAGATGCCCTCCTGTTGGACGCGCCGAGGTGTCGTCACAGAGTGCTGCGCCCAAGTTAAATCTGGTTGAACTTCCGCGCAGCGCGCAAGGACGGCATGCGCAACCATCGCGCTGCGTTCAGCTCTGCGGCTCAGGCCCGCTCTTGCGTCTCGAAAACACATACACAATGAATGGGGAAGAGTTTGCACACCGTCGCACACCGCGTCCTATCTGAAAAGGGCTTAACTGTTGGCGCCCAGCAGCTCCTCAGGCTAACCCCACAGGGTGGCGCCACTGAGCTGATGGTAAATTCATCGGACTTCTTTCAGCGGATTGATATGATTAGATGCAACAGACCATAGAATGCTGTCATTGACCAATCAGAAGAGAGTATTCAACAAGGCCGTGTAATAAAAAGTGATAATATGTTGATGTTGTGTCTACAGCTTGGTGCACTGCCCCCAAAAGGCCAAAAAGTGTTAAAACGTGTTTTAAAAATTAAAAGTAATCTTTGAATTGATTAGAAATGGCATAGTGTAATATATATTATTGGGTTATTACTTGAGGTTTTAATGTTTCAACTTTGTGTAATTGTAGTAACTGTTTGCTATACTTAAAAAGCTTCCAATAAATGAGCAAGAGATCAGATTTTCTGTTCCAGTACAGGTCCATTGTTCCTATTCACATGAAATAAACCAAAAATGAAACAAAAAGAACAAAAGACGGAATTCATCATAAACAAGAGCCAGCACAAACACAATGAAAAACTGTGTTGTTTTTTCTCCCTCACTCAAAGCAGCAACGCCTGAAGATGAGTGCATTAACCTCCTGATGTGCGTCTGGTGGTTGGAGGTGAAGACATAAATAATATTCTTTTTAAAAACTGATAATGGCTCCCACACAGCTGGACACCATGTGAACTCCTTTGTTTTGTATGTTGATGTCTGCAAACTTCAGATGTCAGATGAATGTCGTATTGACGTAAATAAAGATGGATGACGCGTCTCCGCTTCTTCCCACTGCACAAAAATGAAACCAAAATACGACGTTTCAGCTCCTTTGCATAGCATCAAATAACTAATTAAAACCAAACTGATCAGAAAAATTAACACTTGAACAAACATCGGCGTGATAAGAACTACCTAAAATGACAGAAACCATCTTTGGGAAAAATTTATTTGAGGTGTACTTTTGAGTTTTTAGTTTGGCCCATGTCCCATCTGCTAACATGGAGGGGGAGGGGGTTATACTGCAGCCAGCCACCAGGGGGCCATCCAGATGTTTTGGCTTCACTTTTGAGTAGCTCTCATGTCGGCCATCTTTATTTACAGTCAATGGAAGGTAGCCAAATTTAAAGATTTCACTCTGAAATGGGGAAGTAGCAGAAAATAGAAATACTTCGTACTTTTCAGCAGTAATTTTGGGTTATGAACTAAAAACCATTTCAGGGTCCCATATTTATCAGAAGTAATCTAGAAACCACTCCAACAGCCTTAACGTCAGATTACATTTGGTCCCGGGAACCGTTTGTGGGCAGGAAGTGGAGGGAGTCCTGTCTGTTTGTCCTCACGTCGCTTTCAAGGTGCATTTCCTCTAAAACAATTTCCCATTGTTTTGGTAACAGGTTTCACATTTCACCACAAACTCCTGTGTGTGTTTGTGTCCTTTGTCCTCCCTGAGGCACTTTGTTAAAAGCACCTTATCGCTAAATATGCCTTGGCACGTCTCGTCAGCGGGAGGTTGCGGCCGATGAGACTCTCGACCTGCAGATAAAACGTCCATGAAGTGGTTTGTCTGGGGCGATTCTGGGCTCCTACACTATTAGCATATTGTTAGCCATTTGCGAGACCACGCTGTAAAGAACCACCTCTCACTCTGCCGCTGTGCTAAATGTCATCTCCGACATTGTAATGCTCGCCGGATGGTCCTCCGCCAGACGATTGCGGCGACCGCTAAAAGCCAGAGGGAAGGAAAAGAGGGCCGAAATGCAAAATTGATGGAAATGACATTAGATTCAGCTCATGCTCCTCACTGTGTAAATTATGCCCCAAAATGGACTCTCTGGCCCGACTGTTGGCTCCAATTTGTTAGGCCATACCTCAGGGTGGCTCGCCTTGCCCTTCCCCTCTCCCTTTAATCCAATCAGAGCCACACTGGATGTTATTTATTTGTTTATTTATTTATTTTCGAAGGATGTAAGCGATTCTTATCAGGGCAGAAGTGGGGCCTTCTTCCTGGTGAAACGGTGACTAACGTCCAGCCATCGATCCGTCAGTTCGTCTGCGGCGGCTGATGGTTCTGGTGATAGACTGCGTGTGTGTTTATATGTATGTGTGTTTTTCAGTTTTTCATGGATTCTGATTGAACGTGTAACCAGACGAACATTAATGTGAGCCGATGTAATATCTGACATTGTTTTATTTGACCCATTCAAACATCGACATCAGGTGTTGCTGGAATGTTTATGTTCATACCCTTCTGTTATGGTCATAAAAGCCTAAAATGTAAATGCACAACATTTCATTGCTCCCATTTGAAGATGCTGTTTATGCAGTCTGGCCTGTTTTTGGCTTTCTGTTGTCTTCCAGATTATCCTGCTCTTTCTTTGTCTGTCAAAGCACTTTGCAAACTTTGGTAAACAGGTGCTATATATAATCAAGTCATTATTATTATTATTATTATTATTATTATTATTTTGCAGGAGACATCTCCAGAATAAGAATAAGGCTGGTGTTATTCTATATATCATTTTGAGAAAACAAACATAATAGGTTAAACACCCTGATTTAACAGAATAAAATCTAATTATTGCAACAATGACCGTTTTCTGCTTCTGTAACCAACAAAACATTAATTAATCAGTTTCCTGAAGCAGCATGCAGCTTTTAGCCAATGTTACGCCAACAGGAGGGAATAGTGTGTTTTTTAGGGACTATTTCCAGGGACGGATTAACACATATTTGTAAACTGAGTAACTTCATCATGTTGTAAAGCCTTTTTGAATTTAATATAAACATTTTTCACAACCTGGCAACCCAAAGGTGGTTCATATGTATGGCTTCTACCTGAAACAACGAAGCCATACTAACCACCCTCATAATGAAAAATCCAAACTAGTCACCAGTTAATTTTCTGTTAATCGACTTTTCGACTAATCGTTTCAGCCGTTCATTTTCATGTTTTCTGTGCACAAATGTTTTAAAGTAAAAAGTATCTAAAGCTGTTAAATAACTGTAGAGGTGGCATGTACTTCAAATGTATGTTTAATTACAGTAAACTGCTAAATTCACTTACATTCCACCACATTTAGATTGATTTGAATGCTGACGTAGCTCATATCATCATCATATATCCTATCTGGTGGGCCTGTTGGCTGTGAAGACTTTCTGTGCTGGATGGTGATGTCACTGTCTATGACATCACCTCAGTGATGCAATCAACATGTCTCCGTTCTACTCGCGTGTCCCCGTAAGTCATTAGCACCCTGAGACTGATTAAATTAATATTTACACCTTTCCTTCGTGACAAAACGTCTTCCATGAAAACCATTTGAATCCGTTTGTGAGGCTGTGATGTCACCGTTTCTGCTGCCGGAGAGGAGGAGTTTAGTTTTTTAGTGTTTTTTCATGCTGTTCTGTACATGTGACTGTACAAGTGATGGTTGTCTTGATATGCTGACCCAGGAGCAGTGAGGTCTCTGGAGACTGAAGATGTCTTCAGCAGAAGTATTTATTGATTGATTTATTGATGCATCCATGAGAATCAAAGATGACAACAGTTCAACAAGTGAAAGTCTTCCTGAGAAAGGGCGCATATAAGGTCCAGCTTACGTTATGAAATATGTTCTACAAATGTCCTCTTACTATTGGACGGTTGTTAAATGTACAGATTAGTATATTGACACATGACTAGTGA
>JBBPCS010000855.1:4100103-4112397 GCA_037974645.1 Hollardia meadi | reverse complement strand
CACACACACACACACACACACACACACACACACACACACACACACACACACACACACACACACACACACACTGTATCCCCAGAATCCCCTGTACCTCTCCATGTCTGTGAGCCGCGACGAGTCCCGGAAACCTTTGGCGAACGGGTTGCTGTCGATCTTCAGCTTGGTGATCTGGGAAACACAGCAGGAGCGTTTTAACATGTAACATGTTACAACAATGTTACAACAATGTTACAACAATGTTACAGCGCTACGAACACAATAGAGCTCGGGCTCTATTCTTATTTACTGGAGAGGTCCCGATCCAATACATTTGATGCCGGGTGTCTGTTGATACCGAGTCCAGTCGGACACATTGAAATAACAGCTGTAGCCTACGAAATCTAACACATGTTACTGTTTACAACAAACACTGAAGATCCTGGTTGTTATCAGGTTTATAAGCTTTAATTATTGATCGGTCTGCTAGAGAGAAGACGTATCACTCTGTTGGATTTATTGGAACTACAGAAAAGCTCAGGACACTCGCAGCTCAATTTAACTATTACAGAATCGTCCTAACTGAAGAATTAGGATGGTTAGTTAGGATGGTGTAGACCCTGTCATAAATTCAAAATAACCAAACCAAAAATGGCAAAATGACTGTTCTTTGGTCTGTGTGATGACAACTAGGATGGGGAACAACACGGTGGTAGAGCGAGCGGTCGCCCCGTAATCAGAAGGTCGGCAGTTCGATCCCCGGCCCCTGCAGTCTACACGTTGAAGTGTCCTTGAGCAAGATACTGAACCCCAAATTGCTCCCGATGTTGTGCCATTGGTATGTGAGTGCATGTGTAAGTCGCTTTGGATAAAAGCGTCAGCTAAATGAAATGTATGTATGTAGAAGCTAATATTGATGTTTGTGGGTGGACAAGCTAACAATGATGCTAACCCGTTAGCTTAAAATTTCCCTGACCATGTATTAATGGGTTCATATCCTCTCCTCCACCGACGTGATTATTATCAAAGCTAAAATCGAATGCCCGTCTTTTCTCGTCCATTACATCAAGCTAGCTAGCCAGTGACAGTGAAGTGAGAGAGCTGTTGTCAAAGATACAGACAGCCTCGTGTACATTCTCAACACAGATACGGGCATGACAAGATGTTCACTGATTGAAGAACTGAGTTAACGGTTCTAGTTAGGATTTCTTCAAGGGACAGATTTGGAGATATCAGCTGTAGATAGATCAGCTCTCCAATATAATGGAACTAGATGGCACTTCACTTGTTGAGCTCAAAGAGACAAAAAAATACATTTGAAAAACTCAACATCAATGTCTCTTTCCAGAAATCATGACCCGGTTACTCAAGATAATCCACAGACCTTGTTGTGAGCAGTTTCATGGAGGAACTACTTACACAAGCCTCCTGATCAATATGTGGAAGTTCTTTCCCACAGAACAGGATCTTTTTCAACTCGAGCTGAAACAGTCTTAGAGAGGGACCAGTCAGCAATGATCTGGTTCTTCTCATTGAGTTTTATGGTGATTTAATGCATCATTGTTTGTGTTTTGTGCTGTTGGGTAAACTGTTCAGTATCAAATGTAATTTCATGTTCAGTAGCTGGAGTTCCACTCGATCTTCCTCGGGTCAAGAATGATCTTTCAATCTCAACATTTATGTGGACGAGAAGTCCTTAAAGTGCTCTGGAACCTCTACACAAACATGTCTCCAGAACTGTTACATGTTTATTGTTTTAAAACTTCATGAGATCCAGCAGTTAATCTAAAGAAGAAGAAGAGGAGGAATTGGCCTGTTATACCTATTGGCCCACGTCATCTGTCAATCACTCACCAGCTGGTTCTGATAGGCTGTGACGGCGGTGAAGACGGTTTCAACAAACACGAAGGTGCGGAACTCCTCAGACTTGAGGTTGAGCAGCGAGGCTGTGTGGTCCTTCTTCTTGATGATGTGGACCCGCGGCTGGTACTTGTGCATGGAGTTCAGGATGATCTGCAGAGCCAGAATCAATAACGATCAATGAGGCAGGTTCAACACAGTCTAACCAGCGTAAATACATCAAGGTCAGGGTCAGGTCTGCGGGAATAATTTCATTGCTGCAAACTCAAGAGGGAAGAAAATTTCAATCCGCGGCTGAAAAATGAACAATTTCATCCTCTTTGCGTTTGTTTGAAAGTTTTACTCCAAAGCGAGTTCCACATAACGGATGAAAATAATTAGAATAAAGTCAGCTGTGTTGTATTTTCTTCATCTTTTAGATATATTTCAAACTTCAGCCTTAGATTTTAAGTCAAAACCGATGATAAGACCTTAAAATGCTCCATCGTGTGATAAGATTGAAAGCTCCAGAACAGCTACTCAATGGACCTAGCTTTACGAATTCCTTTCTGAATTTGCTTAGAAACTTTTAAAAGGCTGTTTCAGTACTTTATCATTCTGTTCCTGATTGTTTATATTTAAGAAATAAATTAAAATGTTGTCAATAAACCAACAAAATACAATCATAAAAAGAAAATAGACAAATCTATGAATAAATGTTGAAATAAATCTACAGCAGAAATATTTTTGAAAATGGTAAATTAGAGACTTTTCATACTGAGCTTGGCTTAATGCCTCATCATTGGGTCATTGTCCTGACTTTTTTTTCAAATAAAAATATCCAACATATTCAACCAAATTACTGCAAACAAATGCACTGGTAAACTGACAGAGAGAGGCATGGATGCAGCTTGTAATTAAACGACAGAAGAACAAACAGACGGAGGGAGGAATGAGGTGAATAAAGAGAGAGAAGTGTGAGGAGATAAAGTTGTTAACGCTCCAGGGGAGAGTTTTCCTCCACAATCGTTCCTGTCTGGCTGCAGCCCAGGAAACACTTTATATTTATCTATGTTTGTGTTTTAACACAGTATGATCGGCACTAAAGGATGCAGGCGTTCTAGGTGTATAAGCTAAATTAAATTCTGCAACATGTTTGATACAGAAGGATGCATCATGTTCAACTACATTACTTTAATTTCTGAAAATCAGGCTAATAATTTAGTTTTAAAAAGTTGTTTTTATTATATATATAATATTTTTTGTATTAACAAAATTGTCTCATTTGTCTTCAAATCAAATAATTCATCCATTTAACTGCTTTTTTTAAATTTTCTTAATGATATTTTATATTTTAGGGCATTTGGGGTGCATTTCTTTTTCAGGTTACTTCTCTGCTACATACAAATTTATGTAATTTCAATTATTCATTCATTTACATGTTTCTCTGTAAAACCATGATTTTCATGACTGGAATAAATTATTGATCCAAAGAAGCAAAGATTAGAGTAAATATCATCAATGTATGGTTGTGCCACATGGATTCAGTTATATTTTGTTTTACCAAATTTCAAGGCATCAGCAGCAAGAATAATTATACAAACAGAAAAAAATAAAATAAATTATTGTCTGGCCATCATAATTTGGAATATTTGTTCTGCTTGTTGTATATTTGTAAAATGCTAACATTCATTTAGTGAGGAAAAAGGGGATCTTACACTTTAAAATACAGATGCTGATGACTTAATGATCAAAAATAAGCAGCTTTATTTTTACCCCATGAAATATTTTTAAAAACATATCCTAAACCCGCTACATGCCTCTTTTATGAACTACTGTATTTTCAAGATATTAAATTTTATCAATCAATAAAAAAAATAATATGTATCAAAAGAAATAACATAAATAACAAGGATATACATCATTTATGGTTTTATGTATATATATCTTACATTTGTTTTGGTTACTTCCATGTAAATAGTGTCAGTAAACCTTCAAGATAATAATTATTTTATCACCCAGACTGTCTTCCTGTTGGGTGATCAAGGGATAAACATTAAATGTTTTTTTTTTCTGGTTGTGAAATATTTTTGTGTTCCCTGCTTGTGCTTACATGAAGCCGCCATTGAAAGCAGGATTAAAATAGCAATTTGCTCTCATCAGGCGAGTAATGTTAACGTCATGTCGGCCTATAAAGCTGACAGAGAGACAAAGCTTTTCATGGAAATTCTATATGACTTAGAATTTGTTAAATTTAATCACTAAAAAAATCCAAGCCGGAACCTTTCACCAGAAGAAAAAAAGTCCTACACAAATGTAAAATTTGGTTAGTAATTAGCATTTTTACATGTTGTGTTATTTAAAACATGTTAGCAGGTGAAAGCTAATTCACTTGGTAGATTCCTAAAGTTAGCTTAACATTACTTTGGCTATTTTGTTTTGTAACAGTAAAACCTCTGTACATCCCTGATAGGGTGATGTGTTTTTAGTTTGTTTATTTGTTTTTTGTTTTTCTTCAGACAGAAGACAAATAAAGTAACAAATGCTCACGTGTCCGTGTTGGTCCAGTTCGTTGTTCGTCAGTTTGACCTTCTCGAAGGAAACCATTTGCTTCATCAGCTGCTCTCCAGTGAACGGCGAGTCCGGGTGGACGTACAACCTGCAGGAGAAGAAGAATATCCTCATCGGTGATTGGCTGAGCGAACGTTAGATGTCCAATCAACGCACAGCTGTGGACGGCGCTAACCGGAAAAGTTACAAGCCGCTTAGCAACTGCGTTGTGTCTCCGTGTAAAATAACGGCAGAATGTCAAGGATTCTGAAGATTCTGGGACTTTTTTGGGCGAGACAGCAAGGAAATAGAGACGAAAAGGTTGTTAAAATCAAATCATTTTAATACAAACATACAAACAAATTACGTTTCACCGTCCTAAGAATGTTTTTTCGATTTAATAAAGCATCTTAAGCGTTTTGTTTATGCTAGAAATGTATTTGCGTGAAATATTGAGGTCACGAGTCCAAGTCCCCTAATATAGCTGAACTCCACCCGGACAATGTAAAATGTTATATTGCAACATGAAGCAAGGGATAACATTTTGATGGAGAAATAGTGACTCCATCTTTTATTTACTTATTTTTGTTTCTGTAAACTTGCCACATGTTTAGCTAAAACCCGTAAAAAAAACAAACTAAAAAAAACGGTTAAAAGGACATGACCCCATTGTCATTGGATGTACCGTGTATATAGGCTCGTGAATGGCGCTTCAGCTGCTCTATTGCTTGAATTTGCATCTTATAACATCAATCAGCATGACATGAATGTTCCCAGATGTTTAAAGATTAAATTATTTCATCTGTCTCAATTTAGGCGGTGACGTCACGCAGCTCTTTACTCCCCAGTTTTTCTTCACGAGTTGTTGATGACGTTTAATAAAAACAGTTTAGGCTGTTATTATTAACCCCAGCTAATCTAACCGATGAATGTGTCTGTCAAGTAACATAAAACACAGGCGCTAAGAGCACAAGACTGAACCGGACTTCCTGGTTAATAACTTCGCCTATTCGTCTCATTTAATTTGGGATTTTGAGTGTTCCTGTTTCACTATTTTCAGATTTTATTCTTGCTCTGATCGCGTGTGTTCTGGTGCTCTGACAGGTGAACTCACTGTACCTGGCAGGCAGAGGAGGGTCGGCCTTGCCGGCCACCAGCCACGAGGAGCGGTGGTAGGCGTACCGGTACCGCTTGTTATCCACCGGGACGATGTCCATCAACACGATGTACTTGGAGTCCTGGTCCACTCCGGAGAAAGAGACCCGGATGGTGGGGAACATCCTCCTGACAGAGAAGAGACAGGTTATGTTTAGCTAGGCTAATTAGCCTGTTGATGTTGTAGTTCTATGGGACAAAAAAATAATTAAAATAAAATAAAGACAGCCGACCGTTTATCTTCGAGGATAATCAAGTATGTATGTTGTTTTATGGCAGTATCAAATCAATTCATGTGCATATTCTTAGGCTAATTTTGAGCACGCTCCTTGTGCCAAATCATTTGGTATACCTAAACAAAATGTAGGCTACAATTTTAATATGGGCCTATACCTTACACCTGTCACTTTCACACAGAGCTTCCAGACACTCATGACCAAACAGTATCTATTTTCATATTTTTTTATATTCAGTTAGTGAATTATTTGTATTTTATTTCCTAATGGTTATTTCAAAGCCTCGCAGGCAGGACCGCCCATAAGGGGGGAAAAAGCTTTCTGGGGCCCAGCCCTTAGGGGGTCCCGAGGAAACCAGCAACAATCATCCTAATATGTAGGATAACCAAATTCTAATTTTAATTAAAAATAAACATTTTATTTATTGTTGCTTTAGTACACCCTGTTTCATCATGAAAAACACCTGAAAATGGTATTCAGTCTTTTTTTTATTTATTTTTTACGTTACATCAAGCGAGAAATGTACAGATCTAAACTAACTACTAGATAACATCAGAGTGAATTTTTTTTTGCAATGCCAGGAAAGGAAGGAGAAGGAAAAGAGGGTGCTGACGAGGGTTTTAGACCCAAATAATAATGTTTCTGTCAGCTCAAAGCTGCTCCCAGCCAGGCTGAAGAGGCCGACGATAGCCAGCAGATAACATTAGCCAAGAGCTAGCTAGCGTCAGTGAAGGAGCCACCAGCACCTGTGAGAAAGAGGATGGTGTTGATAATGGTGAACACCTTCTGAATGTGTTTATGTTGGAGAGAGAGCGCATGCGCACGTGTTGATATGAGTTTAGCAGAGTTGTGGAGGAATAATATTCTGGTGTGGGAAAAATGAAACACTTATTTTCTTTTGGTTTAAAATTAGCCAGATTACGAAGGTCTAAAATTATACTGGAGCCACTTAAATATGTAGCATCTCATGTGTGTTTTAAACTGTAATCTGTAAACACAAACCGTAAGGAATATAACGTTTAGCAAATCTGATCTTATATGCTTCATTGCAGGAAATATCGATATTTTTATTATTATTATTATTATTTATTTTAAGTGCACACCGAGTCGCTGTGATGTGTGTGGCCTTTACGTGCATGACGGCTCGTTCTTTTTCATATAAGGTGAGTCAGTGTTTGGATCGAGCTGCAGGTCAGCTTTATTCTTAATTTTAAATCTTTTTAAAGAACATGATGCAAACAAGCACGATCCACACTGAAACAGGACAATAAATGTTTACCTTTTTGTGATTACATTCTCTAACGGAAAAAACAAAAACAACAACACATAGGCCTATATGACTGTTATAAACGACCTTTAATAGGATTTTACATTATCAATATCCAATACAATTATCCAATAATTAAATGTAATTTAACGAAATGTAATCTAGCATTTAACGTTATTGGACTATTATTATTATTATTATTATTATTATTGACTGTTATTTTGAAGCCATCTTGTACATGGGGCTGTACACACCTAACAAAAAAGAAAAGAAAAGAAAAAGAAAGAGAAAGACAGTTTTACCTTCCGGACTTGGTGATGATCATCTCGGTGCCGAGCTCGTGAAACTTGTCCCACAGCTCTTTGGTCTCCAAACTGCACGAGATCTTCGCCATCTCCTCGCTCGGGATGCCGGGATTGGTGGGGATGAGCGGCTCCGTGCACACCCCGGGCGCGCTCCCGCTGAAGTCCCCGTGCCCGTCCAGGGCGGACAGGTCGGCCAGAGACTGCTGGTTGCAGGAGGACTTCTCCACAAATTGCTCTTTTTTTGAAACAGAGAAATAAACAAAAGTGTGAGGATGATTTTCATTTTATTTAGTTTTTGTTTTTGTCATCAGTGACAGCAGCATCAGTGAAATGCAAAGAGAAATACATTTTAGCGCTGAAAGTCAGTAAGTGGATGCATGTGGTTTACAACGTAAAACGTTTTATTTATTTTTGTTCTTAACATTATTATTTCTTGATTATGGTAATGGAACATAAAAGGGAGAAACCTTATAGCTATATACAGTTTATATTTAAATCTGTAAAACATGTTTATCATTGAAGGGAAAGAAACCCGTTTTACTATTTCAGTGGAATTAAAAAATTAAAAACATAATTGGTTTTATTCTTTTTAAATATAGAAACTGAACCTAAATTTGGCGCATTTTGAGTGTGTTTATAGATTCAAACGACACATATTAATGATAATATAAAACATAACATTCAGATTCTCTGTAGCTCTGCTGAAGTGTAACTGTTACCATTTATTTTATCTAAAATTTACATAAAATAAAACCCAACATCAGTGTGTCAAACAAGTCACTTTCACTCTGGAACAATTTTCTACTTCGCGTTTAAAATTTAATATAACATAAAAATCAGTGATAGTTCAGCTTTTAACAAGAATCAAAACAATCACGCACTCGTAACTCTCGTGTAAACGGGATGTTATTTTTAAAAATGTATTTGTGAAATTATGGACATATTACGTCTGTTTTCTGTCACCTTATTTACTTATTTACCATCTGATAAATATTATAAAGATTTGGCCGTTCGCTTTTTACCTCGTCAGTCAGGTTATCGTAATTATAATTTATTTTTTGTTTTCTCCAGTTGTATATTTCTTATTTATTTATATTTGTATTTCCTTCTCTGCTGCCACAGTAGTCTTATCTAGTTAAATCCTTCTTTAAGTCTCAGGACTTCTGCGTAAAACAGCGTTAACAGCTGTAGTCTTCGGCACCAAATCACCTGAATTAACTTCGAGTAAGTTTTCTATTTTATTTCCCCGTCCGGTCCTTACCGAGAGGCTTGATCGTGTTCTCCTCCGACTCTTTGTCCTTATTGGGCTTCCCACTGGACATCAGGGCGGCTATGGAGAAAGCATTCGCCCGGGATGAGAGCTGCGGTTTCGGGGATGACGTGTACTCCATGTCGGTCAGAAGGATTGGACAAAAATATTCCCCTTTAGGATAAATAAATTTAAAAAAAATTAAAAATCCTCCACCAACGCCCAGCTCCGCCTGTTTTTATCTCCAAGCGAAGGGCAGGAAAAATGCGCACAGCTTGTCCTCGATTTCGCTCTTTGCGCACAGCCCGCTCTCTCAAACTGAACACTTTGGAAGCGCTCGTCACTGCCGAGTTCCGAGTCTCGTCGGATGCATGTTGGAGGAAGCAGGAGGACCGAGTCCACAGGCTTGTGCGCGTCCTGCGGTGCCAGATCTGAGGCCGGCTGCTCTTTGGGAAGCTTCAACCCTCCCCTTATAATTCCAGTCTGCCCTCCAATCACTGCCTCTGCCTCCACGTCACACTCCCACTGTCCCACAGCGGCCCCTGATACCGAGCAGCCAATTATAAAAAAGCTGGAGCTGTCAGAGTTTTTTCATGCCAAAGACCCCGGAGAGAGTGTGAGGTTAAAGAGGAATAATATGTGACTTCATACAGTCTATACTGTGTGAAATGACTGACACGTGGTTAGAAAAATGGCATTCTTTGCTCTCATTGTAGAGAATTTAGGAGGGAAATTCACTTTGTATCCCTCTCATGGACCCCTGGAGGGCCCCAGGACCACATGTTGGGAATCAAAAACCCAGAATATTAACAGTAAAGACGTTTGCCCAAGATGGTGCTATTTGATAATTAATGGTAGCAGTAAGGTGACGACGACAGCTTCACACGCTCACATATTTTCATTTTGTAAAGTCTCACAGTGTCATCAAATAATGTAGAAGAAATTCAGCGCTGCTTCAAATTGGGTTTACAAGTTTTAGTCAGATCAGCTGCCGATTTCTAATCAAACAAATGAAAAAAACACAGTGTCCAAACAAATAGAGACCCCTGGCCTGTGCATTTTATTTTCTAATGTTCTTTTATTGTTTCTGATGCTGTTGCTTCTGCTGTAATAAAGATTTAAAGACACACATCAGGAGGAGTATCTTCTTCAAGGGCCATTAAGAGCCAACCCGTTTTACAGTAACACCCTGTTTCTAATAAGTTTGTAAAATGTAAAATAAAAGTCTTATGACAAGTAGCACAATGTCATGTCTTTTTTTTATTAAATTAGTGAAAAGCAAGCAAAAAAATATTTTTAAAATACTTTCTTTTCCCACCCACCCTTTCATCCCACCCAACCTCTGAACAACAGCAACAACACACATTATAGAACTAAATAGATAAAATAAAAAAAGTGAAGACAATGATGGTCTATACAGTAGTAATAACAACTGAGTAGATAAATGGCCAGAAATAATAAATAAAACAAAACAAAATAAAAATGTAATAGCCTGCTTTAACTTGTTGATATTTGGTCATACAGTTGAGGAATATATATATATTGAACGTGGGCCGCTGCAGACTGATGATATTATGTAATTTTAAACATCAGTCAGGAGGGAGAACAGTTAAGCCAGCAGTTCTCCACATTTAGATACTTAAGGCCCATTTCTCATTGTCAACAAATTTCTTTAAAATAGATGACAATAAAATCATAATGTGACCAAAAAAGGTGTTGGTGAACCTTTGGCTAAGCATCACCCTGACATTATGAATTCAAATCTATTGTAGTCAGGGTCATATTTACGTCACCACACACTTTGGAGCTTTTTCTGGCACAGGGTTGTCTCCCACATCACTTTTTTGGTTTAAAAACAATTTTGTGGGGGGACGTTAGCTAGCTGTGGCAGATGTTAGCTAGCTGTGGCAGACGTTAGCTAGTAGTGGCCGACGTTAGCTAGCTGTGGCACACGTTAGCTAGCTGTGGCAGATGTTACCTAGTAGTGGCAGACGTTAGCTAGCTGTGGCAGACGATAGCTAGTAGTGGCAGATGTTAGCTAGTAGTGGCAGACGTTAGCTAGCTGTGGCAGATGATAGCTAGTAGTGGCAGATGTTAGCTAGCTGTGGCAGATGATAGCTAGTAGTGGCAGATGTTAGCTAGTAGTGGCAGACGTTAGCTAGCTGTGGCAGATGTTACCTAGTAGTGGCAGACGTTAGCTAGCTGTGGCAGATGATAGCTAGTAGTGGCAGACGTTAGCTAGCTGTGGCAGATGCTACCTAGTCGTGGCAGACGTTAGCTAGCTGTTGCAGATGATAGCTAGTAGTGGCAGATGTTAGCTAGCTGTGGCAGACGTTAGCTAGCTGTGGCAAATATTACCTAGTAGTGGCAGATGTTAGCTAGCTGTGGCAGATGATAGCTAGTAGTGGCAGATGTTAGCTAGTAGTGGCAGACGTTAGCTACCTGTGGCAGATGTTAGCTAGCTGTGGCAGAACATGTTTTTCTAGGTCTTTTCAAATGTAACTGGTCATTGAAATTATGCATTTTAATTTGACATTTTTTATTTCTGTGAATTCTTGACCATCTTTAGACGTAAAAATAACTGTCTTTGTAAATTACAAAAAAATTGTGATGATTGAATGAATAATGTCACCATTTGGCTTTACCACTGCCTCCGTGGCCGATTAGATGAGGCTCTGAGGCCCACCAGTGAGTCCCGGCCCACTGGGTGTAGCCAAGTTAAGCTATTAAAGTAGGAGACAAAGGATTGCCACTTCTTTAGAAAGTACCCTCCTTGTGTAAACTTATCTTAGATGCAAAAATGACAATATGTCTACCAACCAGCAAGAGACTGGAGGGGGGGTTGGGGTATAGGTGATTTCCAGGTTAGAAGTATTCGTCATGTCAACTTCATTGAAGCTGCGAGGGAGGGGCCTCGCTAGTACCCCGAAAGTGGCTGGTAAAGGGCTTGGCTGTAGATTCAGCAATGTGGAACTTATTCATACTGTCTGATGTAATTTGTGTTTGTTTTGTAGTTTTGTGATTTTGTGAAACAGTGCAGGGCAGTGAAATCTATCAATAAGGAATCAAGGAAATGTATTTGTCCTTGTACAACACTGTATGAAAACTGTATGTGTGGAGCTGTTTGTCAATATTAAGTGTTGATGAGCAAAATATCATTAATATGCCTCTTGTGTTTGTGCGGTCTGTCCTCTTAATAGAGAGGAGGACAAGTGGCATCCTGGATTTAATTCTTCATATATATATATGATATATATACAATTTATCTATTAATTTGTGGGGATCCCTACTCTGTTGAGGTTTCTTCCCCGTTACAGAGGTTTTCGGGGGATTATTTTCTCATCTGAATTGAGGCGTTGGTTGTGCTGCACAGATTGTGAGACCCCTTGAGGCAACTTGGTTATTTGTAAAATTGGGCTATGTAAATAAAATTGACTTGACTTAAATAATGAAGCGAGGACACAATGTGCAGGATTTTTGTTTTTCCTCCCCAGAAAAAAAACTTTCAATAAAAGTACAATAAAACACAACATCTAAATATCATTTATATAACCCATAGTTCCCAAACCATGTCACTTTAAGGACCCCTAAACTGACACAAATTAGAACCCCATCTCAATCGCCCCCTGGTGGCTGACTGCAGTATAGCTCATAAACCCCTCCCCCTCCATGTTAGCAGATGGGACGTGGGCCAAACTAAAAACTCAAAGTACA
>JBBPCS010000855.1:4039368-4061150 GCA_037974645.1 Hollardia meadi | reverse complement strand
TTTCGCAGAAACATGATGTCTCCGTTTGTATTTATTATCCTAAATCATGTTTTTTGTGCACTCCAGGGAATATCAATTCATATTGATTTTAAGTTTTTAACTCAAATTTTTTTTTTTAAATTTTAACTTATCTGTTTTTGCAAATGAACTCTTATATGATACGTGGGAGGTAATATTTTTATTTATTTTACACAATGGTATCAATTTCAACCCGTTTCTTGCGTTTCATCCTTCTGCCATCAGAGTCGTACTTTCTCATTTCTCCAGTTTATGTGCGTACGCGTGGGTCAGAGTTGCCGTGGAGGACCGCACATTCTCCCGCCAAGTTTGTTGTTTATAAATCCCAAAGTTTGCTTACAAAGTGGCATACGCCTTCTTTTGTGCGTACGCAACGTTTATAAATGAGGCCCCAGGTCACACTTGCTGCAAAGTGGATCATTTAAAGCACAACTTCCTGGTTTGATTAGATAATATGTGTACTTTGCATTCCCATGAATGTAATATAGATGCTGAAAAGAAAAACAAAGTGTTAAACCACATGATGACAAAGAGAGAAAAAGGTATATGATACTTTAAAACAACAAACCTAAAGAAGCATTGAAAATGGGTTTGATTTCTGTATGCATTTTGAATGAATATAATTACAGGAAAACTATATATATATATATAATTGATCTTAATGCACCAGCTGAATTAAAGTTGCAATTATTCAAATGCTTGTTTACTTATATATATATAATATTAATAATTTGTATGTGCCAAAATATAAACAGAAATATTAACAGAATTGATTCGAGTGCATGGGCCTATAGATTTTAATGTATTATATAACTTGTAATAATTCACAAATTTTATGTCATCATCAGCTTATGTACAAGTGATCAGCGTTTATCAGCGCATTTATTTGTAAATAAATATTAATAAATAAAATGTTATTAATAAATAAAAAACAAGTGTAATGGATCAATGCATTAGTGTGCACAACAACCACACTAGTTAGTGATAGTATATGTGCATTTTTATGTGCTCAAACAGGGAAAAGGATGATTTTTTTGTATTTTATTATGTAAAAGATTAATTTGTAAACATTAAGGCAGTGAAAAACATAAATGTCTGTGAAAAAACAATGCATATAAGTTTAGAAAGAAATAAAGGATGATTCAAGAAACACAGGCCATAGGACAAACATAAGTAAACAAACTGCAGTCTTTATAATAACAGACAAATAAATTACTAAAAGACTAAATAACTCAAATTGAAGGGGTCGTCACAAGAAGAGACATTTTATCACTGTCGTCAGGGTCAAAAACCTGTAACGTAAAAGCACAAACAGCACAAACCCTGCCTACATTTCCCATAAGCCATTTGCCACCGAGACTCGCGAGACGTGAAAGTGTCCACACGTTTGCGGCTGCGCAATATCATTCGAAAACTTGCACGGTGAGCGACGCCGCGGAGGAGAAAGACAACGCAGCGAACAAAACACACAATGGCGACGGCGGCGACAACGGGAAGCGGAACGGGCTCGGGCGGACCGGCCACCGGCCCAGTCGGCAGCGGGACCGCAGTGGGACGAAAGAAGGACGGCGGCCCGTCCACTAAATTCTGGGAAAGCTCAGAGACGATATCCCAGTTCGAGACGGTGCGGCTGTGGATCGGAAAGCACTACAAGAAGGTGAGCTAGCTGCGCTGGGTTTCCATTGATTTCTATGATGGCCCGCGTCGCGCTGCCACAATGGAGCGCTGCTGTCCTAGCTAGCTGCTGCCACACAAAGCTAACCATAACAAAAGTTAAGGCTGCTAATACAAACGTGTACTTTTGTTTGTGACTTACAGGTGATACTCAGTCGTGCTAACATGCCACAAAATAGACGAGCTCAAATTTTACACGAGTTAAGATGGTTAGCAGTTGGCTAGCTCACCGTTAGCTAGCTAACTGGCCATTCGTGCCGTTCGTAGTAATTACACGTTAATGGGGAAACATGTTTTCAAACGAGCGGCAGATGGACTGCAGCTATGCTAACGTTAGTTGCTCAACCAATATTTGCCCCTTTTCTTAATTCCTCAAATTACATTGAAATTAACGTTAGCTTATCTGCACCGTATCGGGCCCGAGAAGCTAACAAAACGTTAGTCACGAGATACCGTGCGACCAAACAATTTAAATTAGCAAACTAGGGAATAAACTTGCACTTTATTCCCGTTCAGATTATAATCTAGTCGGAAAGCAATCATCAGATTAATGTGTGCATGCTGAAGGGAAGCGGTGTGGAGTTTTGTCAACACAGCAACATAGCAGAACATGCAGGCTTCACTCGCCCTCTTAGCCAAACAAAGAATGGGTCTCCCGTCTCTTCGTGCTCTCATTCAAACAAGCTGACACGCTTTAGCCGGCTATGTTGAGGAAATATTCACGATTAAATTAAATAAACCAGGATGAGGAATCGCGGTTGCAGTTTTGGAAACGTTTTAAACACAAACACTCCTGGAACTAAACATGTGGACTTTGCTTCTGCTCATAAAGGCTAACCAGGATGCTTGAGTTTGTTTACATTCAGTCACTGGACTTAAAACAGTAAAGTTGGATGTGTAATAAGACTAGAAGTGTGTCTCCTTGATTTGACATCATCCTTGTTATAAATAGACCAGGTCCTGAGTGAGCCCCCACCCACACACACACACACACACACACTTTGTCTTGTCCTATTTTTCCATTCTCTGACCTGTATTGTTACTTCCACTTACGACTCTGTTGCTCGGTACCAAAGCAGGAGTGGAAACTGTGGACATTGGCCAGCAAAAGAAGGTATGCGTGAGATTTGGTAGATGGAAAGACCAATGACAGCAAGGATCTACCTTGCTGAAACGTCCTTGAGGAAGACCCTGAATCTCCCCCAAGCTTCGGGATCTGTTATTGACCCCGACTGTTGCCCTCGTCTGTGGAGGGCAGCAAGAAAAAAAAAAAACATTTCACAGAGCATTTTCAAATTAAATGCATTGATATTGGCAACAATGGCAAATTCACATGTCTTTTAAATGAAATACCCACCCTTAAACATTTGGACAGTTTTCTCTTTTGGAGTAAATTCACATTTTTGTAGGTAACCAATTTTAGGACGTCCCTTTAGCAGAGTTTTTCCTGGCTCAGAATGGGTCTTTGGGGGTTATGATCAGTCCGTGTACAGTTATTGCTGTGCAATATAGTCTAGGTGAAAAATGTATTATGATAAAAATGTCCAACTTGTTAAACAGTTGTTTGATAAACTTTTATTAAACACATTTATAGAGGATTTGAATTGCTGTCTATATTCTCAATTATCATTCATCATATTGGCGCTGGTGATTTTCCTTTGGGGGGGTGGGGGTAGAGCAACTTCACTAATAGGTTAACTATAATCAAGCACAAAAATTACTCATAAAGCTCCATGTTCTGAACAAACACATTTTGCAAAGTAATGCAGCAAACTTAACAAAATACTCAGTCCAGCACTGCATGATGGGAAAAGAGGGCCACCGCTACAGCAAACTTGTGCAAAAGAGGTGTTTGTTTATGTGAGTGACTCTGTGCAGAGAGCAGCAAACCGCTTAAACTGCAAAATGTATGTATTTATTCAGTGCTTTTTTAATAGGGCATCACATATTGTCGAACCAAGTAGACTTGAAGCATAAATAAAGGCTTCTGGTCGTGGTTATCGCATGTGACAGAGCTGAGCTGCGAGCCTGAACGGAGCCGGTGCCGACGGCTGCATCGATAAAAAGGAAAGTTAGTGTTGGTGTTAAAGAAAACGTAACATCTTGTGTTTAAGGATATTACTATTTTTTTTACCTCGAAGCCAAAGGTGAGCCTTACAAATGTCTACTTGTCTGTGGTAACATGTCAACATTATTATCTCATCTTTAATATCACAATCCAAGTCATATCCATAACATTAACAACTCTTATAGAGTGCAGAGCTAAGTTCTGGTGAGCAGGCGTATGGGAGAATCAGATCGACGGAAAAAAAGAGGGCAAACTGGTTTGTAATTAAGAATTTAAAACTTACTGGTGCTAATGAACAGGGCTCATGCTGCTCCACTGGAAACATTTCTAAATACATCTTAGTTATCTGTCAGTAGTGTTTGTTAAAATTGCCTTAATGTGGCGTAGGAAAAAACAATCATTGATCATTTCTCCAATCATTGATATATGATCTGATCCAAGGGTTACTGGAGGGCCCCACGCAAAGGTGACCTTTCCCCCTTTAGGTGTTGACATTAGCATTGTGATACTGTGTTGTTTGTGACAAATTGTGCAGCTCCAGATGTGTGTGTATATTATTTTCTCTGGTGTGTGTATTAAGTTGTTGTTGTTGTTGTTGTTTTTTTAAATCTCTGTCTGGTCCCAGTATGTCCAGAATGACTCGCCCTCCAGTAAATCCTTGGCTGTTCTGGTGGTCCAGCTGCTGCAGTTCCAGGAGGATGCATTTGGACGCAGGGTCAATAATCCTGCTCTTACCAAACTACCTGTAAGCACAACACACACACACACATATTTTGTATTCCTATGAAAACCACATACTGAAGTGTGAAGAGCGCTGAAACGTCATCCTCACTGCTTGTTCCTCTCCTTCATTCAGGCCAAGTGTTTCCTGGATTTCAAGGCAGGAGGTGCTCTCTGTCACATCTTGGGGTCGGTCTACAAGTTTAAGAGCGAGCAGGGGTGGTGAGTTGATTTGTGGAAACTTCTATAGAAAGTCTGGTTTTGACTTTGGTTGAAATATTCTTGCTTTTAACTATGCGTCTGTATACACATGATGGCTGCCTCACGTATCCTGCGTACATTTTGTGCATCCTCAGAAATGCATCCGCGGGATGCAATAAACATATGAACGGTGGGGGGCAGGGTAGGGCCAATATGTGAAAAGGTCAGTAGGCACATCAAAAATGGCAGGTTTGAAGACAAGTTGTGTGATAGTGGCCGCAGTTACACACAATGATGTGTCATTGCTGCTGCACTGATAAATATGCTTGTGAAAACAGCTGGTGAGAGATCAGTAACATCTTAGAAGTCAATGTGGAAACCTGCAAAAATAAATGGAAAGATGTCTGAGACGCTACGTCCGTCCACGGCGGAGAATGCTTGAAAGATGAAGCTGTTGCATGAAAGCTGCTCTGCTGTACTGACCGGCTCACTCTGTGTGTTTTGGTGTATAATAAGAGGGTAATCCGATGGAGCAAACCATCAAATTTCGGCAGACATTCAAAAATACTGGCGATGTTTCTCTTCATCAATCTGTCTCATTGGCTGTCATGACGTTGATTTAGGGGCCTACACCATCAACCAAATTTCATTGTGCTGTTGTTTGTCAAACTGACCCAGGCGCAGATTTGACCTGCAGAATCCTTCGCGGATGGACAGGAATGTGGAAATGTTCCTAAATGTGGAGAAGAACTTGGTCCAGGTATGACCCACATTCTCCACTCACACACTTCTGATTGATGAACAGCTCAGCGTCACCAGTTAATAAGCCTGTCGATGTTCTTCATGTATTTATTTTAATCAAACTCCAGCATTGATGGTTTTTGTAACCTCTATACAATTTTAACCAAATCAAGTTGCGTGGATAGATGGATGAGCAGTCTTTTACCTAAATTTTTGGAATAAAAAAAATATATTTTATGATTCTGTTTAGAATAACTGCTTGACTAGACCCACTGTGTATCTGTCGCCGGACATCGACCAGAAACAAGCCAGTAAACTCAAAGACATCATCAAACGGCACCAGGTGAGCTTAAACCTGCTACATCAAACCAGCCAGTGGACCGACTTCAGTGATGTAGAGAAGGGTTCTGTCTAATGGAAAACTGTCGTATTTACTTCTTGGTTTGTTGATGATTTATATTTTCTCCACTCTGTCCTCTCCAGGGCTCCATTACTGATGACAAGTCAAAGGCCACCCACCACATTTACCCCTCTCCATCACAACAAGAAGAAGGTAGGGTGGAGTTTAAAAAATACAAATACATTTCCTATGATGAAACCAATAACATTCAATTGTAAGCTGATATTTCGTAATAATCAATATGTTTATGTAATGCTCAGTGTTTCATATAGTCTATTGGTTAATGCGTGCGTTACAGAAGAGTGGCTTCGTCCTGTCATGAGGAAAGACAAGCAGGTGTTGGTGCACTGGGGTCTCTCCCCAGACAGGTGAGCAGAGAGGGGGGGCGGGGGCTCCCAAACACTGCCCCTTAAAGCCCACAGATGTCTGGTCATAGCACCGCAACAAAGAAATAATAATGATAAAAAATAAGTGAATAATAATAATAATTTATCTGTTCTACAGATAGTGTTTATGGCAAAATGTTATTCAAATGTTTGCATTTTTTGTTTTATTTGGTGCAATTTTTTATTATATTAAATCATCTTGCAAATTTCTTGAGATTCATTTTTCTTTTCGTGCTTATTAACAAAAAATCTCTCTCTGACCTGTTTATTTTAGTCTAGGAGACAAAATGTCAGCTCATCGATGTTGTACGTATCACTGACACATGGCTGTTGTTTTTTTATCCGTTAGCTATGATACCTGGGTATCAGCCAGCGAGGTGGATGGGGATGTGGAGGACCCCCCCAGCACTGACAGACCATGGAAGGTGAGGAGTCCGGAGTACAAGCAGAGAAGGAACTTAAACATCTTTAACCCAAAATGGGTTTGGGTATTCAAAAAAGGAAAAACAATAGCAGCTGTTGTTATTTATTTTTTGTTAAAATATTTTATTTTTATTTCAAAGAGACACATTCAGGGAGCATTGGCTGTGGCTACTGCTTCAGCTATCCAGCAGCATTTAGTGCTATATGACATTTTAACAAGAGCCTTTAAAATTACAGTTTCATGTTTGTTATAAGTTAAATAATGTGTCATTTCTAACCTTGTGGCTAGTGCTGGGTGATGTGGTCAAAACGATCCGCACACTGAGACTCAATCATGGTGAACAACCTCCCTCAACCTCCGTCTGTTTCCCTCTCAGGTCCATGCAAAGTGGGTTTTGGACACTGATGCGTTCAATGAGTGGATGAATGAGGAAGACTACGAGGTGGATGAGAACAAGAAGCCAGTCAGCTTCCGCCAGAGAATCTTCCCCAAGGAGGAGGAGGTAGGTATCTGTGCCTGGGGGTGTTCCACATAATCCTGGGTCTGAAACTACGGTTTCTAGCCCTGGATCATCAGTAGAGCGTGAAGCCACTGTTGTAAATGTCAGCAACAACTTAACTGATTGTGTCCCACATAATTGTTGACTAGCCTAATCAACAAAAGACACTGAATGTTCAAATTGTCTGTTTCTAAAAATAGATGTGTAATACCCGTCATGAATTCTGTACTTTATGGAAAGTTGGTTATATAGTGAGTGATAAATGTGTCTGAATGCTGACTTGTGTATAAGTGTATATCTTTGCTGCCAGTTTGTGTTTTGTTGCCTGTGGCCTTGTGGATTGTGTTGTCGTCCTTCTTCGTCTGCGTCTGGTCTCTCTCTGTTTGTTGCGCATCCTTTCCAAACCTTTCCTCACTCTCTGTCTCCTTCTGATGTATTTCAGGGTTTCTGTCCATGTTGAGAAAATGATTTTGAATAATTTCCTGGATTTATAAGCGCAATTTGTAAGATATTGCTGTAATTTTAGTTTAAAACTTTGAAAAAATGAACTAACAACATTATTAACAGAATGTGAAGAAACGGCAGTGTTGACTTTCGTCTATGTATTGTGTTGCAGAGATATCTATTGAAGTTAGCATGCTAACCAGCTAGCCCCGGCCCGTCCTGTCTGTAATGCCACTTTGTACCTCTAGGGGCGATAGTCCGATAGCCCCCCGTAGTTTCAGCTGGGAGATGTATACGAGCGGAGAGTTCTCTAAGTTTCACAAGCTCTCTTAGCGTTTACCAAAATCAATGGTTTGTAAACAGACGATCAAACATAACAAAAGTGTGTTTGTAAATTTGTGTGCTGTACATAATTTAAGGCAGATAAATCTTTCACAGCGGAGAAGTGAACTTATTTTGAGTAAGGATACAGGAACCCTGGACGTCTCCACCACCACGGCATCCCCCCCTCCCTGTAGTCGTTCTCCCGCCGCTTCCCTTCCTTGTGTGTGCAACCGTTCCATCCTCTCATTCTGCTGCTCTTTCTCTCATCCTCCATCCCTCACTCCCTGCGCTGCTCGGGGTTTGTCTGATCAGTCTTCCCGTACACCCGATCGCAAGGAGCGCAAGGCCAACTCTGCCGGCAAGAAGAGGAGGCGCTCGCCCTCGCCGCCCAGCACTCCTGCCGAATCCCGCAAGAAGGGAGGAAAGAAGGGGTGAGAAGGCCAATTTTAAGCAAAGAATTCGAGTAAAGGGAAAGATGAGATTGAATAAATGTTGCAGAATCCTGCAAGTGCCCTTGAAAATCTTAATGTAATTTTTGGATGATTGTGCTGCTGTTATTTTATATTTTTCTTAGTCAACAAATCCCATGAAAAACCAAAAATGGGTTGTTTGTTTCTCCAAATTCAGGCACTGAGGTCCAAAACTATTGGTTCTTACTGAACATGTAACTCATAAAGGACAAGGTCACGATTATATACTATAATGTAATCTTTAAAAAGTACGCAGTAGCTCAGCACTATTAGAAAATGTTACTCAAATTGGAGTAAATACTGCATTTGTTGGGGGCCATTTCAAGCAGCGGATTAATACACATTTGGTGCTCTAGTGAGTGTTTACAGCAACAGGATGGCGTCAGTGGAACTGAATAAACTACAGTTCCCATGTTAATGGTAATGAAGTAACATGTTTCCCAGATTTTAATAGTTTGGGACTTTTATTGTTTATACCTATTCTTCAGAGTAGAGGTCGACTGATAGTGGATTTTCAAAAGCCCATATAATAACAATAGTTTGGAGCAGGAGAAACAATCAGTAGCCGGTTAATTGGCTGATATCACTGTTATATATCACTAAACTGTTAAACTGAACATCTAAGTCATACTAATAAATAACTCATATAAAAATCTGGAAATCATCCAGCTCAAAGTAATAAATAAATATGTAACTTATCAAATTAACCATAAAACATCTAAGCGAAAGGGATTTGAGTGATTGTTTTTTACCTCAAAATCAGTATTTCCATTTTAGAAGCTGGAGCCGAATTCTGCCGATGTCAACAGTTTGTAAAACGGCCTGTAATCAATTAATTGTTTACCTCTACAACAGATGTCCCTGCATTGTCAACTAAAACTAAATGACGCATCAGAAGAAGACATGGTCAGAGTAACAATAATGTTGGAGAGGAACTGAAGAAGACATTGTTTGGTCACACATTTGACCTTGTGGATATTTTAAGCAGTTTGAGCTGCTCTCCGAAGATAATATATTGAATTGCTAAATGAGATTTTTAAGGAGAGTTTTTTCTGATTCTCTCCGTGGCGTCAGGAACCCAGGGCTTCACTGGAAGCGAAGGGGCCACAGAGGCGAAGAGGAGGACACGGAGGAGGACATGACCAAGGACATGGACGACTCCTCAGCTGGTGCCAGCATGGAGGAGGGCAGCATGTCAAAGAATGGTACGTACCCAGCAGGGGGACGCTGAACTGAACACTGTTTGATTTAAAACATGAGGCAGGAGTCAGCAGTTTGGTTCGAATGTCAAAGAAGAGCTGTGCTGTGCGGTCTACTGATCTAATATGATAATGTGCAGTTCAAGAGCAAAGTAGGAATGATTATTAATAACTTCTATTATTGATAATCTTTTCAAAAATGTAAAGTTTTATTGTGAAAATACATTTAAAGAAATCTTAATTCGATCAAAAATTCCCAGAGCCCAGGGTGATGTCCTCACATACTTTACTTGTTTTGTCCAATTAACAGTCCAAATCTGAAAGATCTTCAATTAACAATGATACTAAAACAGAGGAGCGCAGTGAATGATTAATGATCAGTTCATTATAAAAGTCGAAGGTTCATTATTATTATTTTTTTTTGTCTATTGATCTGTTGTTTCAGTACTCTGTAGAAGTTGGTAGAAATATGTTCTAAGTTTAGATTCTTCCCGATGCCATTCATGCTGGTTGAAACCGAACAATTTGTCGTGGAACATTTGCAACATGAGAGAATCTGTTCAGACTTGATGTCCAGCAGCTTGTCATTGGTTAGTTAGTGTATAGCTGATCAGGGGATTTGATCAGATCACTGACGAGCAGACGGATGGAAAGTAAAGCAAACTAAGGAAAAGAAGAGGCACACTGAGAATTAGAAACGACTAAAATGTTTATGCCTGAAGGTCTTTTTCAGGCAAGTATGATTGAAATATTGCCTTGTAAAGCCTTGCAAACTTCACTGCACATGACTTCTTATTTTCTTTTTGTCCTGCACAACATCGACTGGCTTCAGGGATCTGGTTATATTTGTTTACCTATTTCTATAGGTTATTTTTCATTTCAGCATTTCAATTCTACTAAATTCTCCCACCTTATTTTAGTGTTTAATCACAAACTACTCTTATGTGCACACCTGACTGCACACGGACTCGCTTGCCCCGCTCCTCCTCTTTCTGTTTCCCTCTCCCTGTGTCTGCTCTGTTGACTTTCTTCATTAGCAGGATGTTTTATAAAGTCGCCCAAAAATCAAAACTCACATCTTGGATTTTTTTCACCCGTGATTGTGTTTTCAACAGCTTCTTAGGTGTGTTGACGCCTTTATTTGAATACAATCAAGTTGTTTTCATTATAAAAACAGGCACACATGGACCATGTTCCAGTCATAAAAGTAGAAAAACAACCAGAGGATGAATGGCGCTTGATCTGTACTCTCCTCAAAGATTCCCTTTAAAACCAAACACAGTCTTTACTAAAAAATGCTCCATTTACACCAAGTCCCATCTGGGATGTCCCACTTTTACAAAAATCCCCACCACACACACACACACGCACTGTCTCACTCCATCTATTTTAGCGTCCTCTTTAATGTTGTCATGCCCACGGCTAAATTAAACTGTCTTTGATTTTTTTTCCTTTTTAACTCTTCGCTTTTTAAATCTTTTTCCAGCAAATTCAAAGAAAGACAGTGAGAATACTCCGGTGAAAGGAGGAAATGTGGCCGACTTGGGTACGAAGCTTTAACTGAATTGATCTGTTTAGTTGTGTAGGAATTAACATTAAGCAATTCAGAAGAATAATCAAATTTCAAATATGAGTATCAACCAGTGTGATTCATCTCGACTAAATCTGTTTTTTTTGGGGGTTTTTTCCAGATGACATGGAGGATGACTCTGTGCTGTCTGGTGGAAAGGTAAGATGATTGGTGACTCTGACGTGTGAGAGAAGGTTTGCTAACTGACTTCTCAGCAGAGCAGCAGCCTTTATCAATCAAATAAAAGATTTCACCCTCTGGTTTGGGGGTGAGTTGCTACCCCAAGCGAAGGACTTCAAGTATCTCGGGGTGGAGCATGAGATGGACAGGTGGTTTGGTGCGACATCAGCTGTAATGTGGGCGTTGTACCGGACCTTTGTGGTGAAGAGGGAGCTGAGCCAGTTTATGTTCCAACCCTCACCTATGGTCATGAGCTCTGGGTAGTGACTGAAAGATTGAGATCATGGATACAAGCAGGCGAAAGTTTCCTCTGTAGGGTGTCTGGGCTCAGCCTTAGAGATGGGGTGAGGAGCTCGGATAAGAGCCGCTGCTCCTTCGCGTCGAAAGGAGCCAGTTGAGGTGGTTCAGGCATCTGATTAGGATGCCTCCCGGACACCTCCACCTTTTGGAGATCTCAGAGAAAATGTTGACTTTTTTAGTCAAATAACTCTACTTGAAGCTAAAATCCAGTATGCAAACTGAATCTGTTAAACATGTGTGACATGGAATGGGTTGTGCACATAATGGCCTCTGACAGTGTTTCATTGGTTCAAAATGATTTATTTGCTCACAGAAATTGCTGTCAGTTAATATTTGGGTCGTTTGGGTCTCCTCTGGTCTGTTCTCAGAAACTCTTTAAGGTTTCCTCTGACATCCTTGGCTGCATAATAAAATGTGAAAATATTTTTCCTGTTTGCCGTTCCAGGTGAACACATTTTGATGTTGAAAGACCTTAAAGATGTTTATTGGTTCCTCTTGGTGTTGACACCTCATACAGAACCCGTCTTCATCCTGCTGACCTGTCTCTCTGTCTCCTTTTGCAGGATGACGAGGAACAGGGCAAAACTGAAATCAATCGGCTGATGGACGCCGGCGAGGACAATGTGACGGAACAGACTCACCACATCATCATCCCCAGCTACAGCTCTTGGTTTGACTACAACTGGTAAGAGCTTGAGGAGTAACACATTACTGCTACACAATTTTTTTCCCCTTTTGTTTGGAGTTAGTTTTTTGTTTATTTAACTTAAAGCATCTGCCATAAATACTATGCACTATAATTGTGCTTATTTTAACTCTGCCATGTAGGGATGCATTGATTGTGAAATTCCGGGCTGATACTGATGTTTAAACTAACAATTTGGCAGAGACGCAAAGAAATCTTCATTATAACAAAATAACTTTAGTCGTTCCTCCCTTCATTACGCCATCTTTGACAGAGCAAAAATTAGATCATACAAATTTATGAAACAACCTTCAATATCTTTCAAAAACAAAAACATGCAGGTCTTTTATGGCAGCTAATATGTAGATAGTTTTGACAAGACTGCACCTTTGGAACAGCAGTTAAACGGGTTGTAATATAGCAGATAACAAGTCAGTTTTTCATCATTTAAAATCGTTGTGAAACAGAAACTTTGATTTCTTTATGCATTTTTCTCCCTTTCCTGTTAGCATCCATGAGATTGAGAGAAGAGCCTTGCCCGAGTTCTTCAATGGAAAGAACAAGTCCAAAACTCCAGAGATGTGAGCTTTTTCCACCCATCATTCACACAGTTACAAATCACATTAAACCATCACACATGTTTCATATATGTGATTCTTTGACGATGTGTCGCTGCAGACTTTTCCTGTGATGCTGATCTCTCTGCTTCTTCTCGACTCTCCAACAGATACCTGGCCTACCGTAACTTCATGATCGACACGTATCGGCTAAACCCTCAGGAGTACCTCACCTCCACCTCCTGCCGCAGGAACTTGACCGGGGATGTCTGTGCCATCATGAGGTGAGCCAAGTCCCACGAGTGTATGCAGTTATGTAGAGTATGTTTTAATGCCTCCGTGCAGGTGATAGCCATGGCCAGAGGCGTCATGTTTTCAGGTTGTTGGCCCCATTGTTTTGAACACAATATCTCAAATACTACAAGTCAATACTACTACTAATACAAGTAAGACAAATACTGTATTAAGTGCTCGAACAACTGAACAAGTCACTAATAGTTTGAGTGATAGGACACTGATTGGGACCCCTCAGCTGTGGAAACTCCACACACAATCAGAGAAATGTGATGTCTAGAACTAGTAGGTCTATCTAATTGCTGGATTCTACTACAGACTACAAATATTACATTTTTGTTTATTAATTGAAATAAGAAAAATGCAGAGTAGAGAAGAAAATACAAATGTATGAAATGTAAATGTCTGTCTGCAGGGTTCATGCGTTCTTGGAGCAGTGGGGTTTGGTGAATTACCAGGTCGACGCTGACAGTCGCCCACTGCCCATGGGCCCCCCGCCCACACCCCACTTCACTGTGCTGGCAGACACGCCGTCTGGCGTCATGCCCCTTAACCACAGACCCCCACCGGTAAGGCTGACTAAAATGTACAAGAAGGAGTTTGTAAAATGGGGAAAGAGAATGAGGAATATCATCCTTTTCTACTGTTTGCATAATCGGCTTCATTTGCAGAACACTTGAGGATGTTCTGTGTTTAATCCCTCTAGATTCCCCCTCCACAGCAAATGCCCAACTTCATAGACAAAGGCAAAGACAAGTCCATCGACTTGCAGAACTTTGGCCTTCGCCCCGACCTCTACAGCAGGAAAAACCCCAAGGTCAGCACACGACTCGCTTAACTACCTATAATATACAAAGGGAGAGTGAAAAGGTTAATAAAAAATATAATGGCAATACTCCTATAGCACTACCCCTGTTGTCTTTTTACTTGATTGCATTGATTGGTTCCCGCAGGTTAAAGCTGCCAGCTCTACCAGAGAATGGACTGAGCAGGAGACGCTGCTGCTGCTGGAGGTGAGTCTCCGGAAAGAAACCTGTTAAAATGCTCCGTTTGGCTGCTCAGCATTAAAACACAGTCAGTAAAAACTGATGGAAACATGGTTGATTCACTTGTTTCATGTCACCTGCCAGTCACCCTGTGTTCCCTTTCCTTCCTGTTTATGCCCGTCTCTCTTTTCCACACTTATTCCTCCTTCTTTTAACCCTTTTGTCAGTTCTTCTTTTTGCCTTTCTTGCTTCATCATTCCTGGATTTATAAATATTGACTTCCTTAAAACCAGCTTTCATTCTCTTCTTCTTTAAAAAACTAATTTCCACAGTACATAAGCCTCCTCTCCCTCCAGCCCATCACCTTACAACCCTTTAATCGATCACCTTATTCTCAGGGCGCTACAGTAGAAATGATTTTGGGTGTAACTTCTGGTGTGGTAGCGAAAGTTGCGGTAAGTTAGTTAGCCCCAGTGGCTAACCATGGTGGCTGGCGGACAACAGCGGTCCATTATATTTAACTGAAGTAACAGTTATTTTCTAAAATGTCCTTGCGGAGCTCTGATACTTGTTGGGCTGTTCGCGGCTGTGCTAACAGCCAGACTAAGCTAAGCTAAATTTGAGAGACCAAAACCCTGTATTTAATTTTGTCTTATATATTCCACAGTATATTATAAGTAAGGCTCGTTTATTCACTCCCCTCATCTCCTCCAGGCTCTGGAGATGTTCAAAGACGACTGGAACAAAGTGTCCGAGCACATCGGTTCACGCACCCAGGACGAGTGTATCTTGCACTTCCTGCGGCTGCCTATTGAGGATCCGTACCTGGAGAGCACCGAGGCCTGTCTGGGCCCCCTGGCCTACCAGCCCATACCCTTCAGCCAGTCGGGAAACCCCGTCATGAGCACGGTAGCCTTCCTGGCCTCTGTGGTCGACCCCAGAGTGGCGTCCGCTGCCGCCAGGGCAGCTTTAGGTGAGAACTGACGCAGGGAAGCTGAAAGTGCAGCATCACATGTTTGAAATCTGCAAATTAAAGACTTTGGATCACATGGGTTGAAGTTTTAGTGTTTAGTGACTAAAACCTTTTCACAATAAATATCGGCGCTACAAATCCTTAAGTTCCTCACAAGTCAGTATAAGATGTGCAGGAACTGATAGATATTGGATGTATTTTTAGAGATATCTTAGTAAAGATGATGTCATGACTGCTCCCCAATTCAATTTTTTGAACTTTAACAATTTTATAGTCCTACCAAGTTCAAGTTGACTTAAGTTAAAAGATAAGTAAGTAATAAGGCCTGACAAAAACATGTTAGTTATGCATCCATATCAATATCGTCTGTAATAAATACATTTTATATGAAGTACAATAAGTGTGAAGCCCGTTCACTGTAGGTGTGTCAGATTAATGTTGTGTGTCCTCTCTCCGTCTGCAGAGGAGTTCTCGCGTGTGCGTGAGGAGGTGCCGGCGGAGTTGGTGGAGGCTCACGTGAAGAAGGTGCAGGAGGCGGCCCGGAGCACGGGAAAGGTGGACCCCGCCTTCGGCCTGGAGAGCAGCGGCATCGCCGGCACCGCCCCCGAGGAGCCCGAAAAGACTGGTGAGTGACGCGTGACGAGGAGGAGAAACGGGAGCTGAAGTCACCGGTTAAACTCTCCTGAACAGACGATTGTTTTCATTATCAATTAATCTACTGATTATTTTCACGATTAATCGTTTAGTCTATAAAATCATAACTTCTCAGAAGCCAAAGTGACGACTTCAAATTGCTTCTTTTGTCCAACAGTCCGAAACCCAAAGACTTTTCATTTACTGCCATAAATGACAAAGAAAAGATCAAGAAGACAAACCGCAAATGTTGGACATTTTTACTTGGAAAAATGACTGAAAAGATTAATCAGTTGTCAAAATAGTTGGCAACTAATTGCCTTTCGATCGACTAATCGATTAATCGTGGCAGCTCTGCCAGACAAGAACAATGAGTGAGCTGTATAAAAGTCTGTAAAACTGAAAGCAGAGTAAGAATTGTTGCATTGAATGTGGCACGTTGCCTGTAAAATTGGATCTAATCCCGTGTCTCGACCAGAAGCACGTCTCGGCAGATTCCTTCTCATTTTAGTGTCTGGCTCCGTGCTGGCTCATATCTCAGCAGCGTCTCACAGGCGTAAATTCGACCTAAAGCGTTAGCCAATAAAAAGGCACTGAATCAATATATTTATCTAAATGTTGAACCCTTGCGGAGCCGAATGCGCTGCTGTTTAGTTCCACAGACTTTCCTTTCACTTTGACCAGCAGCTGTGAAGCGACACTGGAACTTCTTGAATATTGAGAAGCTACAGTGTTTATTAATGGGCAAACTGTAGCCTCTGCTGTACTATTACTGCCACTTGGCAGATAACCAACACCCTGAGCACAGCCACCACCACACACTCACTACTATACACGCTAATCTTCTAACACAATCACATGCATCAGCATTGATGGAAACATAGATCAGGAATACTCAAACATGAGCGGAGAAAACGGCACACTGCTGCACACAAAGCGTAGCTGCTCCTTTGCAGACATGGAACCATTACAGACAGACGCTTCGGTGTTTAATGAACACTGTCATGGCGTGAGCGTGACGGCTCCTGTCCTGACACGAGGTACATACAGGAGGTTTGGTAGATTATGCGTGTTGTGACGTCTGCAGCCACTGGAGGGCAGCAGCTAGTAGCACATAAACTGATGGCTTTAGGGCAGGGAGAGGCATGTTTGCTGCAGATTACTGCTGTGTGTGTGTGTGTGTGTGTGTGTGTGTGTGTGTGTGTGTGTGTGTGTGTGTGTGTTACGGTTAACAGAGGACAGCATCACTTATCCTGTTCTCGCTTCTTCTTTCTTCGAAGAAAATAGTCTTTTTTTTTTTCACCTGAATATCAGGAACAGATGATGAGTCTGTCTTGACATTTGAAGGCGATACAAACACTTTTTTGTTTTACCAACAGGGTTTGAGCGCTACAGAAATATTTGTGTGTGTGCGTCCATACTGCCGTGGTAACCGGTGGATTAAAACAACTGTGGCAGATGGGTCAAGGGAGTGGGAGGAGGAAACTGGGTCATCACACTCTTTCATATGTTTATCTCTTTCTCTCTAGTTTGCTCTTTGCTTTCTTGAAACATTTCTCTCTTTCACTTCACACACACACACACACACACACACACACACACACACACACACACACACACACACACACACACACACACACACAACCAGTCATTTGTTACTCCTGAATGAATGCCCTCCAGAGCCACACTTTCAGCCAATAAGCTTAAATGCATTCATTGCCTCGACCTGCCTGAAGCACTCGACCGACACACACATCACACAATCAATATTCAAAACCTTAACACACGCAAGTGCACCCGTGACACGGCTCAACACTCACCTGGTCACGTGTGTGTGTTTGGTCGCACACACTTCCCTGTGGGCTTGCTCACTTAAAATGCTTTTGACTTTTAATTTCCTGTTCTGGGGTTTCTTCCCTCTTTCCCCTTCTTCCCAGAGAATGTATAAAAGCATTTTATTTCAAACGGGATGAGACGTCGCTGTTGTTATTTGTATCACAAGTGTTGAATCCATTCGATTTATCTGTGATTTCTTTTTCTGATTGTGCATGAACACGAGCTCGACCTGCTTCTCGCTCCGTGTTCTTGGTTTCTGGCAGCAAAAACACTCAAATCATTTTAGGCTGCAACACAACTTCTGTAAACCTCTGGGTCAGTTTTAGTCTGTGATGCTATGCATGATGCTAATTTTTTTACCACGCTTGTCACTTGCAGAGGGCTCCGAGGCAGAGAAGATGGACACGGACACAGACTCCCAGCAGGCCGATAAGGTAAGACCACCCTTCCAATATCTTCTCCCACATTTTTAGAAAGCTTGTTTGCAGTTGTGAATGAATGGTATAACGAAAACCTCTGCTAGTTGGTGGATAATTGATTGTCAACAAATCCCTTGTGAAAACCAAAACCAACAATGCGTCATTGGTCCATCTCTAAACAATTACCAGTCTTCTTCTGTGACACTCAAAGCTCCAATCCCATTGGTTCCTACTTCACGACTGCGTATTTCTGCATATGTGAGATTGAGGCCAAAAGTAGAAGATCACATGACCACTCAACAGCATTAATTTAGTATATTAAATATTATTTAGTGTTTGTGAAAGTCTGTTGAGGTAAATCACTTTTTGCTTCCTCTCACTCGCTTGTTTAAAGTTATTTTTCCACTCATCTGCATTTGATGTCTCTTGGTTTCGGAAAGTCCGATCGCTGGTCCGATCGCCGATGGCTTTATGAAAAAACCCAAAAACCCACTAACGGTGTCCCCGCTCTGTCGAACAGCCAGTCGGTTGATGGCTTCCTCTTTAGCGTCCATTAACCAGAATCAGACACTTTGTCCAAATCACAGCGATCGTCCCCAAAAGTGGATAGTTGTCAGATACGACCCATTATTCCATTTGTGCTGAGCATCACTGTGTTAACTAGCTGTTTCTTCCCTAATAGACTTTGACTAGTGGCCCCTTAAAATAAGGTTGATTATCTTTTGTTTAGTATCTTTTGTGTCCATTTGTATGTGTATGTTCTTGTGTTTTACAAAGGCTGCAACCCAATTCTTTTTTGTTTTGTTTTCTTTTGTGCAGCTTGCAACACTAAAATCTTACATGATCTTTTCTTAGACCCAAAGTCAGGCCTTAATGTTAGTTCCCGCGGCGTCGCTGCAGGTCATTTATCGTTGTGTGTCTGCGTCCTCACCCTTCAGGCGGAGTCGAAGGACGAGGCGGAGAAGCCCAGCGAGTCTGCAGAGAAGAGCGGCGACAAGACGGAGGCCACAGAGAAGGTGAAGAAGGAGGGAGCAGAGCCGTCGGAGCGCGAGGAGGAGACCGAGGAGGGAGGGGAGGCCAAGACCGCTCCAGCAGGTAACACTGAGGTTCACGATGAAATAAAACGAGCTTTTCATTTATTATTTTCATTACTGATAAGTCTGCAGATTATTTTCTCAATTATTTTATATCACTTTGCTCTGTAAAATGTCAAAGTAGTGAAAAATGGCCGCCACAGTTTCCTAAAGCCAATGAGACGTCATCATGTCCAACAATCTTACTGTTTTACTTCATTTGACACAGAAAAGCAGCAAATCTTTGTATTAAAACACTGGAACTTTTGAATTTTTGGCAACTTTGCTTGAAATATTAGTTTAAGAATTGAATGAAAATAATTGTGGTCAAGTAAAGATTAGGGGTGTAACGGATCACAAAACTCACGGTTCCGATCAGCAAAACAGAAAAAAAAGGGTTAAATTTAAAAATGTGCTACTTTATGCTCAATTTGTAGTCACCACCATAGATGTATTATAAATATTATAACTTAATTTATTTATAATATTAGTATTGTAATATCATCTCTTAATACATCTATGGTCACCACTCTTTAGTCTTCAATGTCCCGCCCACAGCTCTATCTGATTGGTTAGGGCTACTCAGAGATTACTGTGTTTCTCAAAAAAAGTCAAGAAGGGGTGCCACGCTTTGGGGAATTTACTGTCTGGTTCCTGGAGAGTATAACTCATTTTCTCTAGATTCATACCGGACATAATGTCTCGTATCCAGCGTTAATGGGAAGGAGGAGCAGAATCCTCCCACTTAAGTAAACTAGCTTGTCGAGCACATTCAGTTTTGCTTTCGGCAAATCCGAGTCTGGAACAATGCCAAAGATGGCGGTCAAAGGATTTGGCTGAATTTGGTGGTAAAAAGATTCTGAAATGGTTTGAAAAAGTGTGTAGTGTGTTTTTCAACATTCTGTACAAGAGTGCAGAGGGATGTTTTTCTTCTCTGTGTTTATTTTAAACACTGCACACTTGTTAAATTTCTGTCTCCATCCCATCAGACAAAGACAAGGAGGAAGCTATGGAGATGTCGTCCTCAGAGCAGGAGAAGGAGGAGAAGGCAGCTACAGAGGAGGGTGAGGACAAGAGGAAGAAACTGGAGCATGACATCGAGGAGGGGAACATCGCCACGGCGGCCGCTGCTGCTCTGGCATCTGCTGCCACTAAGGCCAAGGTGAGACTCAGCCAGTACAAACACACACTTCAGCAAGTCTGACCTTCTCAGTGTTCACCTCGGCTGCCATGTTGAAAACTTTGCTGCAAGTCCTGGTTTGGTCCTGTTAAGTTTTACTTGAATATTATGGATCATGGCCTCAGTAGATGAGAATGCAGAAGACATTAAGGCTTCCGCTTTCTGACTGTAAATCTCTAATTCTGCTCTTTAATCTTCTGTATGTGTATCACACAGCTGAATGGATGTGGAGTTGTTTGGGGTGGACTGTAAAAGAGCGTTATTTAAAATATGTGAAATATCTTAAGAAAAAGGGGTCAAAAACAGTCAAATTCTTGTTACAAAATAACTTCAGAATGAACTAAACCTCATGCGTGACACCATGATGATTGTCTCCTCTCTTTCTTGGTCCTCGCAGCACTTGGCGGCGGTGGAGGAGAGGAAGATCAAGTCCCTGGTGGCTCTGCTGGTGGAGACCCAGATGAAGAAGCTGGAGATCAAACTGAGGCACTTCGAGGAGCTCGAGACCATCATGGACCGAGAGAAAGAGGCCGTAAGTTGGCGAGCAGTGACCCGGCACAGCTGCGTTAGCTCCAGCATTAGCATTTCACTTACCTCCTCACACTCAGTAAGGGCTCTCAGCTTTAGTTATTAATAATGAAGGAGCGCTGTTAAGAGAATACACATACACATGCAGATACTTGAGATATTCATGTCGTTTTTCACCACTGTTACCTCCTTAAGTGAACATTAAGGCAGCTCCATTGTTTTTCAGGTGTTTTGTGGTATCACAATGAAGAAGAGAATAGCTGCTAATCAAATCATCTTTTTTTAAGAGGTCATTTTCCTGTTTTATGGTGTTGAAAACAAACATTCTTTTTTGGGTCATTGTCTTCCTGGACAGATTGCTGATAAATTAAATTTGTATGAGGTTAAATCACCATGACACTCCTCCGGAAACATGTTTTTTACTGTTTAAACGTACAAATATCTGTCTGTCATCACATAGAAGTATCCAGAAAATTCTGTGCCAGTACTTTTACTCAGGAACTCGCCTCAATATTGATCGTCTAAATTTTGATTCACATGTGAAACCAATCGAAAAACTCAGTTCAGGTTTAAAGGCCGTCTGATGTTATTAAGATAAAATAAATGTCCATTAAAAGTTAAATAGTGAATAAAGTTTAATTAAAGTCTTGGTAATCGTCCAAAACGGACCCAGTGTCACAGAGTGTCTCCTCCGTCTGTGTTTGCTAAATTGAAGTAAGTAGCCAGTAAATATTTGCAGTTCATCGGTTGACGTTGGCCACCGAACAAGTTGCTTCCAACTTGGTCCAAATCCTCCACAGAGACTGACGAGGACACACAGAACTGCTTCTTTGTGAGGGAGCTGAGTCACGAATAAAACATTTTCCAGAGCAAAGCGGCTGTAAGGCGACAGAAACCTGCCTCGACAGGGCAAATGAATGGCCCTCTGCTGTGTGTGTGTGTGTGTGTGTGTGTGTGTGTGTGTGTGTGTGTGTGTGTGTGTGTGTGTGTGTGTGTGTGT
>JBBPCS010000855.1:4004906-4017464 GCA_037974645.1 Hollardia meadi | reverse complement strand
GATCACTACTGCACAGACTCTGGCTCCAAATGACGTCACCAGAACAAGATGGCAGCGCTCGTATCCGGGATATTTTGTCTTCATTTTTGTACAGTGGGAGGAAGTGGAGACGCGGCGGCCATCTTTATTTATGTCAATGGTCCGAGCATGTCATGGGTTTTCCCTAATTAACCATTTCCTCTTTTGTCTCTTTTTTTCTCCCTCTGCTCACTACTCATTTTCTTCCACACCTCTGTCTCCATATCTCAAAACTTTTCCTCTCCCCTCCCTCCATCCTCTCTTCTCTCTCTTCTGTCTCTTTCCAGATGTAACGTCCAGGATTACATCTGGCACAAGGGTGCTCGCTGCGAGTCGGTGGTGACCGAGTTCCAGGTGATGTGTCTGGCCGTGGGCGCCTCGGCTCTGGTGGTCCTGCTGCTCTTCATGATCGTCGTCTGCTTCGCCAAGAAGCTCCATGTGCTCAAGACGGAGAACAAGAAGCTGCGCAAGCGCAGGTGAGGCGCCGTCAGGAGAATGAGCTGAGTGATAATTAATTTAAACAACTAAAAGTGCTTCAGCTTCCCAGAATGGAGGATGGAAGCATGCAAAAAGCATTTTAAAAATATGGTTATTTAGTCTTTTTTAGGGCTCATAATCCCTCCATTTATCTTCAGCAATGTTCACAAGATCTTAGAGGAAAAGGAAGATCTTTCTTCCCCACAAAGTGATTCTTCTGATGAAGAAATATACAAACTCTATCAGTCAAGATCTCTTTTAGGGTGCGTGATGTGTCCTGCAGGCTCCACACTTAAATGAGTGGATTCATTTGCCCAAGTTTAAAAGATCAATCAAACAAAACTAAAAAGTCTTTAGTGCTTTGCTCAGAGGCATTCTGCTGCAGCAGATTTATTACCAGCCGCCCGGCAGACACTGAACCTCGGCTGCGGTGCATTGCTCCCATCGAAGTTAAAGATTAAACGAGAGGAGCTTTCTGTGGCTGGCACTGCCTCTGGGCCGAACTGCCGCCGCGGCTGGAGAGAAGAGACGGAGTGTCGATAGAGAAAGAGAAGTTTGGTAGAAATCAAATCTAAAGGCTAAGCAGACAAACCAACAGCTCTGAACACTCATTGAAATTCAATCGATATGTCAGTGGGAAAATAAGTCTTGAAGTTTAGAAGTATGAAAAGAGTGAGCATGTGGCGCTGAAGGAGAAAGAGATCAGAGACTGTTCACAGCTGGTATTAACATGTGTCTCCAGTGACCACTTGTGATCGGAGCTCACTTCTCCACTGTACATGCAAATAAACATCACTGAGACAAACGGACACGATGTTTTATACACAAAGAAATAAATAACTTCATGTCTAACATTTGCCGAATTTACAAGAAGGCCCCCAAAAACTAAGAATTTGTCACAGACAGCGTTTCACACAGTTTGTAATGTTTCTCCGAAAGCAACAACTCACAAAACTGAGTGATTTTTCTAAGGGATTCTGTGGATTTTGGTGCAGATTTCTGATCAAGTGTAAACAGTGAGTTGAAACAGCTGCTAAATGTTGGCAGGTAAGACGCACGGAGCAGCAGACAGGCTGCTACAGCATTTAATGCAGAATTCATACGAAGGCGTGGATGATTTAGATTTTACCGTCTGCGTTTCACAAACTTGATGAAGTTTCTCCTCATTCTACAACTCTAAAAACTGCAGGATTGTGAAGGGAGTCTGGTGATATTAGAGTTCATATTAGAGAAACATCTGCTGCTTACCTGAGCCTGTAGAGCTGTGATCGGATCACTCGGGCTGGAGGGTAACACCAGGTCTGAACGGGGCCTTACACTCACCAGCAGTACTTTTAAAGCCCTAAACTTTTTTGCTCACAACCCATTAAGACAAAAATCAACACATAATCTTAGCTTGTTGTTACAAGTTACGGTCTTACTGTGCATGTAGATCGTCAGCAGCTTGACCACAGATGGATTATGTTCCCTCTCAGATTGTTTCATTTAATGGATGTTTGTTTGAAGATCTGAAGCCAAATCTACTCTTTAGGATCGATCTTCTCCCCGAGTCTTGATTGAATATTCAATATGTGTTAAGATGTGTGGAAATGAGCCAAATGGATGAGTAGAAACAAATAGATGATGAGCGTGACAGAGCAGTCTTTTATTTATTTATTTTTTTATAGGAAGAGAAGTAAGTTCAGATTGTCTCTATCCACTGTGTTTTCAGTTGCTTATGAATCAGGAAGCAGTGAAATGATACTAACATGTCAGATTCCCCACATTAATATGAAGACAGTGTGACATTATCTCAGCATCTGAGCTTCCCACCCTGAGCGTGACGTCAGGGGAAAATGGCCGCCGCGTGAATATGGTCTTCTGTTAAAAGGGGCTTGATGCTCCTTTTGATCAGTGAAGTCATCAATGAAGGCAGCCAAGAGGATATGCAAGGTTTTTTTTAAAAAAGGAGAAGAAATGAGAGGAAGAGGAGCGGCTGTGAGACAGAGGAGGATGGGGATAAGGGGGGGAGGGGCACCAAAGAAAAAACAGAGCAGGAGGAGGGGATAGGATAGATCCGCTGAAATAGGAACAAGTGAGGAAGACAACGAAAGAATGCAGGAGGAGACGAGGAAGGAGGTGGGAGGTGGGAGGAGAAGACAGTGTACACTCCCAAAAAAGGGGGGTTCTGTGTAGCACCAGCAGGGTTCTATTAAAGATGTATTCTGCTCTACGAAGGCAAACTGCAGTAAATACACCAATGAGGAAACTGAGAAAAATCACCTCAAAGTTTCAGCCCAAAGTGTTCCAGGGAGAACAGCAGTTCTGTGTTTATTTAACACGTATTCTTTAATGGCTTTAAAATCAGGAGCGATGATTTGACCTCTGAAATACAAATACTGCACTCTGCTACTGGATTACTGAAGAGATATAGAGGATGTAGAGGCAAAGTGCGGTATAGAAAGGCGAAATAGAGAAGAAAAATCACACAAATCCTGAAGTGTTATTGAAAAGGACATATGACATATTTAATGGTAAAATTCATGTGAACCTATATTTTAAATTAGATATATGCTCTCATAGAATATAATCGATTCACTGTTTTCATGGAAATAAATGTTAATAAACATTAAAATAGCTGCTGTTTAAATTACAAGCTGAAGTTATATAAATTCTGATATATACAGAATATATACCACCTCCACCCCAGCTCCTCCTTTTTATTCTGTGTCTGACTCGATCAGTGTCAGTTCTGTTGTCATTGATGCTCTGCTCTGTTTTCTACCCTGGGGGGGTATTTGCTGCTCAGCTCCCTGCCCTTCCATGTAGGCACACGGAAGGGCAGGGAGCACCCAGAACAGAGCCATCCTGCCAAATTTAACCCTGTGGTGCTGTAAAAACATTTAATCATTTAATCAGCACCTGTAGAGCGCACTCGCCTTTTATTAAAATATCATTGCTGACGCTTTTTGGCCACTTTCTTTTGCTTTTGAACTGATTTGTGTTTTTTGAGGTCGATCAGCCAATTGGACTGCACGTTTTCTGCCTTTTTTAAAATTCCATTTCATGAATATTTTATAAATGAGAGCCACTATCAGTAAATCCTCTTTACTTGTTTGAATAAATTATGACTTTTAAGACATTTATTGCCATGTCTGTTTAAATTTTGCTATTGATTTTCCAAATATAAGAACATTTTCATCCCTTTGGCCTCATCTTAGAATTAAAAAAGCTGACTCGGGCTTTCATCAAACTGTACATCACTGGACTTTACAGCAGGCATCGCATGATGATCTGCAAAAAGGCTGAAAACTGTTGACATGACAGTCATGTATATGACAAAATTCCATCACAGTGACCACAGGACCAATGAAGAACCCTCAATTCTTGTGTGATGTGTGAAATATGTGGAGAGAAAAAGCCCATCAGATGGACGTGGACTGAATATGAACTGAAGGAGAGTGACAGACAGATTGAAGGATTTTGGGGGGGGGGGTTGGTAGGTGGTTCGGCATTGCTCTGCCAGTGCCGGTGTTTTAGCGGCTATCTCCCCTAGCAACAGAGCCATCGTGGATGAGCAGCAGCCTGGCGATCGAGCGCCGCGGATGCAAATGTGAACAGAAAGGACCAAATCCTCAGCGCCAGATCCCACGCTACAGGGTCTATTTTTACCTCGACGACGGGGGGGGGGGGGGATGGTTATCATGCTAGTCATGGCAGAGGAGATTATGGATGATGATGAAGATGATGGTGAGGAGGAACAGTGGTGCAGTCGGTAGCAGCCTTAACGCTAGCTAGCAGGAATTAAAAAGGGAGAAAAGGGTGATGTCATTGGTACTCTGGATCCAGCTGAAAGTAGGGCAGTCTGAACAGGAGGGGGGGGGGGTGACCTACATACAGCTGTGCGACCGGAGGGGTGTGGGTTTGTGTGTGTGTGTGTGTGTGTGTGTGAGCGCACAGCGGCAGGGTGCAGCATGAAAGAGACAACACAGCCTCATCAAGTGGTCGGCTAGAAGAAATCGAAGAGGAGCGAGGAGGAAAAGGAGGAGGAGGAGAGATGAGACGAGTAAGAAAGCAGGGCAGGATGAAACGGGGAAAGGAGGAGAAACTGTCGCAGGAGGAGGAGAGATGGAAGGAAGGAGTGAAAGAGAAGGAGAATAAGGAATAAGAGAGGGTGGTCACAGAGAAAAAAGCTCAGCATGACACATAGAGGTGTGTGTGTGTGTGTGTGTGTGTGTGTGTGTGCGTGTGTGTGTGCATGTGTGTGTGTGTGTGTGTGTGCGTGCGTGCACTGACAGGGCTCATGAATACATGAGACTCCCACACTCCCCTGTCTGCTGCAGCGTTTCTCTGCCGCAGTCGAGATCAGACCCAACATCCCGGTCAAAGGTGGAGACGGAAGGAAAGAGAGAGCGAAGAAAAGACGGATGAAGAGCGTCCTTGTTGTTTTAGACATTTCAGAATCTGTCAGTCACCTGTTCACGTCATGGCAACTAGATGTTCTGCTGTAGGGAAATGCTCAGTAGGATAAAATAAGTAGATTGTTGAAATGAACGTTAGGGGACCTTCGTCGTCGTGCTTAAAAGAAACCAACTTTGACTTTTACATCTGCAGTGTCCTGTTGTTCCATTCGACCACCCTGACCTCCCTCTGTGGAGCTTATCGCTTTATAACAGTGTGGCCTGACCTCCTGCTTTGCTGCCAAGTCCTGTTTTCAGGCACAACGACTGATGCCGTCGCGTTCTCACGGGAGGACAGTCTCGTTCAGTAAAGACTCTGGAGTCCAGTTGGAGTAACGCATTTAAAACTTTTCGTGCGTCATTTAAGGCCGTCCCCATTTTATGAGTTTTAGACTGTCAGGTGACTTTCGGTGTGTGACCTTTATTGTCTTAGTCACATGACCTACGGTCACAGTTTGGTTAAGTTTAGGGTCAAAGTCCACTGTGATGTGGATCAGAGAGACGGGCGCAGGATGTAGATCACGGCCTCTTTAACTATAGAACTGACGGAGGGAGTGAAGAGATGAGACATGACGAGATGAGGGTGCTTTTTTTGTATCTTAAATGTTCTCGGTAAAGGTTTATATGGGGCAAATGACAGCCAAAGAGAGGATCTGTGACACTGAGACCAACATCCCTCTTTGAGAAGTCGGAGATGCAGAAGAAGACGGTAATAGTTCAGTTCAGTCTAACCCAGTCAAGAAGTTTGCTGCTTCCCTGACGAGATGAAATGGAAAGTCTGTGTTTTATCTGTTCTAAAGTTTTCATCAGTCCGTCCGGTTGATCAGAGCAGATGATGAATGACAGAAATCATCCGTGTGTCCACACTGGATCATCGTGCTGGTTTACGTTTAGTAAGAAAAAGATGTTTCTTCTCAGCATAAAACCCGAATTTACACCAGTTTTTGCATTATTATGAAATACTGTCCGATAATTCTGTGATTGTCACGCTAGTGCACATGACACGAGGAGGGGGAGGATCCAGATGCAGACACAGATGACAGAGCTGGTGCAGTACAGTGATATTTATTAAACACAAAGTCCAAAAAAACAGGAAAACATCCACAAAGCTGGGGAAAAAAAGGCTGGATTAAAGGCACATTAGGTACGACGACGAACTGTCTTTACGGCACTACATATACTGATGACAAGATAAAGCACAGGTGGAACTAATCAGGGCGGAGCGGACGATCAAAACTGGCGGGAAAAGAACAACGTGTGAAGCAAGACATAACACATGAGGAAAGAACCTTCAAAATAAAACAGGAAATAAACCAAAACCAGTGATTCAGATTTTCATCAGATGTGAGTGGATGCATGCACATTTGTATCTACATTCTAAAACATGTCACATTAGCACGTTCACAGAAATGTTGATTAATGTGTGTTGTCCTTATAAATAAATGAAATGGGGCCAGAACAGAGTTATTTTACAGCTAATTCAAAGAAATTATTTGCCACTTTGAGAAATATGCATATTTGCTTTGTACATTTGCATGTTTTCTGGCAGGTGGCAATTAAAACAAACAGGACAGGACACATAATAATAAGCACAGCGGTAGTGCACGCCCTTATTTTTAATTATTTAATATAAATGTCTTTAGTAAAGTGAAGTTTATATTAAATATATTAAAAATAATAAAAGGGCTACACTACAACAACAGAATTGGGAAGCTTTTTTTGTTTTTTGTGCTTTAATATCATCCATTAACTGACTACAAAGAAAATGATTGTTGCACGATAAAGTTTTCTGCAATAAAAGCCAGCGATAGTCTGAAAACCAGTTTTCTGATTGAACAATTGTTAACGCGCTGCAAACAGCAGGTTCATGCAGTGTTTATCATCAGAACTAGTCAACAAACCTGCAGTTAGACAAAGACTGATTCTGCATCTGTAGACCTGGACAGATGTTCAACCCAGTCGCCAGAATAAATATTGGCACTTCTGCAAATCAGGGATCATGTTGAAACTTTACATTTCAACATGATCAACGCTGTGCTTAAGGTCTGGTTAGGTTTCAGCAAAAAAAACAAAAACACTCTGGGTTAAGAAGAGATCCTGTTTTGTCTTAAAATACCTGGTTCTGTTGCCACGAACATAAAATAAAAAATATATCTGATTTAAGTGCCATGTGGCTGTAAAATGTCCCAACAGTCGCTAAAATAACTCGGTTTGTTGGTTTGTTGATGTCGTCTCAAAAAGTGCTCTCTTGCTTTTCTGAAAGTCGTAGCTAGTTAAAAGCTAAAGTAAAGAGGTGAGTTCTTAGCTTTCTTTTAAAAACATTTAGCGAGCTGCTTCTCTGATATCTATAGATCTATAGTCAATGTGTTATTTGGGCCGTAACTGACAAACGCTGCTTCCCTGAAACTTTCTGGAAACTTCCAATAAACCAGCAGCCGATGACATGTTGAACGAGGGAGTTAGCGATGTCACGTGATGCCACCAGCATCCCCTCCACCTCCCACTGAGGAACTCGGGTGGCGTTCATGTAAACCAACAGATCTTTATCTGTGAAGAAACGCACAGTGCCGACATTTTATTCTGGCGACTGGGCTGCAGGAGTCGGAGTCGGGTCTTCTTATTGTGAAGGTCAAAAATGAAAAGTTTGTTGCATCACAGATCAAATGTTTGTGTTTTTTCCTGTTTGCTAAGTGACAAACAGAAGACGTGAACCTGCTGTCCAACTAATGCTGCTTTCTTGCTTTTCTCTCCTCCTTTCCTCCTTTCCTCTGAATATCCCTCCGTCTGCCTTTTCTTCAACGATGTAACCTCTAATCTCTGGCCCCTTTTGTTTCACTATCTCTCCATTGATCTTTTTATCCTCATCTCTTCCTTCTTCTTCCTCACTTTTTCTCCTCATCTCTTCCTTCCTCCTCCTAATCTCTTCCTTCCTTCTCTCACCTTTTCTCCTCATCTCTTCCTTCCTCCTCTCACCTTTTCTCCTCATCTCTTCCTTCCTCCTCTCACCTTTTCTCCTCACCTTTTCTCCTCATCTCTTCCTCCCTCCTCCTCACCTTTTCTTCTCATATCTTCCTTCCTCCTCCTCACCTTTTCTCCTCATCTCTTCCTCCCTCCTCCTTACCTTTTCTTCTCATCTCTTCCTTCCTCCTCCTCACCTTTTCTCCTCATCTCTTCCTTCCTCCTTTTCCTTTCCTGGACTCTTCACAAATCCGATCTTTCCAAAACTCCTTTTCATCATCTGCTCCTCCTCTTTAACTCTCTCTGTCTTCCTCTTTTTATATCTTGGCTTCTCTCATTTTCATTTCCATTCTCCTTGTCTCCTTTGCCCTAAATCTCCTTTATTCCTCCCTGAACATTTTCTTCCTCCTCATTCCTTCTCTCTAAATTTCTCCCTCTCTCCCTTTTGTCGAGCTCTTGGAACTCCTCTGTACCTTTTCTCTCTCCTCTCTCAACATCTTCAAAATCCTCTTTTCTCCTCTACTTCCTCCTCACACCATATTTATGTATTTGTCCTCCACCTTTTTCTCATCTCCTCTCTCACCCCCCTCCCCCTCCATCTCCTGATACCCAGCAGTAAGTACCGGCCTACATCGGAGCAGCACAATGATAATTTCTCGCTGTCCACCATCGCTGAGGGCTCCCACCCAAATGTAAGGAAACTGTGCGACACCCCTCCTAACGTCCCTCATGCCCGTGCATTGGCTTACTATGATAACATTATCTGTCAGGTAACGTGGTTCTCGCCTCTCTCTCTCTCTCTCTTGCTCCCCTTTTTCTGCATCCCCCCCTGCAAACCCTGCCCGGACTCCTCTGATCCCCCCCCCTCCCCTCCCTTACTTCCCTAATGCATGGGCATGAGTATTCTCCGATACTCTGAGGTGTGCAGCGCTAAGGAGGGGGGTGGGTGGGGTTAAAGTGCGGATGGCGGGAGTTTTCTCATGTGGCGAGGGAAATGAAAATCCATGGTTCAACTGAACTTGTTGAATAATTAGTTCAAAGTCTTCATACTTCTCTAAACATAAGCCAAAGATTTTGTGATTGTGTTTTTGCCCCTCCCAACAAATAAAAAAAAGACAATAAGTAAACTCAAGACACGATACAGATCCACACACCTGTTAGAACTGAATGTGCTTCAAACGTAACTCATTACTTTACTACATGTATTAAACACTGTCATAAACAAAGATGGCCGCCACATCTCCACTTCGTCCCTCTGTGCAAAAATGAAGCCAAGCGCTTTCTCTCTGCATCACCGTTTGCATTCACTCATTGACGAGAGGCTAGCTAACTAAGCTAACTAAGCTGGCTAACGTTACAGCTCAGCCTGGGAGGACGCCATTAATGTTTACATCCCGCCCTGTCCATGCATGAACATTTCCTGTCTGCTTGTTGATACAGTGTAGTTCGGTGCATAGAAGATATTTATCTTTGGTTTTGGGCTGAACTGCCCCTTTAACTAGTTGTTTGAGAAACATCACAAATCTAGACTGAACATTTGTGTTCTCACAGTGCAGCTGGCTAGCCACCCTGACTCCTTTAAGAGAAAACTCCCACAATCCTTCGCTGCGACCCCTCTCCATCCATCTCTTTCTAACTTGCTCTCTCTCTCTGATCACCTCTTGCATCGGTGTGTCACGGCATTCCTGCTCTGTCGCTAACATGCGCCACCCGGTGGCCATGTCAGCCACCGCAGCTCTGCTTCGCTAACTGTTTACGGATCTGTACTTATGACAAAAAATGTCTGCTTTACTTGTTTATCCTGAAAATGGGCGGGGCTGTGGGAGGGAGCGGTATGTTTGGTAAAAAAAGGTTTATTGTGGTTTTTCTGGGGGGGGGGGAACGATGTCACAAACAGGTAAGCTAAAGGTGTGGGGTATTTGGGAGAAACGGTCAGGGTTATCAGGATAAACATCTGAGATGCAACGCCTGGCTTGCTACCTGCAGGCGGCAGCAGGGAGCCGAAAGGTGCCTCACTAACTGAAGCATGGGTAGCTAGTAGCGGCAATGCTATCGTTGTAGCAGCATGGGTAGTTCTAGTGCTACAACTGAGGTAGAGTTTGTTTTGATTGTTTTTTTGTTTTTAGGGATGTGGTACCACCCTCTAACAACTCCATCAGTAGTTCTGTTCACTTTTAAAACTACAGCAACTAGCTGCTAGGCCTAGCGCAGCAGTTTTAGACGCCTCACTTCTGTAGAGAAAAGTGCCTCATTTTAACCACAACCAAATCCCTTTTTCACTACCCTGACAGACAATAAATACAAAAAGAGTAATAAAAAAAATCCATCATCAACTCCTAACACCATCTCTAAAATATCAACTACTTAACTCAACCCCACCTACATATCACAGCCCCCAAAATCCCCACTCATCCACTGGATTGAATAGTACTTGTAAATACTTTAGTTGGTTTATTTTAGCACACTTAAAGGTACCATGTTAAGTTTTTGACCACTACTATAATTATGAGGCAGTCTTCTGCATGATATAAACAAAACTGTGACTCACTAATCATAAGAGGCGCATATGGTGTCGAATGTTTGTGCAACTCGGTGCACATTTCTATGCTTTTCCACTGATTGACAGTTGGTGGCAGTAATGGGTAAAGAAATGTAGGTAAGTGCCCAAAAACAAAAGCAGGGAAGAAGACTGCAAGCTAGCAAACATGGATGTAAACAAAGCAGGTTTAAAAAAAATATGATAGAAATCAGTTTTACAAATGTTTTATGAAGAAGGAAATGCACTCAGCATATTTGTCAGGCATCAAGGACACACGAGGCAGGAAACGTGAACGTAACACCAAAACTGCACATGGTACCTTTAAATAACAAGGGTTGGGTTCCTATTCGCAGCTCTATTTTGGATTTGGTTCTGGGTTTGCACAATCCCAAATTTACTTACGTTCACGGCAAAAACATTTAACAAATTTTTTACCTCCTCTTGCTCTTTTTTTATCAACAAAAAGGAAAAAACAAAATGTTAGCGGAGCGTATCGGCTGTAACTAATTTATGTAACTTCCATGAATAACGTTCTAAAACTTCAAATGAAATATGGTTTTTGTCTACTTCATAAGTTCTGTGAAAGCTGGTGTCTCTGCTCTGTCAAAGATTGTTTGCATAAGAAAGAAGCATCACTCTGGTACACCAGTTTGCAATCACTAGTAAGTTTTTTATGGAGAGACGAACAAATTCCTTTTTAGTAGTCTGAATCTCACAGTTTTGCAAAAATTTCGAGCCTGATAGAACGTTAAGCTTCCGTAACGTTTACAGACCGAGGATGTAAACGTTAGGATGAGAGGTGAAATATCTTCAAGAACCTCAAGAAAGTCCAACTATACTTCGTTTGGTACTTAGATATACCATGACCCAGATGACATGAGGGCCTTCAGAGACATGCTGTTAAAAATAGTGTATAAACGTTCATTTATCAATCAGAGGTGTTTATGCCTTCGAAGCCAACAAAAATGTTTTAAGATCTCAACTGAATTTTAAGTATTTATAACTTTAGTTACTGACAAATGTTCAAAGCTAAACCCAAATACGTTGGAGAAGGAATTTGAACGGATTTCATAGGCTGGCTGGAGTCTGTATTCAGATCCGATAAAACAGTATCGAACCCCAACCCTTGTGATAAATGAGTCATAAAAAAAGCTTTCTTGGCATGATCTATGTGATCTACATGGTCCCGATGTGGCCTGAAACAAACAGAATAGATTTCCAAGTACTATTCAGCCCAGGTTTTTTTTATCTAACACGTTTTCCAACCATGTACAAAACTCACTTAGATCTACTGTAACCAAACCAAAAACCACACCAACTCACCAATTTTCCCCAACTAATAAAGCACATAACCTCAATTCCCCTCCGAACTAATAGCCTGGTGTCACGACGGTGAAGAACCTCATCAGAAATGTCCAAACCTTACTGTGGCTTCTATCTCAGAGATACTGTGGCCGGCTGGGAGTATCAGCTGTCTGGTTACTCCTACAGTTGGTCTCTGTCGCCAACACTCGATCTCTCTCTCTATTTTATCTGTCTGCTTCTATCTCTTCCTGTCTGTCTCTCTCTCCATCTTTCTCTCTGTATCGTCTCCGATCTGTCGCGCCTCCCACTCGTCTTCCTTCTCTCTCTGTCCGTCTCCAACTGTCTGTCTTTCTCTGAGGATGCCTTGTATGGTTTTGAGGAGTATAACCCTTTGCCCCATCCCCCTCCCCTCAGAAAACCATGAGCAGATACACCTGGGAGTGTAAGACCAAAGAGGAGTCCGACTGTGAGGTAAGACCAAATCCCAAATGTCAGACAGTCCCGCCCCCCGCCGCCCCTCTCTCACCTTCCCAAACAGCACTCTCATTGTTACTGTGGCCCTGTCAATCACCGTTTCTCAGCTCTCAGTGGATCAATATGAGTCTTAGCCCCTCCCAACCAATCACAAAAGACAAATAAAATCAAGACACAATACAGATCTACACACATAAAGTCACCTGTTAGAACTTAACTTATCAAACACGTAAATAAAGATGGCCACTTCCTCCCACTGTATAAATGAAGACAAAATATCCCGGATACGAGCGCTGCCATCTTGTTCTGGTGATGTCATTTGGAGCCAGAGTCTGTGCAGTAGTGATC
>JBBPCS010000855.1:3981369-3996108 GCA_037974645.1 Hollardia meadi | reverse complement strand
CTAAAATAGTTATATTAAATTAAAGACACGAAATAATTTTATATAATATATTTTATTCCATTCTTTGTATACACTACGTCACCATGGCAACATATCGTCATGCGCATTTCGTTCTGCCGTCCTGCCGTTCCGTCGGACTTTGTTTGCTTTTCCCGTGCCGTCCAGAAGGTGATGTCCGTCTACCGTCTGCCGGATTCCATGTGAATGCAGCATAAGGAGGATACGAATAAACTTTATAATTATTATTACTAATGTTGTTAGAAATCATAAACTATTTATTGAGTGTATCCAACAGTATTACATTTTCAAAAAAAGTCAATTTTTTTTCCTCCAATATTTCCACATATTTCCAGATTTCCAGACCTACGGAGTCCTGGAATAACCGAACACATTTTCCAGTCTAGCCTTGTTGCCTCTCTCCGTCTTCAGGGATCCTGCTGTTGGCCTGAAGAGTCTGTACGAGTTTGTCCAGTCCAGTGTGAGCAGTTCTGGTGGCAGGGGAGCGGTGGAGGAGGAGTCCTGGGGACCCCCGGTGTTGCTGGTGGATGACCTCAGCGTGCTGCTGAGCCTGGGGGTCAGCGTCGGAGCTGCGTTGGACTTCAGCCACTACTGCCGAGCCGCTGTCTGCTCCCAGCTACAGGTTCGATTCTCTCCGTCGAAGCATGATATCGCTTGAATTGGCTTTTATTTGAGATGTTTTCCGGGACGCACTGACTTGCTGTGCAGTACGTTCAATAAGGAAGGTTTGATCAAGTGAAAAGCTCTAATGATGTCGTGTCACCATAACTTTGACTGAGTGCAGGGCAATGTGGTGATGCTGGCACGCTGTGATGGGGAAGAAGAGGACGAGGGAGATGATGAAGGCCCAGAGAGACTTCTGAAGGGTCTGACCCACCAGTGTAGCCTCACTCTTCATGTACAGGGTCTCCCTACTGGCTTCTGCAGGGACATACACGGGCAGGTGTGTGTGTTTTCCTGATCTGACAATTATTGTCTCGTTTAATCTTTTGATTTAAAGAATGTCAGAAAGTTGTGAAAAATGCCAAGAATTCAAAGTGCTCATTTTGTCAAACCAACAAACTGAAACTGAAAAGAGAAAAAAAGTAAATATTCACATTTGATAATCTGGAACCAGTGAATTTTTGACATTTTTGCTTGGAAAAACTACTGAAGTGATTGATTTATTATTAAATATGTTACCAATTAATTCGTTTTTAATCGTCTCATTAATTAATTGACTAATTATTTCAGCTCTTCTTGAGGAGCTTGACATATAGGCCAGACCGGCACATACGGGCACTTTGCAATATGTCATGGCCACACCCCTTTTTGGTGGGTGAAAAAACCAAAGATCCTTTAGATGATGGTGCAGTTCATCGTGTCTTTGGACTACAATTTTGACAAGTTTGTATGCACTCATTTCGTGTGAAACAAACCTTTATTTTATAGACACATCTCATAGGTCTGTAAACCAGCATTCAAAGCTGCAGGAAGCGAGGAGGATAGTTGAGTCTCATTTCCAGATGTTTGATATTTGACGACCTGAGAATGAAACTCAACAATCAACTATCCTTGTCTAGATTCGATGTTGCCCAGGAGAAAATAAGAAAATACAGGCAGAGGGCAGGGGCTCTGCAGATACAGACACCGCCACACAGTGGGATTATTTTTGTATGAATCTACTTTTTTTTGGTAAACATCCTGCATAATATACTAAGTGGACCAATGACCCCATACAGTGGCCAATCATTATCCAGACATCTATACATATTTGATTGAATGACCAGTTGTCATTAGGTCGAGTGTTGTCTGTAAGTAACCAGCCTGTTAATAGCAAACTGATGGAGGCCAGGCTGGAGACGACAGTCTGCTGTTGCTGATTGTACTCCAGCAGACTCCCACTCAAGCTAGCTAACTGGTTTAGCTGTCACCATTATCACTTCGCCCTTTCCCACACTGGCATTGAATTTTCATGTGTCTCTAACCTCTGCGTGAAAGCTTTGGTTATTAATAGGGTGGTTTCTTATTTGGCACGATTAAACTGACAGAAGCTGGTTTTACACTGGAATTTACACTGCTGCCAAAATAAAGAACTATTGTTCTCTGGAGGCTCACACAAGGCTTTATCTGAAAAGTACAACCTTTTCCACCAAAAGGGGCCACAGACTTGGTGATTGGTGCTACAGATGAAAAAAAAAATGCATTCATGTTTACAAATATTACTGATGTAACCTGCATCATGAATGACTTAGATTTAGTTGGGGAGACTATTTTGTGAACATCTGGATCACAGATTGAACCTTTTAAACTATTAATATCTGAGTGAAATCAGTGCATTAACGTCTGTTAGAGGTTGACATACATCCACAATATATATATTACAAAGGAGTGAAAAACACAAAAGATGATAAAAATGTAAGTAAACTAACAGTGTTGTTTGTTTTTCAGGTGGAAGTGTGTTGGAGGAGGAAACAAGGCGATGGGCAGCACACACAGAAGAAACTCTTTCAGTACAAGGTCCACGATAAAGGAGCCTCCTTCTTTGCTCGTGGGACATCCAGCGCTGTCCTCTAGCTCCACCTTCCAACCACCTGTGTAGCCTTTTGTCTCTCGTACATGTGACAACTGACTGTCCGATTTAGTCAATACAGATGTTGGTGGTTTAGCTGCCAAAGCGGTCAAAGTGGTGACCTCGACAAATTCACCAGCCGAGCATTACATGTGGATGCTTGCTGGTGTTTGGCGATTCGCAGTCTGGTTTGCAGACTGTCTGGAGGAAGGACTATGTGACCCTGCCAGCTGGTTCCAGACCTGCTCACTTCTTAGATTTTTTGTTTTTGTTTTCAGCCATTCAAATATGAGAAGTGAAAACAAAATGGCAATTCAGTCTGATTATCAGGCTGGTCCGCTGCTGAAGGACTACAGTTTCATGCTATTCAGTCCATAGATGAATGGTCTTTGTGTGTTGATAGTGTGCTATGAATGCAGACCGTTTGTATATTACATTAATGACTGATGTTATACTATAGACCAATAAAGAAAATACATGGGGGTGTCGGTATTCATTCATAATGATTAATAAATCAGATGATTATTTACAGTCAGAATCGTCCCACCACTGAATGCAGCTGCTGGATGTTGGTTAAATAAAACAAAATAAAGCGTTGTAAAATGTTGTCATGTGTCTGTATGCGCACTAGAGGTCGCCCTGTCCCCGCGCTCCTCACGGCAGGTTGAGAGGTCGAAGTGGAGGGGTCTCTGTGGGATTTGACAACCAGAAGATTTGAAACGCAGCTCCTGCATGTCAGCATCACATCCGATGCATACAAGTTAGCCTCCAGCTAATTTGCAAAACAAAGGAGTAACGCGGTCAGTTTACCCAGGAGGACCACGGCGACAGCTACAGTTTGGGAATCTCTAAAGTTTGTACAGGCAAGTGTGCGAACAGTTAAAGCTATAACTCGTTAGCATTTGCTAGCTACGTTGCGAAAGTTAGCACCGTGGCGGAGGAGGAAAGCATGGGAGCCGCCGGTGATGCCTAATGACATAATGCTGGCTACCGAGCGTCGTTGTGGCTATGGCAGTGAGGTCGCAGTCGCCGGGTTCACACGCATCAGCTCTGTTTAGCAAAAGCCCCGGACATCCCAAACCGCACCGTACAACTTAACATCGTCAGCGTGCTAAGCAGGCTAACTTCAGCGTCAACTTGGTGTTTGGCAGCGTTGTTTGGCTATAAAGTATTCTTATAGTTCCACAGTGGCAACCATGTTAATCGGGTATTAGTAAAGCTTGCCCTTTGTACCACAAGCTTCTCAATGAAATTTGTAACATACTTATTGATTGAGACTCGGGTTCAATAGGTTCGTTGAGGAGCTAACTTAGCTAGGCGCTTGCTAGCTACGTATGCTAGCCTTTAGCTCGGTTCCATCACAAGTTGTGTGCCGGTGCAGGAAAGGTACAACATTTGAGAGTAACGTTTCACTTGAAAGGATGTATTTAGTTGTGGCCATTGACATATGAAATAACAACGCATTGCGTATATTCGATCTTAGTTTTTCAAGTGTTCTGGCTATGCAGTGCTGTTTATGCGAGAGATCAACTCAGTCACTCGGGTAACATTAGCAACCTAGAAACTAGTGGGTTTGTCGTCACTTATGCAGTCCAGAAATTTTTATTACCTTAGGTGAGATTAAAGTCGGAAACGTGGGTGTTAGTAAGTCTTAAGTCTTCAAATTAGTTTTATATGATGAAAGTTGGAGGCACCCGGTAAGATGCTGGTAGCTAACGTTAGCTGGGTTTTCACTAAGGTTGTTGTAGTTAGCTTGCGAGTTGACACTTAGCAGCAGGTTCCTGGAAAGCGATTCAGTTACGAAAATAAATTCGCCCAGTAAGGACAAACAGCGATGCCTATTTATATGTTACCTTAGAAAATTTGAATACCATTAAAACATAATAAATAAGGTCATTATTTGCATGTGCCATGTGAATGGTCTCTACAGCGTGTTATGCCAAACTAAGTAGTTGACGAAGGCTATGAGCTGTTATTTTGGGGTTGAAGTGTTGCCAGTGACCTACTGATCTGACAGATGCATTGTGGTTAATGTGACTGAGGTACTGAATGTCTACTGAGAAACCTCATGTAATCTTTCTGTTCTGTCTTGACATTTTGTTCAATTCTATCCCCATGATAAAAAAGTCAAAGTACTTAATTAATGTGAGGACCATGCTAGAATCCTTGTTTGTCACCCCTGGGCGTCCCTGGCTGTGGGAGCCACTGTGCTAGCTTGTTCCTGGCAGGTGATGTTGCGACAGGGTTGCATCATCCCGGCATGTGTTCACTGCCTTGTGATAGCAATTTCACCATTGTGGCTAGTTTAATGTGGTCTAGATCGAAAAGGCAGAATTTACAGAAATCCCCGTGCAGAAATAAACTGCTTATTACACATCATTCATTATCACAAAGTGGTTACTTATTGACAGGACGTCTCCCTCCTTTGTCAACAGCTGTGGTTGTAAAAGGCTGTGTTGCAGTGATCTGCTCATCCACACTGAGCTTGTCTCTACATTCACAACAGGACTAATGGGAGTCCATGATCAGAGGAGCATGCCTTCACATTATGCAACTGTGGGATTAAATGTTGATGCCGTTATGTTACGGAAAATGGACACAGCCTGAAGCTCTCTGGAATTTTTGTGGACATTGGTCTAGTTTTTGGCTCACAGTAATTCACTGGACATATTTCAACAAGGCTTGTAAATGAATTGCATGATACAAAAAGTTGTTCATTATGCCTTTGGAATCTATAAGCCCGGGAGATGCCTTCAAGCTGGGCATTTTAGGGAGTGTTGAAAAGAGGTAAGCTGGTGTTTTTGCTTTTCCCCCCCCATATCTCTTATTCCAGTCTTAGTTTTGAAATAGCTTTGATACAGGTCATGCATAAACTCAATGCATCATTTATGTTGGAGACGTGGCATCCTTAATCTGCAGTGCTGGCCTCCTAATTAAGCTGCAGAGACCCACAATGATGCCCTTAACTGAATTTGTGCTTGCAATGTGAAACACTGGGTCTGTCATCTCTCTAGCTGTGTTTTTGTGTGGCTTCTCACAGGGGAGCCATATAGACCGCTCGACCGCTCTTTGTTAGATTATTAGTTGCCAAGCTCGTATGAGCAAAAGCGCAGGGTTTTTGTTTTTGTAACAGATGTTTTGGTGCTGGTTTATTTGTATTTATTTTGTTGGTTTCTCATGTATAGTAGCTGGTTTATCCCAACACCATCTGGCCCGACAGAATAGGATTTCTAAACAATTGCTGATTACCTGCCAAAGTTGCTGAGGGGAACACAAACTCACCAGCCTGGATCAACAGTGTAGCCTACCTGCGCTCGGCCACTGGCTGGTGTTGATTTTCCTCCCTGGCTGGGAAGTTTTGGTTCTCCCTCCAACTTGTCATCCAGTTGAGATGTAAAAAGTCTCGGCCTGCTACAACATACAGGATAGACTTTCTACAGGCTGTGAACAGGAGGAGGGAAGCAGTGTGGGGTGGGTGACCATAGGCCTTGAGCCCTGCTCGTTGAGTTTCCGCTTGGTTCAATCCCGGATTAGTTCACTGGCAGAGATGCTGCTGAGCCTTTGCCAAATCAGGTCTCGCTGCTACTCCCACGTAACAGCCCAACACGCAGTGAACCGCACAGACAGCTGAGAGATGGAGGCTTTCATTGTAAGTTCTCCCTCGCTAGACAGTGAGCAGCACCAGAACCTGGCTGAGAGTCGACCCGTCTGCAGAAACCGAGAGCAGGAAGGCTTTGCAGAGCCCATTGCGCAAGCTTACAGGGACGCTGCTGTTTTTACTGTATAGGCTGTTTATAACAGCAGATCCAGAGACTCCCGAGGCGAATTCCTCCCAGGGAATGTTTCCGTTGCCCCCGGGGGGACGAGCCAAGCAGTCGCACACTCTGCCTGAACCAAGAGGGGATCACTATGTTAACCACAAGGCACCGCTTAAGCTTAAAAAACTCAGTGCTGCTGCTTTTAAGGGACAGAAGCGGCCACGAAGCAGAGAGATAACCTGGTCTCCCATTAGCAGGTATGGTCTCAGAACAGACTTGTATGATACTGATATGCAGATGTGACAGAGCTGTGTTGTTGTGTTTTGGCGTGGTTAACAAACAATATGATGAGGAGCTGAGGCAAGAGAGAGAGATGGTAAGGTGTTAATGAGATTCTGTATAAATCCAGCTGCTGTATGTGTGCCAGGGCAGCCAGTTAAACATTGTAATAAAGCAGTGTGTAACTTCAAACACCGATAAGGCAGCGCTGGACCTGTCTGCTGAGTAAACAGAGAGACGAGAGCTGAGATTGGGCAGAGAAGTCAACAGGACATTGAGTTGATACGAGAAACTGAAGAACTGATTTTGTTTAAAGTTAGATGAGTCGCCCATCAGGCAAAAAGACTCAGATTAGGGCTGCAACTGAAGATTGTTTTCATTATTGATTAATCTGCTGATTATTTTCACAAATAATAATTTACTCTCTAAAATGGCAAAAAACAAAATGTTGATCACAATTTCCCAGTAGCTACGTGACGACTTCATATTGCTGCTTTTGTCGAACCAACAGTCCAAAACCAAAAGAAAAAATAATTTACATCATCAGAAATGACAAATTCATTGAACATGGAACAATTTCTGCTTGAATCAATTATCAAAATTGTTGGCAGTTAATTTTCTTTTGATGAACTAATCGAGCCGTTAATACGAAGCCAAATTGCTTCCATTGACACAGCATCTACACACTCCGATACAGTAGGTGGCAGTATGCGCCTTTAAATTTGGTTTGCGATTCGCCAATGAACACAGAGAAGTTACGCTCATGATGTTTAACTACTGCAGCTGGGTAGAGCACTGAAAAGATGGATGACATGAGTGAAACACAAACATCTTGATCGCCTCCTGGTGGCTGGCTGCAGTAAAGGTTATTAAACCCTATTAAAGCATCTAGATTATTGAGTTCATAGCTATGTAAATTATGGCTGCAACTGTCGATAACTCCTGTTAGAAGATTGTTAAAAATGCCAATCACAAGTTACAAGACCTAAATATATTCAGTTTATGATATGGAGTAAATTTTTTAAGTGAATAAGTGAATGTGAATATTTTTTGCCTTGTGAATGACTGAAAGGATGAATTTTTATGAATTGTCTAATCGTTTCAGCACTAGTTAATAGGGCTGCCACTAACGACTATTTTCATGATCAATTAATTGGTCAATTATCTTCACAATTAATCAATGAATTGTTTAGTCTATAAAAATGTCAAAAAAATTGTAAAAATCACATTTTCCCAGAGCTCAAAGTGAACCAACAGTCCAAAACCCAAAGACTTTTTCATTTACTGTCATAAATGACAAAGAGCAGCAGATTGTTACATTTAAGTAGCTTGAACCAGCAAATGTTTGACATTTTTATGTTATAAATGACTGAAACAATTAATAGATTGTCAAAATAGCTGACAACCAATTTTCTTTTTGATCGATTAATCGACTTATCGTTGCAGCTCCACTAGTAAATACTCAAAAGGCCTCCATTAAATGCTACTCTATTCCACCTGAAGTGGGTTGAATCAAGGAAAATGGACCTGGTTGTAGAAACTTGGTTGTGAGTACCTGGCCTCACGTGACTCTAATGCCTGCTGTTACAGTCAGGAACACCAACACCCAAGTGGTATCGATGACCCTGACAACGACGCGTCTGGGACGTCTTCAAGTTTCTACAACCAGTTGCCCTTGATTTAACCCTCTTTAGATGAGTAGTAGTATTTTAGTATTTTATTCCACCTTGGCCAGCGTATCCCTCTGTGCTTTCCTACCCGAATGTCAGTGGAATTTACCCGTTAAAAAAAGACTCTTAACAGGGAACCTGGTGGTTGTTTTTTGGTGTGATCGATGAGACATCTGTTTGCTTCAGTGTAGCCGCTCAGCCGGAGTTGCATGTTTCCTACTGGTGGGAGTGTGTCCACACCTTTTTTCCTTGCTGGTGAATGAGCTATGTGTTTAAGTGATGTCTAGCATGTGACCCCTATATGAGCTGGTCTGAAGGAAAAACACACCATGCCTGTTGTCAGAAGCACATGTGCCAACACATGGAGAATATAAGGAATTAGGTGTTCAGGACAGAGCTTCCTTATAAGAGACTGTGTTTGTGTATTACCTGTGTGTCTGTGGAGATGTACCACAACATTTTTCCAATGAGATGCAAGATGATATTTATATCTGGAAACCTTTTTCATCTCCTGACATTTTATACCCTAGAACAGGAATCATTGATACATATTTTTTTCTATAAAATGTCACAAAATTGTAAAAAACAATTGTCATACAAACGAGACATGAACAAAATAAAACTCTCCAAAATCGTCTTGGTTTGTCTTTCCACAATCACCTCTGGTTTGGTCAAAGTAAATTCTCAATTCACAGAGTAAGATGTGAAAATATTCCATCTCTACATGCAGTCGCTGCTAATGGCTCTTTGTCTTGCTGTTCTGCCGCTTCACCTCTCTCCTGTCCCCCCCTGCTGTGTCTTGTCATCCCCGGAGTCATAGTCCTCGTAGGAGCCGCTGTAAATCACCTCCCGTTCTGTATCTCCTGTCCTCAAACTGGCCTCCACCAGTTGCTCCCAGTTTGGCTTCCAGCTGTGTACAGGCTGCAGAGCCCGGTTGAGCTGAGCCACGCTGCCCACGGTGACTCCTTTGTGATACAGACGTGATCTAGGCAGACTTCAGTGATCTGTAGGGCCACTAGCTCTACTGCTAACTAAGCTAACAGTGGCTATAGCTACAACCAAAGATAATTACACAGCCCAAGATAACTAACTTACAGCAGACAGTAGAGTGACAGCAGTTGGCAGTAATGCTGCCCCTTTATTTTTGGAGATACCTTCAAATACATGCTATATTTTACAAATTGCACTTTCATATGATTTGACTTTTTTTGAGTAACCGATTAGTGTATAAATGATGGGGCTGTGTATTGGCAAGAATCTGCCAATAAGATAAGTATCATAATACAGGGCTTACAATTTAATTGCGATACGGTAAGCTATATATTTCATAAGCCTTTGTTCTTTGTGTTTACACTAGTGATATGAGTTTACTTCTTCCTGTGTCAGTTGATGTTACGTTGGAGTGGAAGAGTCAAATGGCTGGAGAGAGATCACAACACCACGGCCATCTAGCGGTTGGGGGTTTTACACAACTCACAATCAAGCTCTGCCACAAATGTTTGCATGTAAAACTATTAAAAATCCAGTGTTTTTGAGAATCAGTACAGCGCCACAAAACATAATATCGCAATAGTTAAGTGTATTGTTATTTTCTCATACCCCTAATAAATAATAACAAATCTCCCGTCTATCTCTAAAAAATCTGCCTTGCAACACCCCCCCAAAAACATTTCACCAATTTTGGGGTATTTTTAGCTGAAATGATTTATTGCTAATTAGAACTTTGATAGATATATAGATTGTAGCGATACCACAGAACTCTCCTGGGTAAAAGTTTGCTTGATATGACAACTGATATTTATAGCAACTGGCAGTGGTTTATATGTAGAGGTGAATATGTGTAGGGAAACAAAAAAGTCATTGTGTACATTGCGATAGCGTCTACGATGTGAAAGACAAACCAGCATCTGTGTTTTTAAGTGATTGGTGAACTTTTATCTTGCTGGCCCCTTTAGGTCCCTGGATGCCCCGCGGCGCACCGTCCTCGGCCGCGCAGTGCTTCCCAATGGCCGGGAGTTGACCACGACCACCAGGATGACGCTGCGCGAGCAGCTGAGAGAGAAGATCTCGGCGGCCTTTTACCGCCACGGGCTGCTGTGTGCCTCCTACCCAGTACCCATCATCCTCTTCACCTCCGCCAGCATCCTCACCTGCTGGTAGGTGGTCTGTCTGGGGTTGGGTGATTGAGTTTTTATGCTTAAAATTTAGATGAAACTCTGTTTGACTGTTTAGAAATTTGAACAATCAGTGAAAGCATAGATAGAGATGTTGGAAATCCTCCAAAATCCATACAAACACAAACTATCCACTGGGGGTGTTTGTGGAAAAACGCAGCACTGACTATTGCTGTCTGCGTCGCTGCACTGAACGCACTGCAAGACGGACGGGGGTCACACACCGTCACTTTCATTGATTGAAAATGAAATGTAGGTCAAGCTGAAACGAGTGAATAATTCAACAACAACCGTGTGGCGATGATGGCAGAGAGTTTACAATCCAACTCGGGCGCAGAGAGAGTGATTTGCACTCGGGGCGATCTAAAAAGTTCCAGTTCGGATTGGAAATACTTCAGATTTGGTCGGTAGACGACGTCGAGATAAGGTTGTCTGCAAGCTTTGTGAGCTACTGCAACCTGTTTGAAAACGACGCTACTGAATCAATTAAGAATCATTCATTTGATCTCACTCTGAGAGGCAGCGCGTTCTCAGTTCTCACCTTGAATGGTTCAAACTTCTGAGTGTCTTTATTTTTTCTACAAGGTATATCAAACATCTTTTTGGCCAATTTTGACAGCCATTATTATTGATTTTATTATTGATTTTTCACAAGATAATTGATCGACGTTAGAAGTTAATTGAAAACGAAAATGCTAAAATTATACTTTGGGGGCTGTTTGTATACCTGGTTGGCCGGCCCAAGCAAAGTCTGTGTGGGAAACTGTACTGCTATGACATAAAGCTGACTATAGCTTTAAAAAGTTTAAAACCATTTTTCCAGCCTGTAGGAAGTATTTGATGCTCCAAAGACAGATTTTTTTTGTTTTGGGACTGACAGTTGGCCTGGATGAGTGTTACGTATGACCAGTGACTACTTTATAGTGCAGCCTCCATTAAAGCACGAGAGAAAAGCAATTCAAGTCATCCAGTGTAGACGGCCTGAATTGTGGAGAAAATGATTGGACAGAGGAGACAAGTAACAGCTCATCTGAACTGGCCATCTGCACACACAAAACAGCCCACCTGCTGACACCACGACACAAACATTCACTTAACACACGCACATATCTACTCTTTCTAAACCTCTGGTCAAAAGAAAGGACACAGATCAGAGAGTTGGCCTGGCTTCATCAGTAAAGGCATTGTAAAACAATCCCAGCAATCTGAAACACACATGCAGCGCGCTGCGTGCTGTCCTTGGAGCACCTTACAGCAGGGGTGCAGAGCAAATGGACGACTGACCACCACCAGCCGGGGGTGGGGGGGAGCAAAAGAAAAGAGGTTGTCGACGGGGATGTTAAAGGCAGGACTGGAGCAGAGTGCTGTGAGAAAATGGCCCTGTGAGAATGGGAGGCCTGTCCCTCCATCTGCCTATCAGGAGGGGGGCTGGATCTGCACAAAAGAGGCCTTTGTGAAGGTACAGTGACCTCGGAGAGTGGGGGAGGCAGAGGGAGGCATAGGAGGGGAGGGAGGTGAGAGAGGGAGAAACGGAGAGTGAAGAGAGGTCTCTATCTAACTGATAAGCAAATTTCTAAAAGGGAAGTTATATTTTTTACTAACCAGCAACACAAAAATGACAATACACTGTCCGAGTGGAAGCTGATAATGTCATTGATGAATATCAGCAGTTATCACCTGCTCGTCAGTTTCAGGACCGTTTTCCAGACGCTCGCCTGCAGTTAATACACGAATAACCTTTCAAAACAATTACAAGATTTGATGTTTGAGAAGTTTTAATATTTCTCATCATTTATGTGTTTTCGACAGGCCCTCAGCTTGGAGGCTTGTGTAATTATAATTTGGAAAGGTGGATTTCACCATCCAGCTACACACATGCGTATAGTGTATTCAGGACAGGTCTAGGCCACCCTCCATTGTCTCATTGCAGAGAACAAAAAGACATTTTCTTATATGTGCCCACATGCTACTGTCTCACTCATTGTACTCACTGTTTAAGTAATTTTTTTTACTAAGCCTCTAAGTTTTTCCCGTTGCAGAGAAGACGTCTTTCATGTCAGTTGTAAGTAAGGAACAGGAAAAGAGCAAACAATCAACAAAACAACACAGTGAAGGTTTGCAACAGGAGCAAAGAGGCAGTGAACAGAAACTTTGTTTGTCTGTTTTTCTCTGCAGACTGAGTCGTTGCTAATAGTGTGACAGCTGGTCAAATGAACGATGAGTAGACCTGCGTCATATGCCTCTATGAAAGGAGTACTCCTTACTTACAGGATGTGTTTTATGTATAAAGTTTTGGAGGCTGTCAGAACTTTGTCTTCACCATTACAGTATTACACTTGGTTTCTACATGTTTATAAAAAAGAAAGCGCTAGTAGGGATGGGCATGAGTACAATAATGTCTGTATTAATTCAACAGATCACTATTCAAATACTCACACTTAAATTAACATGTATAAATACATATAAACACATATTGTTAGCGACTGTAGTCGAGTGCGGCAAGAATTCAAGAGAAGAAATAAATTTCCAGATGATGCTGTGTATCAGCAACATGTTATTTCATTACCGTTGCACTCAATGCTTCCACTGGAGGGAGGTTCCCAACCGTGCACTTAACTTCCCTTAGGGTTCAAAAAAGCCTTTTTCACAACAGCGCCTGTAAGCTATGAGGAACATTAGTGTAAAGAACAGCAACACAATTAGCTTCATAGCTTATGCCCCTAAACACATTGTCTTATGGCCGGTATACATGGTGAGATTTTGGGCTGTCCCAGACGAAAGACGACCAACGTGAAAGAAATGTGGCGATATCTTTCTATCGCGGCTCCAAGTCTGTGGTCTTGCATCGCATTGCGAGAGAGGTTTAAAGATGACCGTTATCACAGTCTTGCGACCAAAGATCTGACCGTGCCAGAAATTTAGGGTCGCAATTCCACAGTGTTATGACCTACGTCCACTAACCAACCAATAGGAATGCAGCATAAAACGACCAATGAATGATCAGCGCGACACTTCTCAACTTGACTTGATGACATGATCTCAACTTGATGTCGTATCCAAGTTTATTAGATTAATGTCGGCACGGTTTGGCTTGCATTAAACTTAAAAGATTGCTGGAGTCTCACTGTCTGTAGGCGCCTTTGGGTCATGATGGGAAACTCCGCCCACCTACCTCCAACAGGCGACAGTTTTCCAGACCGTAGTCAGGGACCAGAGGAGACGTTTCTTTCCCTCCCGGGCGAAGTCGATTCTTGCTTTGGGACCAACCCCCTTCACCTTCCCAGCAGTTGGGAAACGACACACGCGAGCTTCACTTTGCTCCTGAGAAGCTGCAGCCTGTATTTACTGACAAACTGTAATCTGCGCTGTACATTTTCTGCTTCTGACAACCTGCTGCTTTTTGGCAGTTTTTGGCCTCAAACGCCACAAACCTCACTAATACCTGCAGTTATGGCTGTTTACAGTATAAATATAGAGTATCAGTTACTGATCTCTACAGTCTGTGCAGTGCAGAAAGGTAGGTTAACCCTAACTCCTACCTGCATTTTCAATTGTGTGTTAATTTCGGACCCCATTCTTTTGTTAGATTTTTTTTTTTGCAAGTACTCGAGTACTCTATAATTATTTAATGCAAGTACTACAATATGGAAATTACTTAAAATGCCCATCTCTAGTTGCTTGGTCTTAATTTTCCTCACATCTCAGATTTCACTAGAAACTGTTAACTTTGAACTTTGAAAACTCTGGTTTTTGCGTGTCTTGTCCTGTGGCGGGCTTTTCTTGTGGGGCTCTGTCCTGACTTGACCGCCTTTTGTAAAAGCTGATAATGACATCCTACTTGAATACTGTCAGTCTGACATCTAGGCTTACTGATGCTTGGGTGCTTTCACTCCCAAGATTGTGGTTTTAGATGGATTAGAATTAGCTGTGTTTTTGTTAATCCCATGATGTTGGTATACGTGATCTTTTTAAGCTACGTCTTATTGTCCATCCATCTCTCCTGCCACCACTGAAAGCTCAGTCTGTTAGCTGTGTGTCAGGGTTGCCCAACACTGTTTCAAAAGAAGTGAGTGGTTTAGCGCTCAAAAGGAACTTGTTTCATAAGGTCACACCCATTTCCAGGAGAACGAGGGAGCAGATCTCTCCAGGTGGCACTTCATCTAGCCAAAAACACCAGAGGCCCTGGTTTCATGTTCCAGAAAGTGTTACACAGTGAAAACACACACACACACACACACACACACACACACACACACACACACACACACACACACACACACACACACACA
>JBBPCS010000855.1:3945557-3958199 GCA_037974645.1 Hollardia meadi | reverse complement strand
ACTTTTATGAAAGAAGTAAAAGAATGCAGGCGTTGCTGAGTTAACTGAGGAATTCATGCTGCAGGTTTTATAGTTCAATTATCTATAGACTGAAACCTCATTACAACTCATTGTTGAACATTTTAATTTAACTTTTAATCATTTTGCCAGGAGCCCTTATAACCCCTCTTTATGAATCTTCTTTGGGTCCTTGCACTCTTCTTCTAAAACTGCCACAGATGAAGGGCTCATTTGATCGTATTGCTAGCTAAAAAATTATTTTTTGTTGTGTGCACTTTCGCTCTCATCCTCAGCTATTTTGCTTTGCCATCTGAGCCCATTTGCAAGCACCTAATTAAATCTTTGAAGAAAGACGGTCAATTCGTTTCAACTGTTTCCTTATTAGCAAACTGCCACCACACTACCTCTTAGCTTGTAACGTTAGCTGTAGCGTTAGCCTCCTAGCTATCTTTCGCCTCTTCAGTCTGTCTGGGAGCAGCTTTCTGAGCTGAATGAAAAAAGTTAGTTATTATATTATTATTTGGGTCTAAAGCTTTTGCCAGCTCCTTTTTCTTCTGCTTTCTCTTCTGGGATCACGATTTATATGAAGGTCCTGAAAATTCACTCCGACGTTAGCTCGGTCACGTGTCCGGCTGCCTGCGGTGCGGTTCGCTTTAACATTCTGACATTTGCTACAAAACAATTATTAAACAGGCAACATTTTACTAAAGCAACAATAAATAAAATGTTAATTGATTACAATATTTAAGTTTAAAGTAAAATTTGGGTATCATCACTTATATTAGGACAAACATGATTATTGTTGGTCTCCTAAGAAAGATTTCCCCCTTTTGGATGGCCCTGTCTTGGACACACGTATACTCAAGAGACTTTAACACACCGTGACACACACACTCACCTGCAGTGCACCACGACAGGTGTGTGTAAGGGCCTCTGGTGGAGGTAGTGTCCATGAACCTCCTGGATGAACCGCAGCAGGTTGCTCTTGCTGTCAGGAAGACCCCTGAGGGGAAATATGGAGAAATGACGACTCCTCACAACAAGAAGCGCTTAAATGAGATCACCTGATTATATAAATATATATATAAATCCCAACAACAAACAATCAGAAAGAAAAGACTCACAGCTCCGGCCAGGAGGTGAACTGGAGATGGACGACAGTGCGCTTCAGGCTCTGGTCGCGGTACTGAAGGCTGATCATGCGCTCCACGTGTGTCGGCGTCGTCTTCTGCGTGGTTAGGCTGAGTGTGATTGGTCCCTGAGAGAGCTGCTGGCCGCGCTCCGTCGGGAAGTAGCGCACAACCTTTCCCTGAGAGAGAAACAGAATAAAATGTTAAAAACACAAAGAATTCCTTGAGAGGAAACGAGATCAAAAATGGGCCATCAATAGGAGCTATTTGTTTCCAAGAATAAACTTTAAGATAAACACAGAATGTGTACTTGAAAACCTAAAAACATTCTACAAAATTAGCTAAATTACCAAATTTCCTGAACAAAACAAATAAAAAAGGTTAAAAAGTGAAATGTTTCTATAAATCCAATCCAGAATGTTCAGCAGCTGCACACCACGTTGTTTTAATCCCTTTCATATTGATCACACTGAAAAACTAAACTCTGTACCTTTTCCAGCTCCTGCTCTGAAACCAGCATGACAACCAGTGACACCTTCTGCTCATACACCATCAGCCAGAAGTCTGCCGCTGTGCCGGTGAGCGGAGCCTGAGTGGCGATAAGGCGTGGGCAGTAAGGCGACAAGTCTTCCACATAGCTGGCGTTGATGTAGTCGTCTTTGCCCGACTGCAGCACCACGCGGTTGACATCATAGGGCATGACATCCTGGTGACGGTTCTTCATGGTGTAGCAGCGGGCGATGGCGATAGAGAGTTGTCGAGCGTCCTTCTCCTGCTGGTCCTGTAGCTCTTTCCAGCGGGCGTCCAGCACCGACAGGCCACCCTCATTCTCTGAGGGGTGCTCCAGGGAATCTACCTGGGCTCTATAACGTTCCAGTTCACCGTGAAGATGGGCGACGCGTTCTGGAGCTTGATATGGGTCACCCTGAATCAGGAGAACACCCTGGAAGCTCTTTTTTCGACGCTCCCCATCCTGCGGGTCGGCTTTGGTGGGTTGGAGGACATTGGTGGGGGCCTTGGTGCCTCCAGGTTGGCTCTCCGGGCTCGAAGAGAGGAGGTCATCTGTGCTTGAGTTCTGCCGCTGAAACAGTGACGTGGAGGGAGAGACAGCAGAGGGAGAGGGAAGAGTGGGTGGAGCTGGGCCTCCAGGGGTGGGGGCTGGTGTGGGTCTCTGCTGGGGGTTCAGACCCAAAGAGGTAGGACCTGGAGAGGGAGATGGTGAGGGGGAAGGCGAAGGGGAAGGAGGGACGGTGTTGGGTGGTTGACCTCCAGGAGAGGGCTGGATCATGTGCTGAGCAGGGGGAACATGTGGACCATGTGGGCCCATGGCAGTGGGTTGCTGTGGGGCACTTGGGGGTACATTAGCTCCTGGAGCTGATGGGTACATAGTCGAGGGCTGTGGATGGGTCATGGGAAGAGAAGCCTGAGGTTGTTGTGGAGCTGCAGGCTGCGGTGCCAGAGGCTGCTGGGGCATCATTGGAGTCGCTCCAGGGTAGCACACTCCACCAGAATGCGGGGGCTGAGCCTGGGGTTGGTTAGGCATCCGCATGGGCTGCTGGGGCATGTTTGGAAGAGGAGGCTGTCCTGGGTGGGGGTGATGTTGTGGGGGTAGTGCACTGGGGGGCATCTGTGGCATAGGGCCCCTCGGCAGGTGGACCTGAGGACCAGGAACCATATGAGGTTGTGAGGCAGGAGGCATCTGTGGGTGCAAGGTTGGGTGAATGGGCTGGCTAGTGGGGGGCATGTAGTTCTGTGAGACTGGAGGCATTGGCTGACTTGTTGGGGGCATTTGTGCTCTGGGGCCACCTGGTATCTGCATGTGTGGGTGGGGCGGAATCTGCTGGACATTAGGGGGCATTGGGATTTGTGGCTGTTGGGGCAACATGTGTTGGTGAGGGATTCCAGGGGGCATCTGTTGGTTGGGATGGGGCAGGTAGGGTTGAGATGTTGGCTGAGAAGTTGGGGGTATTTGTGGATGTACAGTTTGAGGTGGCATCGGGCCCTGAGGTGGCCTTGGCATGGAGCCTGGCATCATTTGAGGGTGCTGCTGGGGTAAATAGCCCTGTGGAGTCTGGTAGCCTTGGGGTATCTGAGGTCGGGGCTGATAGCCATTTTGTTGGTGTGGCTGCAGCTGACCTGGGAATGCCTGCTGGTACTGTGGAGGAACACCAGGCTGAGGGGGCATATATCCATGTGGGTAGCCTTGCTGGGTCTGGACAGGAGGCTGAGCACCAGGAATAGCCCTTGGTCCAGGCTGGTATCCCTGAGGCAGCCGTTGCCCAATGGGCTGAGGGTACTGCTGCGGCTGCTTCTGCTGCTGTGGGGGTGCAGGAGTTTGGCCTGGGCCATGAATGGGCATTCTTGGCTGGGGCATAAAGTGGGGATAGGCCCCCATCTGTGGGGGCACAGTGTAGCCGGATGACGCTGCAGGTGGAACAGGGCGCTGTGGTGTAGGGGCGTAGCTGGGAATGGGGGCCTGGGTGCTATCCATAGTGGTGGTTGAGGGCCGGACTGGGGCAGGGGCAACAGGTCCAGGTTGAGGGGCTTGAGGAGGGGGAGGCCGATAACCTGACACAGCTGCCTGGTTTGGCAATTGTGGAGGCATCTGTGGAGTCATCTGAGGGAGGGGTCCCCGTGGCAGGGGTCCTTGTGCTGCTAGAGCCCCAGACATAGGAAACTGAGCAATCCGTGCCAGGAGTTCTGGAGGAGGCAAGTTGGCAGGGAAGCGAGGAAGACCAGCAGCTGGAGCACCAGGCCAAGGCAGAGAGCTGCTGCCGCCCAGGTTAACAGTAGGGGGGATGAAGGCTTCAGGACCCGGCAGACGAGCTGCAGTGGTGGGGAAGGAAGGAATGTCAGGGGGGAGGCTGCGGAGTTCCTCGGGCAGGTCGCCCCCCAAGGCCAAGATGGCTGCACTCAGCTGGGCCAACTCTGGGTCATCCAGGCTAGAGCAGGCAGAGTCGACATCAGAAGCCTTTGGCTTCAAGGAGGGCTTAGCGGCTGTAGGCCGTGCTGGGGGCTTCTTCTGGGTCTCTCTGAGGGGGAGACAAACAAGAAAATCAGGGATTTAAATAAAAGTTGTCACCGTTAGAGGAAAGAAAATGTTTCTTCTGCCACAAGGGCACATTTTGTGGTAAAATTATTTGTTAATCTGAAGGTCTTTGTTGGCACAAGGAAAAATACCTATATGTATTTTCATGCTTTGACTTTTACAGCCAATATCAGATCAGTAATCTACTGTATAAAACAGGCTGAAAAAACACGATGGGTCCAACTATACAAGCCACAGTTTCATTGTCACAGTAATCATTCTTGTATTTCAGATTTCAAAACTTTCAAAAGTCTCACTCCTGATTTAAAAACTTTGTTTCCATGTTGGTCTTACTTTTCCAGGGCAGGCTTCCTGCCCTCTGCCCTCATCTGACACAGGGTCTTCGCTCTCTCCAGCAGACGTGATGCTTTGGCCTCCAGGTCATCGTAGAACTCCTTTCCCTCCTGTGACTTCTTTATCAGGTCCTCGTAGGCCTCGTACGAGCCCACCAGGCCCTGCACGGTGCTGTTCCACTGCTGCTCAGTCTGGCTCAGGCCCTTACGGACTGAGGCGTACTGAACGTTGGCCTCAGTCAGCGCCTTCAGGATGTTCTCCTGAGCTGCCAGGTTCTGGTCAATATACACCTTCACCTGCTCGTACTTCTTCAGCTGCTCCTCAAATATCCGCTGGAGGGGCACAGGTTAGTTAGTTAGATTAGGTGGCTCATGCTAACTCAAACCTGAGTTTAAGAGAGATTCTGTACTATGAGAATCACGAGCAGCCACACACCTTCATGTCTGCCCTCTCCGTGGTGACGAGGGTGGAGGTGATGTCGTCTTGCTGGATGAGGTCGCGGAGCTGTTTCTCCAAAGAGCTTCTCTGTTCCCTCATTTCCTGCACTTTCCCGAGGATCCGCTTCATACACTGCAGCCCTGCTACTTCCTCTGCATAGGTACATACAAACACACGCAGCATGAATCTGTCTAATACATCGAAATGCTTGTTTTCAAATGCATTTTATTGATGCTTCCTTGCCATAATTTAACATTTGTTGCTTGTCTTTAAATATTCAAGATTCAATTTCATTATCAACAATAATAATATTAATAATAAGAAGTTTGCCATATATTTGTAACTTTGAAGCACCTTTCTGTAATCCTGGTGTTAAAAAATACTATATTAAAAAAATTATTTACAAACATGTTTGTCTTATACCAATCATAAGATAAGCTACATACTGTACCAATTATTTACGCAATGCTGTGAACAGTACCCGACGTCATTTCAAGCTCCTGAACAATAAATTGAAGGTGAAACTATTTGTCGATTGATCAATTATTTGATCTACAGAAAAATGTTTTGATAACCGATTTATTGTTTTAATTATTTTTCAAGCCGAAATGCCAAACAATCCTTAGCTCCAGCTTTTCCTTTGTGTAGATTTCTTGCTCTTTTTTTGTCTCATGTGATCGTCAGTTGAACATTTTTACAAAACAAATAATCGATTACTGGAGAAAAAAAAATGCAGATTTATGGATAATGAATATAATCGTTAGTTGCAACCCTATAAAATATAAATTAGCACAAAAAACTCCAAGGCACTCTCTTTAAAACCATTAAAAATGCCTTTATTGTCACGACATGTTCAAGTTAGACTTTAAAAAACTCCCTGACGAAGGCTTGGTGCTGAAACGTAACTTGTTTTTTAAGGTCTAACTTGACCATGTTGTGACAATAAAGGGATTTTAATGGTTTTGAAGAGAGTCAAGGAAGTACTCCTACCCTTACACGTTTTTGACAAACTATAAATTATTGTGTTTTACATCATTGAAACTGTCAAACTGACTTTCATAGAGCAAACTTTCATCAAACCTTTAGGCCGATATATCCACATTGTGCTAAACTCTTCTGAATTACACCATCAAACACGCACTCACCTTCGCTGAGCTGGGGCCGCGGCAGGGCCTCTTTCAGACTTTCCAGTGGCCCCCCCAGCAGACGCAGGTTGCTGATGTGCAGGTTCATGGCCCGGTGGAGCTCCGTGTTGGTGAAGCTGGCCTTCTCATGGGCCTCCATGTACTTCTCCAGGTCCCTGCGGATCTCAGCCAGAGCCTGGGCCTGCGCGGCCGGGCGCGCCTCACCTGCAGCAGGGCCGCCGACCTCCTGGAGGGCTCGTTCGCCGGCCTCGTCTGCCTCTAGCACGTCTCTGATCTCCTTCAGGGAAGACTCCACGTCCGTGAAGACACCCGACAGCCCTAGAGAAGCAAGGAATGTGACAGGCATTATTTACACAGAAGCGCACAGCAAGATGCCACAAAGAACATTATTCCTGTTTAAATGTGTACATGCAACATTTTAACACATATTTTAGTGTTGTGACATGAAATTAAATCCAAAAAAAATAAACGTTAGAATAAGCTTTGCAAACATCATGAGGCCTATTCTTCTAAAGCTCCATCACATTTTCTGAAAATATTAAATGTTAAATATTGACAGAAATATAAACATTATTATTGTGAAAATGAATGCTTTTGATTAATGTAATAGTCAGGATAAATGTAATGTTAAATTACTATTTTCAAAACTGCCAAGATTTTTCCACAGATGGCCAAAAAACAGGCCAATTTGTTTTAGCTGATTAGGGATGAATCAAGATTTGGTTCAGTCAAAATCAAGATGTTTACACCAAAACAGTCACAACGCTAGCTGTCTGCTCTGTGTGTGTGTGTGTGTGTGTGTGTCTGTCTGTCTGTCTGTTGCCACTGACCCTGCATGGACTGGATGAGGTTCTTGACGGTGTCTGGTCGGACGCTGAGAGCGGCACACTTCTCCATCAGGACCGGAGGGATGTGGCTGTACATGTCCAAGTTGTCCACCGACTCCGGCTCCAAGCCCAGAGAGTCCATGAACTGCCTGCAGGAGGAGACGAGACCAGACGGCTCATAGTGGCCTCTCAGTACTTTAATATCACCTTGCAGTTTCAGTTTTACGTTCAGAGTTTGGAATGACCATAAAGGGCAGCAAAAAGCTTAGAAATGATGGATCCTTGTAACAAGATGTCAATGATCTTCTTGTTTATGGACATGAGGATGGTGGAGGTCTTGAGAAACTTTGAATAGTTTCAATATATACACATACAAGAATTTACCTAATGACATTATGGATTACACTACCCACATATCTTTTGTTTTGAGTCTATGACACTCATCAATTGATTTAAAAAAAATCAATACATCAACAATTAATGGTATAATGTCGTCACTGTGGTTTGCCTATAATGTCCACAGTCCAACACAGCATGTCAGAAGTACTAAGGTTACCTTCAAGACTTAATTCAGGGAGAAAAGAATCATTTTAGCTCAATTTTTTTGCACATATTAACACAGACACAAAATCACATTTTCACTACATGATTATCGTGGCCAAAATAGTTCACAATAATGATATTACCACAATATCTATAGAAAGTTAGGAAAAAAACGCTACCAGTCAAATTAATCTTTAACTTTGTGTGTTTTGTCAAATGAATTACGTTCAAAAATACAAGTGTAACCATGACAATTACACTTAATGAAGAGTGAAAAGGCAACCAGATGAACTGATGAACAAAAGATCCACAAGACCTAACATCTGCACTATTATTCATACAATATAATCATACAGTATGTGTATTATTAACACAATATCAATATTTAATGCTTTAATATCACAGTTATTGTTAATATCAGTACATCTTGATACTCCTAGCACACACACACACACACACACACACACACACACACACACACACACACACACACACACACACACACACACACACACGTACTCACTCTAGTGTTTCATTCTTGCTTTCGATCTTGGCCATGACATCCCTCAGCAGCTTGGCCTTCTCCTCACTGGAAGAAACAGAGAAATATCACAGACATTAAGAAACTTTCTTTCTGCATTAAAGGTTCTCGCTCTTTTTCGCCGCTGACGGTGCCTACCTGTATAGTGAAGAGGCTTCATGAGCAGCCATGGGCACCAACTTGGCAAACAGGTCTGGTCCAGTAACACTGGGGTCTGTGGGGTTAACTGGGAGAGCTTTCACCAGTGGAGCACCTAGAAGGGCGCAGAGTAGCTGGTTTTACTGGCAGAGTAACACACGGTCTTGATTCACAGCCTCTGTCTGTTTGTCCTTATACAGTCTGAGGCCGATTTAATCCATTTGTGCCTCACAGATTTGATGTGAGGCAGCCAAATGTTCAGAAATATTGGGAAATTAAGTCGTGTCTTTAATAAAAATTATTTGAAATTATATGTTTCTCTACCGTCTATTGTAATACAGACTTTGGGGGGATTTTGACTATTAGCCAGACAAAACAAGTAAATTGCTATGGGCATTCATCACTGTTTTCAGCCACCGTCCTCCACGACGAGACTCAAATTCTATCCTGATTTTTTTTTTAAACACATTATTTAACCGACATTATGGTAAAAAACAACCTCAAAAAGGCAAAAGGGACCGAATCCAGAATCAAATACAGACAAACTTTAAAACCTGCTGGCAAAGTGTGATTAACTCACTAATCTGAGCTTTGACTGGCAGTATTGTGCATCAACTGTGGCTTGTGGCCAACTGTGATTTGCCCAGTGGCCACTCGTGGTATTGTAGCTAAAAATTCCCTTGCATTTTCCCCATAGACCACCATTACAAAAGAGACGCCTGTAAAACTGTTGACAGGACACCTCAAACTGCAAACAAGGTCAACTATGACTCTTTATATTCTGAAGTTTTGATCCATGGAGGTTTTATATTTGTAAAACTTCCCTCAAGCCGAGAAAAGAGATTTAAAAATCTCTGACATCATCATCAGGAAGCCAGAAAACTTTTTTGACGTATGCGCCAGGCGAGCAATTCTCATTGGATTAAATAGCTTATTCTTTATACATTTATGCTTCAAATACATAAATGTGGCTGCAGTAAGAGACCAGCAGGAGTTCCCTGATAAACATGTAAAAGTCCAAGATTTTAACGTGGTGAATCCTGCTTAGTCACATACTTACATACTGGCAAAACCTGATTAAGACAGCGAAAGCATACAACACTCTCAATACATACATGCAAAAAATACAGCTATATGCAAATGCAGCTTTGCATGGACACAGTGATAAAGGCACTGAGCTAAAGCAGGAACCTGAACATACTGAAGCTTCTTCCCGTTACCTTTGACTGAGGCCAGAGTCTCCAGAGAAGGAACCGTCTCATGGTAGATGAAGTCGTTGTCCTTTTTGGCTGAATTAAACCTGTGGATCAAAGTTCAAACACAACATTTTTACATATATTCATCAAAACAGGGTTTGATCAACAGTAAGACAACAGTGAAACTACAAAAAAATACACAAAATAACAAAAATTGTTACACAAAAGTCATTGCTCACTTTCCCCCGATGACGTCCATGGTGAATCTCAAGGCCTCTTGCACACTGTCAGGTTGACCCTGGTTGTACCAAGACCACACAAAAGAGAGTTTAGTTTTTTCCTAAAACACTGGGAACACACACACACACACACACACACACCAGGACAGGTTGCAGTGACACTAAAATGATCTTGTCGTGCGTCTACCTTTGCCAGCTTGATGGCTTCACTGAGCTTGTCCAATGAGCTCTGCAGGTACGCCAACTGTTGGAAACACAACATTAAAGTAAGCAACACAAAGAGATGCAGGGGAGTGGAAATCTGGAGCAAGATGCAAGTAAATGGAAAAATGTTTACATATAAAACATTTAGCAGAGGGAAAAGCAGCTTCCTGTGACTGCGCCAGTGAAATCAGCACCAAGTTTTTTATGATCATTGTGACTCAAAATAACTGAATTTGCTGCAGCTTCTCCAAAAACTGGAGCTAAAATTTTCAACTACTTTTTTTCTTGCTTTGAGATAAAAGTGTGATAATATTTTTTTTTTAAATAGCATGTCAGCTTTAAAAAACATCTGACACTCAAAATAAAGAGAAAAAGAAAAATCTCAGGAAAGACTATTTGTGTCAGCAGCATCTAGTGAATCCTGTTAGTGAGGCAGGAAGTTGAACAAACTAATGGAATTGTTTTCCATGAATTGGTTCCGTAAGGTAACTTAGTGCTGCTGACAAGCCGTGTTGTGCTGCCGTCTGGTTAGTTTCAGGTATGCGACTACAAACGGTTCACTCTTGATAACTTTAAAGGTGGTTATTTGGAGAAGCTTGATGACGCTTCGGAGATCCCCTAAAATTTTATCCAGCACCATCATCAGGTGAAAAGTTTGGAGTGTTCGAGACACTCCCATCAGCCCCAAGCTGCCAATAAGCTAATGTTAGAAAGCTAAAATAAGATGGTTAAAGTCCACATGAAAGGAACATATTTATGTATTTCCTGTACAAACAGTCAGGGAGGGAGGGATTTTCTACAGTAGCATTAGCACTGAATGTGCGTTACGCCCTCCGTCATGCAGCTAGATGTCCAACTAGCTGACTCCGCCCGACTGGGAGCTCCCAGTGAACACAGCTGATTAAATGTTAAAAGGACTTTCCAAACATGACCCGAGTGGAACTGAACACAGCATCTGACGACAGACCGACGTCCGACGGAGGCCAGTTTGACCACAGAGAATACAGTACCAAGGTGGTTTTCTTGTCAGGTTTGGCTCCTGGCAACCCGGGGCTGACTTAGCCAATAAGACCTCTGCATGGCTAACCGAGCTAGCGGTAACTGTCTAACAGCAGCTACAACAAGTCATATTATCTGTCCATCAGGAAACTCCGTAAACCACCTCGGTACTGGATTCCCTGTCGTAAAACTGGCCTCAGTTCATCTCGGAGGCTTTGTTCGGTCTCCGTCCGGCCGTGTTCACCGGCCTTCTGGCATGAAATATTAAGCTAGCTATTACGTGCTGTTGAAGATTGATTGATGGGTGGATGTAATGACATTATTGGTTGAAAATGGTTGGTTCTAGCTGATGTAAGAAAACATCAGATTTTGTTTTACGGGAAGAAAAACTGATCAGATTTTGATATAAAAATACAAAGAAATTGATTTTTTTATGGTATTGTTTGGCTTATGTTGTTAAATAGTGGCACCATGTGACCGTGGACGTAATCTAAGCATTAAAAAGACATTTTTCATTTATATGGTGAATATTATGCTAAACATTAGCATGTTGTCACTGTAAGCATGTTGGCATGCTGATGTATTTAGCTCAAAACACCAGTGTGCCTAAGAGCTAGCATGGCTGCAGACTTTTGTGATTAGTGCAGGTCAAAATGACAAAAATGTACTGATGATCATTACATGTTATATTGATTTATAGTGAGATATAGTAAAGAAGAGTTTAGGAATCTCTTTGGATAGCAGGAAAGTCCTGGTCATGGGTTAGCAATGCATTTCTTTTGGTAGCAGCTAGCTTGTACATGTTGCTAGCAAGGACGTTGCTGTAAAGGAAGTCCGTCCAATCGAGTTTGAGACATTTTACTTGACTTTGGCTGGTTCTGAATTTAATCGCTTTCTTTGTGAGAATTCTTAAAATTGCAAGATCTTACAAACATTGCAAGGATCGCATTAATTCTTCAAATTCCTTGTTAAAGCCTGTTTGGAACAATGCAGCGACCAACAGTAAAAATCAAACTGATCAAAGCCACAACATCCTGACAGCCGATGGAGAAAAAAAAAATCCTACCCGCTCTCCGTACTTCTGCTGCTCTTCGGCCTGTTTTCCCATATGAAGCTGTTAAAAGAAGAAAAGAAAAATTAATCTGGTTAATCACAACATGCAGACACGTTCATACACGCACTGAATTACCACACAAACACTCACAACCACTCTCATGCCCTCCAAACACACTCACATGTGCAATAGAAGCAAAGTAGTAGATCTTCATCTGAACCAGTTTCTTCCAGTCTTTCTGAATCTTTCCCAGCATAGACGCCGTCTCAGAGTTCTCCAGAGCCCTGCAGGCCTCTTTATAGTAATCCACCACCTGCAGCACCACAGACACTTATTAACCTCTAAAATTTTAATTATTGCTATATTTAATTAAACATAATTAACATCTAATGGTAAGAAGTCAACCTGAGCGCTGATGCGAGCAACAAGAAAACTCTTCCTGTTGTCCAACATGGACTTCTCCAGAAGACACTCCTGAGCCTGGCCCTGGGGGGGGCAGACACAGGTTGGTGAGACATTTTTTTCTATGTTTATGAGTCTCTTTATGTATTTGCATGTGTGTAACCTACCAGCATAAGGTTGATGTTGAGGTTAAGTATCCGGTGGCTCATGTCCACGCTGAAGTTGTGGCTGAAATTGTCTCTCAGGTAGGAAAAAGCCCCCGCCGAGCACTGGAAGTGCGTACACGACACCTTCATGCCCTGGACGGAGAGCAGAGAGTTAGTGGGACTCTCTCTCTCTGTGTGTGTGTGTGTGTGTGTGTGTGTGTGTGTGTGTGTGTGTGTGTGTGTGTGTGTGTGTGTGTG
>JBBPCS010000855.1:3928174-3945051 GCA_037974645.1 Hollardia meadi | reverse complement strand
GTGCCCGTACAGCAGCCAGGAAAAGACTACCCCCCTATGAAAACACGTTTAAATCCGCTTTATTTGGATCTGCACTAAATTGTACACACTCATAGATACCAGCCCTCTAAATATGCCTGATTTTTCCATGCATTATTCCCTGGAAAATTAATGAAAATGTCGAAAAATGCCCTATCTCATGCCAACATTTAATGGGTTCTTCCTCGACCCACGCCCCATCCTTCCACCAAGTTTCGTGGAAATCCATTCAGTAGTTTTTGCGTAATCCTGGTGACAAACAAACCAACGGACACGGGTGAAAACATTAACAACAATTAATTAAAAGCCTGTCAGATTTTCATTATAATTCTGCAGATTTTATACACAGACACTGTGAGGAGATTTCAAATTACATGGGGAGTCTCACAGTTATAACTGCTGGGACCAGTTCAGACTCCTGCAAAAAGCTGCTTATTAAATGGGCTTATATGTGATGTGTGGAAACATCTTATAGCAATGTCTAAATATGACAAACACCATGTGACAGCCCAGGTCTCAAGGGGGAAAAGAAGCAACATAAAACCAGGTAAGTGTTTCTTATAAGTTTTGACAAATAATATAATTGATAAGCCGGCTATCCACTGGTAGTGTTCACATAAATTTATATTTATACATTTAATTTCATTGTACATTTCATTTCATTTCATAGTTTACACCTAAAACCATCATGGAGATAGGTTTGCCATCTCCGTCTCTATGGGCCCCCCCCCCCAGCCCCAGGGGCCCCAGTGCAGCTGCACTATGCTGTCTATATTTACGCCCCTGGTGTACGTTGCTAAATCAAATTCGGAAATACAAGTAAAAGAGGATTAAATAAAAACAATAAACTGCACTCACCTATCTGAGATAAATGAAATAAATATGGGCGATGTCCCCACTCCTTAAGCTCGAGAACAACTAGCAGCGACGAAGACCGCCTCACGTCGCCTCGCGTCGCCTCACGTCGCCTCACGTCGCCTCACGTCGCCTCGCGTCGCCTCACGTCGCCTCGCGTCGCCTGTGTCGGGGCCAAAAAGTTGCACTTGAACACAGCGCAGAAACTGCAAATGTTGGTGTGTAAGGTGTGTAAAAATATGCTCAAAAAACCGAACCTGGCCCGGCCCGAACACAGGTTCCAAGCTATACTTAAACAAGTCTAACGCAGTAAGAGACAAAATGAAAACCACAGAATGACAGTTCACTGGTTCTACTGGTGGCGTACCAGCACACATGGACTAGGTGCTCTTCCAGTCACGTGTTGTGGTGGCAGTCGGGGATGGTGGCCAATCACAGAGGGAATATTAAACAACTCACAGCTGTCTGTAAGACTCTTCTCAGATCTTTCCTGTTTTGCGGTTTGTCGCTTTGCCAGCCACAGAGGAGGAGTAGGAGGAGGAGGAGGAGGAGGAGGAGGAGGAGGAAGACAGACCCTCAGACTGTTGCGTCACTGAGCCTCAGCGGAGGTGCACAGTACGGACAAAGATAATCATGAAGCTCTTGCAGTAAGAGCACTCCACGCTCTCTTATCCAGGGTGACCGACAGTGAGCAGATAGGAGCTCAATGTTGGGCTCAAGGACTGTTCATGGATACAACTTATCGTTTCCTGGGAATCAAACTTGTGACCTTTATGTTTTTAGAGCAGCCTCTTTAACTGCTCAATCACCATCCATCCTCTTCTTTTACTGTGTAATATTATGGGTTTAATATGGTATATAATATTACAACTAAACAGATCTGACTGGAAAGAAAAAAAGGGGCTGAAAATGACGGGTCCCAAAATGTCTTTTGAGACCCCGAGCACCAAAAGTATTTAATAAAGTTGAACAGATTAACGTAATCTTCTACATATTAAGTTTACATTTCAATAAAAATGTGTTTTATATCCAGTTGGCATTGTATGCTCATGTAATAAAGATCCAAACCCTTTTTTTAAAAACACAATTATGCAATCATTCATCCTCCAGCCAGTGGAAGCATTTATCCTCCGGCTGCAATAAGCTCTCCAGTTGTCACCAGTAATGAGTGTCATTATACTGGGCAGCTCCCAGTGGCCAACAGTCCGACACTGCGGTGAAAAATACCATTACACTCGGCTCTCTGTTCCTAAAACCCTTGAAATGTGGGCACCAAATTGCTCACTGGCTGCTGGTGCTTGATGTGATGTGATGTGTGTTCTGGAACTGCTGTCTTCTTGCTGTCAGGACTCAGGACAGCAGATTGCGGCTGACGTGAATCTGACAGACCAGACTTTCAGCAAGACGTGGGAGGCGGGACCAACGCCGCCCCTGCTTTATCCTCATCACACAGGCTGCCTGTAATTTTCAGAACTGATCTCAAATTTTAGCCGTAAAAGCACCACATAGTCTGGCTCCTTGCTATGTCGTAGAGCTTTGAAGGTTGTGTGAGTGCTCACATAGCCTGAGATCACCCGGCAGGGGCCCTCAGGCTGCCCCAGAGAGACCAGGAGTGACAGCACCTCATCTGTCAGGGCCCCGAGGCTCAGAATGACCTGCCTGAGGAGAACAGCCAGCAGAATGAATGTCACCTTTAGAGTCACCTCTTAAAATGCAGCCGTACCTGATTTCTTTCCTCCTTGTGTTGTTTTTTTTACACAATCCAATACAGCAGACTTAAAACAAATGCTTTCATTCCGCTGTTGAGCTTTTGTCGAGACTCTGTCTGAGAGCTGGTAATTTCTATTTTTAGCCGTGCTCGCAGCTTGGCTCTCGGGATGGCAGCGTTTATCTGTTGGTTCACGATTAAAATATCTCCAGGATGGATTTCCATGAAATTCTGTTTAGATGTTCATGGTCCCCAGAGGATGAATCCTACTGACTTCAGTGATCTCCTGAATTCATATTCTACTCAGGAGTAATTGTAATTACTTTGCTGATCAAACAACTGTCCATATAGTGCATCATTGGAAGCTGTTTCCCAAAGATAGACTTTGATTATGGCTCAGCTCTAACTCAATGTCAGACTTCAGGTGGTCGTCTAGTCATTGTTGCACAAAACTGTCTTAAAGGTGCAATTTATAAAATAAAGCCAGAATCTGAAGGTACCTCCAAAAATATAGGGGGCAGCATATCAGCAGATAAACCGCCAACTGCTGTCACTAAACTGTCTGCTGTAAGTTATCTTGGGCTGTGTTTTATCTTTGCTTGTAGCTACAGCGACTGGTAGCTTAGTTAGCTAGTGGGCCCACAGCTGACTGAAGTCTGCCTAGATCGCGATCTCGTATCACAGGGGGAGTCACCAGGCAGCGGGGCTCAGCTCAACCGGGCTCGGCAGCCTGAACACGGCCGGAAACCAAACTGGGACCGGACACAGCGTCTGAGACCGGTGGAGGCCAGTTTGACAACAGGGGACACACGAGGACTATGAATCTGTGGACGACAAGGACACAGCAGGCGGATACCAGAGCAACTGCAAAGCAGCAATATAGCATCGGGCCGTCAGCAGCAACCGAAAAGGGCGTGCACAAACTGAATATTTTCACATCTTACTCGATGAATTTAGGGTTTTACTTTGACCAAACCAGAGGTGATTGTGGAAAGACAAACAAGGACGGTTTTGGTGAGTTTTTAGGTCGTTGACATCTCGTTTGAATGAAGTGGGGGTTTTTTTGCGATGTGTTAACAAGGCAATTAAGCTCATCATAGTTCAGCAACTTTAATTAGGACTTATTTACCATGAATTTTGGATAAATTAAGATGCTTTCAGACTGTCTAAGAGCACATTTTTAAGTTGTCCAATGCTTTTTTTTATGAAACTAATGAGATTCCCAGCAGCTGTAAACCTACTTTCCATTCAGTGCTTATTAGCAAATCTTAGTATGCTAATAGGCTAAACTAAGATGGTGAACATGGTAAACATCACACTTGCTAAACATCATCCATGCTGATGATATTTAAGCAGCCTGAGAGGTCGAACATAGTCCAAATCGATCCAGGTCAGTCCAGGGGTTTCCAGTAAAAACGGGGAATAATTTATTTTCACCATGATTCCATCGATAAATAACACACTGATAGAATGTTTGACTATTTTGTTCATGGGGTTCATACGCTTTCTGTACATCTAAAAGCAAAGTTCTTATTAAATGGGGGACTGTGGAACAAAAACGGGTGTCCGTGGTTTAAAATGTGTCCGTTTAGGGGTCCCTTGACATGAAAAAGTCTGGAAACCACTGGTCCATATAACAACTTAGAGAAAGAATATAGGATGGAGGCCTTTGGATTTAGATTTAGATACTTTTTTTTTTAATTGCAAAAAAGAAAAAAAAAGAAAAATTGCAATTGTACTGTTACATATTTATGTAGCTGTTATCATTCTATTTGGGTCATTTTGATTGAGAATTATTTTATGTATCATTATTTTATATCATCACATACTATATAATTAAACACAAGGAGGTCTATATCTTATCATCTAGTATAATTTAATTTATTATTTTTTGAAGTTGATTTTCTATAACCTTTATTTTTTGGACTAATAAATATTAATAAAGTCAAATAATATGGCAGATTTCTGTCGGGGTCAGTGTTACAGAAACTCTGTAAGGAACAACTTAACCTGACAGTTAGCCTGGCCTGGACCAGCATACGTTGCACTGAGTTTCAACTATATTGAACTTGCTTTATGGCACCGGATCAACAGGAAAATGAGTCAGACTAACTGATATAAGCCTGGTATATATTGGTAAGCTCTCTTTATGGAACATGCCCCAGGATTTTGTAGCTGTGGAAGTTCTCACCTCAACTTCGGTGAGTTCTGTTGCCGTCATATTGGATTGCATCATGTATGTCATTCCATTTTGTGGTACAGCAGGCGTCAAAACTCACCATAAAGTTATTCTCCCACATAGTAAGCCAGTATTAGTGTAGTGTTATCGTATCATAACGTAGTATATTGTGAAGACATTCATGATATTGCGTCATTCCTTGCATTGCATTTGTTCGCTTTTCCACATTTTATTCTATTTAGAGCTGAAATTGAATCATTATTTACATTATTGGTTAATCTTTTAATTATTGTTCCAATTAGTTGTTAGTTGGTCTTCATAATTTGCTCATTTTGTCCAACTGTCTACAACCCATAATTACTTAATTTGCAATTATGTAAATTCAGAGAAAAGCAGCAAATCATCACATTTAAAAAGCTGGAACGAGCAAATATTTTGCATTTTTTTCTTAATGATTAATTATCAGCATTGATTAATTTTCGCTCCCTGATGCTTTTGAGGCCTTTTACGATGCACAGTTTCTCTATATTTGAACACAAAGAGCAAAAAACCAATCGAGTATTTCTCTGAAAGCCGCAGACCATTTTTTAATATTCATCTTTTCTTTGGGGGCCAATGTTCCCCCGGAGTCTCTCACTATTCGTCAGTGAAACAGGTGACAGCCTATTGGAAACATCACCGGCTCTCGGGAATAAGAGGAATCGCTGCAGAATCAATTATCCAATATCAGTAGTATCATCTCTTGCCCTCCCCCACAGCGATTCCCATTCACAGAAGAAAACAGTCACTTCCAACCTGTCCAGAAACCATTTAATTAACTGGAGGCTGAATAGTCAAATGAGGCGTTTGGAAATGAATTCAGCATGAGGCATTGGAGCGTGCACAGCAGAGAATGAAAACAATACAGTTATCAGTGGCTTTCTTTAATATGAGTCATATTGCATAAAGCATGACTGATATTGATCCGTAATGGTTAATGTTCCTGCTGTGTAAGGACACGTTTAGATTGGATTATAATCTTTGTTTGTATGAGCTAATGAGATTTCAGAGACAGAAAATGAAGGCTTTCATTCCAAAATGATTTGTTTCTATTTTTGGTTATCGCTCAGAATGATCAAAATTTCCTCTGCGTGATACTTTTAGAACAAAAAAAAAAGAGGTATTTTTGGAAAGGTTTGAAGAGGACTTCAAACTTTCGTGTCAGAATCATTCATCCTTTCACTCCTCAGATGTGTTTCCTACATCCCAGAAGATTGTTTTCACTTCTTACAGCTTCTTGTGCAGCGAACTCTTCGTGCCAGCCTGCGTCGTGCGAGAGCAGGTTTCTCTGTGAACAAAAACCCCATCAGCCGAGGATGACATCCACACCACCATTTTGACTTTTAGCAATGAGCAAACAGTGAAAAGGCTTCAGTAAAGACGTAGGTTGTCTCTTACATAATAATCCAAAAGAGCACAGACTGCATATTTCTCCTCTGTGGGATCAGCTCGCATTTAAAATTCTGATCCTCTTCAGCTCCCTTAAAAAAAAAAAAAAAACCTGTGGATGTGTGATATCAGCAGAATTATTAACAGATGCACAAATTCACTTGCGAAACATAATTCATGGGTCGATCCGTCTACGCCTCGCTTCAGCGTGAGGAATGATGCAGGTTTTTCAGGGAGGTGTGCAGCGGATGATGATTGCACATCAACATATTCGGTGTCGGTGTCAGACAGAAGATTGTTATTCTGCACGGCGTTCCGGAGGGTCTCGGCTCAAAGAGCAGCCTGGGCCTGGAGACTGAGGTGTGTGTGTGTGTGTGTGTGTGTGTGTGTGTGTGTGTGTGTGTGTGTGTGTGTGCTGTGTCTGGGTTCACAGAAAACCAATCGAGACACCTGCCGGCTACCACTGCCAGCCGCTGATAAAATGGGAAAAAGAATGTATTGGGCCTCCGGCACATATGGCCGCCCTGAAAAAGGGCAGGGTCGTTTGGAAGAACCTTTTCTCATCCGTGTTTTTTGTTTGTTTGTCCTTAACACCACGTTCAGGCTACTTCCTGCTGAATGAACCTAATGAAATAAAACACATTAAAAGGCTTGTTGTGTGATCATTTTTATTTGAAAAAAATAAAATAAATAACGAACAGCGGCTCCAGGCGAAAAAAACAGACCGAAACAAAAGGCTCCAGTACAGCGACGTGATCTCATGGGGTGCCGGATGAATAGTCGCCAATTTTAAGGTCATTTCACGCATTTTAAGATTTTCGTGTGTCACGTAACGCTGCCCGTATTTTTGAGTTTTAGGCATGCAGGATGTCGCATTACAAGCTACGCTAACGGTATGAAATGATACACACTTCCGGTCTCCTAAGTCATAGGCGCTGATTTATGTTTTTGCCCGTGGGTGCCGACATCAAGTGAATACCACCAGTGAGACTATCACAAAATGACTTTTATTGTGCTGCTTTAGGAGGTCTAATTAACTAATCTGTGGTGCCGCTGCAGGTTCCTCCGTGACTCCTGCTGCCCGTGGTGATGGAGCTGCTGCTACTGAAGGGATCATTGTTGATGGAGGACTCACTTTTACTGTGTTTACATGAAGCAGCTCTTGGTTTCTTAATCTCTAATTTGTCTATTCTCACCGGCCCACCATTTTTTTTCAAACACAGTGTATCTAGCTACGGAAACGTTGGTTTAGCTGTCTCTAAAAATAATTTTACATTGGTAGTTTACGTGACTACGGCTTCCCCGTGGGTGCTCAATATTTTAAATGGGTGCTCGAGCACCGGAGCACCCATGCGATGGGCGCCTATGTCCTAAGTGGGTGTGGTCACCTCTCCTGCCCATCCCACCTGGGCATTCTTAACACTAATTTTTTACTTTGGTAACTAAGGGATTGAAATAATTTGCTCTAATCTGTGTGTCGATAAGAATGAATGGACTCAGATCTGCCTCTAGGCTCCTAAAGAGGCGGGGCGGCGACGAAACCCACGTGACACAGATACAGGAAATAACTCGTCAGTGAACCGTCTTGGTTCCTGAACTGTTTTTGGTTTAGGCATTTAAACAACTTGATTAGGTTTAGGGAAAAAAAACCCCATCATGGTTAAAACCCAAACTATGATGGGTTTGGGTTTTGGGTTAAAACCCAAACCATGATGGTTTCGGACTCCGGTCCACTGCTTGTTTGACCCATCCACTACCACAACCTCTTCCAACTGCGGACTTTCTCGCTCTTTATTCTACGTCATTTTATATTGTTTTCTCTATCGCATTCGCACCTAAAAATTCATGAGAAAAGCCTAATGCGGACGGCATTAAATGATACGCAAAAAGACAAAAATACGTTTTGATAAAACGCGAGATGACTTAAGACTCTGGCTTGTTATTCAGACGCCATATGGTGAGACCACGCTGGGCACAGACAGGGATTAGCTGCTTGAGCAACTGACCCACAGCTAACACATCGGGATTAAAGCACTTCACCACTTATCATGCACGGAGAGGAAACTCTGCAAGAAATACATGCGCAAAAGAAACACATCACCTCAGCACAACATCGCAACATCTGCGATAGGTGGGAAAAGGCCACGGCAGATCACAAGAACACCACACGTCATCGAAAGGGTCACTTCCTGTCCCGCCAGGAACAAGAGCAGTGAAGGTTTTTTTTTTTCTTTTTCTTTTCAGCGGGGTTGTATGACATCTCCGTGAAGTGCAAAGACACAGTCGCATCAGTGACTGATTTCCCGGTGTCTCCGCTACCTACGATACTGTAAACAATCTACACTATAAGGCGCACAGTTGAAAAAATTGCCCAACGAAAGAGCCACAACATCAGTTCGTAAAGGGTTTGATGTGAAAATGAGTCGTCATCTTCGTCATCAACACTGCAGATCTGGCATACCAACTGTCAATACACCAACTGCAGGCAGTAAAATGCTGTTTTAAGTTTCTTCAAATTGGCACTACACAAAAAAACAACATCGAAGGACAAAAATATGAACCCATTTTCTTTTTTTTCTTCCCTAAAACATCAATCTTTTGTTTGTTTGTTTGTTTTTTTCAAATTAGGCACACGGTACAGCACAGTAAACTTTTTTTTTTCTTCAGTACGTCATTTGGTTGTTGACATCTAAAGACGTGGACGCCGAGGGCCCCTCCGAGACTGAAAGGACGAATAGTTTTTTCTACCGCACACACAGAAACATTATAAATACTTGCTGCTGGCATCTATCCATCCAAACCTTTCCACGACGTTAAAGGGAGAATTTTTACATGACAATTTCCTTCTCTTGTGATTACTTAACCTGCTTTATGACCTTGAAACGAGTCTTACAAAGACATAAGGCATTAAATTCATCCTCGCCTGGATCATATCAGTCGTACAAAGTCATCTGGACTCATCCGGTCTGACAAAATACGTTAAAAACAAAAAAGACCTCAACTATTTATTCTGCAGATTTTTTTCTTTCACTGACTGTTTTAAACACTGATTGTCTACATCATCAATAAAAATCTAAGGACGTAAACATGATAAGATGTAAACACTGTTATCATCCAACTGGCTTGGACCTCAACAGATATCCGACCCTGTGTGAGATGTGAGAAAAGTCTTCCACACATGCAAGATGGAGGAGGAACGAGGTAGTCCACAAGAGAACTGATGGCAGGGAAAGGGAGGGGATGGGTGCATCACTTGGACTTCAGGGTCACGATAGTTTGCGGTTTGATCAATAATCTGTGACGTTGCAGTTGAGAATTTTCTGATTTGGCAGGGAGAAGCTGTTGGACTTGTCGAAATTCTTGTCAGATGTCAAGATTTTCTGAAAGCTGTTGTTTTCCTGATGAATCAGCAGTCACTTGTTCTTAGGGCCAAAGTGCTTTTTAAGCATCAAATCAGTCTTTTATAATTATTATTATTTTAATTTTTTTTCCAATTTGTGGCCCCTCGGGGCTCCTCAGACGATGCGGTAATCGAACGTGTCCTTCTCGGTGTGGTCTGTCCAGTTGGACGAGGGCATGCTGCGGTAGGGGTCCAGCAGGATGCGGAAACAGCGCACGATGAGCAGCGCCAGGAAGATGAAGAGCAGCAGCACAAAGACGAACGCCGCCTTCTGCTCCAGCGTCAGGTAGGATGGCACGTGATGGCCACCGCCCGACGAGGAGAGCGTGCTGCTGAAGAGGCCCTCGGCCATCCTGGGCACGTCCATGCTTGAGCGTCTCGGCTCCAGCTCTTTGTCGGGTGCTGCTCAGATTTTAGAGGGGAAGATGGGCTCAGTGGATAGGACCTGTGAGAGAATCCAAACAGACGGATTAGGCTGGAGGTCGTGTCCTCTGTGGCTTGACAAGGCGGAACAACCAAACAATATATTAACTTAATGTAATTGTGGAAACAGAAACAGCCTCAAATCTCTGGACTTTAAACAGACGAGAGGAACAAAACAGAACAAAGTGGCTCTCAGATTAGTTTATATTTGGAGCTCCAGGCAAAAAGCCCTTTCTGCGAGGAAAGAAGGCCCAGGGGGCTCCTTTGGCTTTGAATTTCTGCCGCTCAGGAGGTTTGAATTGGCACTTTGGATTTTTAGTTATTGGCGGCAACATTGCTCTGAAGGTCGATATGTCACTGGCTTCATTAAACCACAACCTGCATGCTATTCTGAGATTTCCAACCCTAACTCTCCATGAGTTATTTGCACACATGCAACACATCTGCATTCGCTAATTATACTCAGTGGCACTTTTTTGGCTTTGTCATGCATGAGAAGAAATTAATTTCTCCTCTCAGACAAGGTTACAGGAATGAGACGTGCACACTAACAGTTTAACGAAGGATGGATTACCAACTGTTGCAGGGCCCTGAAAAAGCTCCGTCAGACAAAAATTAGTTTAGGAATACATATCACTTAAGTTTGCTCTCAGCAGATGAGGTGAGTTCCTTCATTACCACAAACACACACTCGCGCATATGCCGTCATGCTGCCAGAAATACTCACTAGAGCAGCAAATGTGTACGAATCCACTGCATAAAATAGTCCCAACAAATCAATCAAGGAATCAGAGGAATTAATTTGTCCTTGTACAACACAAAATGTTCAATGAAATAAAGTTTGTTGTAGAGGTATGTAGAGGTAATTCAGTTTAGAATACAATAGGATATTGAAAACAATAGAGCAGTATATGCGTTTTTTAAAATTAGAGTCTGGGTGAATGTAAACAGCAGAGATGGTGATGATAATATGGTCGACATCTTCACATTAAGAGTTCGACCTGTGGGAAACATCGTCCGTCAGCTTTGACTGTTATGTCAATGATGTAATCACAGATTCCGCCTCCCCTCGTCCTGTCAGAGTCCTGCGCTCCAAAAAATTCTCCTTTAAATCCAACAACTTGGGTTCAATTCTTGCCTCATATTCCATGCATTTCAGATTAGTTAGTAGTCATGAAAACAAACTCATTACTTGATTTTATTTTCACCAAAATGTGCTAAAATGGCGTTTGAACAGGAGGAGCAGCTTGCAGCTTTCTGTGTGGATCATTTGTTCCGGCAAAAAACAGGCGCAACACATTGAATTTGGAGACCGTCGGCTTGTCTGGTCTATAATCAGAGTCGGAGGTAAATTCATCAATCCAACAACAGCCACTAGAACTCATCATTGTTCTTCACTTGCTGCGAACCATTTATTCTCTTTTTTTTTTACGGTACAGGAGCATGAGAAGAAAGCATTTATCTAAACCTTAGTTGTGTGAGATTGCTCAGACATCTAAGGTTTTCATGTTTAAATGCTTTGTATATTTTAGACACGGCATCATTGCCTGCCATTACTGTATGAATCCAAATTTATTGTAGTCAGGGTCATATTTCCTCACCTTTGGAGCTTTTACTGGTTTGTCTCCCACATATCTTTTCATTTAAAAAAACATTTTGTGCCACTGCATCCGAGGGAACGTTAGCTAGCAGCAGCAAACTTTAGTCCAACAGGTTAACAAGGGGAAAAAAGCAAACATTTGAAGGAATTTCATTATGCATTCTTATCTTGACAATTAAATTAACCTTGAACGTTCAAATCAGAAAAATATACAGAATGATGGGTTGCAGAAATTGTTCATCTTGTCACAATCCCTTTCAGGAACTACTTGTCTAAACCAAATTATAAAGAGATAAACAAATTGTCAATTGTATTGACAAAATGTGAATGCATATAATTAGATCAAAGTTGATATTACAGTCCACATTACAACTAACAAATTTTAGGATTCAGCTTTGTTTTTTATCTCCGAATGGGAGGTTTAGAATGTATTGATGACTCTGCCGTGTCACCGGATAGGAGTTTTGCTGGCAAGTAGAATTTTATAACGAAAAAGGAAATACAGCAAAAAATTAAGAAAATATGACCCAGGTTGCAGACTGTGGTTCTCATAAGATAAAAAAGTAATTGGCCCCACTTATCATTTTAAGATCCTTCCCAGATTATCAATAGCCTCTGAGAAATGTTTGCATAACCTTTTTTCAGTTTATGTCCTTCAGTTGTGCTTCTGTGAGCGTGAAGAGCTGTCACAGAGACTGACAATCACTTGGGAGGGATGGTGCATGTTCTGAACCCGTATGAAATGACAAGATGGGCAGGGGAGCTGTCTCGTTCCGCCTTCCCAAAAATAAAAAATAAATAAAAAAACCCTGTGCGAGGCAACTCTCAGGAGGGAGACGGAGAGGGAGCAGCCCTGCCTCTCTGATCAGCGGCCTGTAATCTATCACACTTAAAACTCAAAAATGATATTTCACAGCTGTGATTCAGTGCCCCCGCTGTGACAAATGATAAGAAACTGGCTGTTTTTCTTTGTCCGCTGGTTTTCCATAACCGTTTACTGTCAAATTATATTATTGCCCTCCAAGGACACAGTCAGGTTACTGAGTATTAGCACTTTGGGCCAAAAAACACTGTGCTATTTGTTAGCAGGTTCTGTAACGCACTTCAAAAGACTCCCAACATTTCACATCATCAGCATTCTTAGTCTTACACTAAACGTTTAATCCTCATCTGACACCTTTGGAGACACACAAGGTCATATTATCAATCTATGTACAGGGAAAAAATTCAACGTTTTGACGTTGCGGCTGATTTGGATTCTGTGAGTGCGAGATGGAGCCTCCATAGATCAGACTTCATACAGATTACGGGCCGGGTCGGCACCTTGAGCTCGTTTTCATGTTCCTCGAGCCATTCCTGAACGGTTTTGTGGCACGGTGTAGCGTCCTGCTGCTGAGGGCCATGGCCATCAGGGATTGATGTTACCGTGGAGGAGGGCAACGTGATCTCATAACGTATGAATATCATGGCAGTTTGAAGGACATTTTGCGTGTCATTTCAAGCATTTTAAGGTTTTCGTGTGTATTTCAACCATGGATTTAGAAAGGGAAGTCTGGATACAGCATCAGAGGCAGGCCCGGTTCATTCCTGTGAAAGCTGCTCAGTGGTGCATGAAGCCAAAAGTGTTTGACTTCCCGGGTTTAAAATTACCCGGATCTTCTGCATAGCTTCCACATTGTGCGGCCCATAAAGCAGGCACAATAGAGACTTCCATTGGTCGAGCCGCTAACTTCCGGTTTAGCGTTCCACTAACTTGAATGGGGATAAAATGATAGAACCGTGTGGCTCTCTGAGGCTTTCAAAATGTTATCGGACCAAATGGATCAAATTCTGATATTGAAACGAGTCATTTTGGTTGTGACGCTTAAATAAATGTATCCCAGTGAAAAAAACCCATTTGCTTCCTGTGGTGAAGCACATTCGCATTTGCGTTTATATGTGTGACCGTACCCGAAGGCAACAAAACTACTTGGTTATGTTTAGGAAACAAACATCACTGTTTAGGTTTAAATCAGTTAGTGATGTGACGTATGTCGAACTTGTTTGACCCATCCACCACCCCGACCTCCTCCAACTGCAGACTTTCTCACTCTTTATACTACGTCATCTTACAATGTTTCCTCTATCGCACTAAAAATTCATGAGAAAAATGTGGACGGTGTTAAATGACATGCGAAAAGCAAAAAAATGTGTTTTGATAACACGTGAAACGACTTAAGACGTTGGCGTGACATTCATACGCCACCAGGCTGGAGCGACGCGGTGAAAAAAACATTTGCTTCCAGTGGCGAAGCACCTTCGCATTCCTGGCTTCGGGTGGAGTTCAACTTCGGCGAACTTTGACCAGCAAAGTTGCAGCCACAAAGCTAACAGCAGAGACGTCCGTGTGGTTGACCCCTCAAATGGACAGCAAACCACTGATGTCCCATGTGTCTCACATCCTGCCCCGCCCACATGTTGCCTCGGCAGGCTATGATCATTTGCATGCATTTGCGTATGTGTGACCGTACCCATGGAACACCAATCCCTCCTGGGTTAAAGTCCACTGCTCGTTTGAGCCATCCACCACCCCAACCTCCTTCTGGTGCGGACTTTCTCGCTCGTTATACTACGTCACCTTACGTTATTTTCTCTATGACATTCACACCTAAAATTACATGAGAAGGGCTCAATGCAGACGGCGTTAAATGACACTCGAAAAGGAAAAAAATGTGTTTTGATAACACGCAAAATGACTCAGGACATTGGTGTGTTATTCATACGCCATTTGGTGAGACCAGGCTGAGGAGGAGGGGAGGATACTTGGTCTTGAATGGCGTTTAGGTGGGTGCTACATGTCATAGATCAGCCACACAAATGTCAGGACTCAGTCTGTCAGTGGTTTTAATGTTTCGGCTGCTCGTTGTATGTCTGCTTTTAGAAGTGCACAAGTTATTTTGGTCCGGCTGCACAGCAGCAGTGACGGCTGCTGTGGTGAGGAGATGAAACAATGTCAGTAAAATCAACAAGAAAGTGAGTGTGACATGGACACGGAGCCAAATTTAGAAATGAAGCCAATTATGTTGAAAAGTGCATCAGAGGAGGTGAAATTAAAATAGGACTTTATTTTTAGTCAATAATTTTATGATATAACACTTTGAACTATAAGGAACAACCAAATATGTGTAAAAATGTACATTTTGCATATATTTGTTTCTATTTTGATTTTTTTAAATTCTTTTAAGTCTGCTATGAAGTCTTTTTGCCACATCGTGTTTCACTACACATACTGTGTGTATGAGACAAATAAACCTTAGAATCCTTATAAACTACATGCAACTACTGCAAACTACCAAAATTATAGGCCTAAATAAAAAAATAAAAAAATAGAGCCTAAATAAATATATAAAATATTATAGCTTAATATTTGTTTTGCAATTAAAATTATTAAATTCTATTTGTATTTTTAGAAAAAAAAAAATTTATGTAAAGAAATGGGCAAATATGACCCCATTCTATATGAGATGATATGGATTTAATAACTGCATTGCTGCTAATCCTCATACTGATATAGTTTAATTTAGCCTATTTTGCCTTCTGTAATCCAATCATGATCAAAGGTAGACACACCCGCAGCTTCAACGCAGCGTTCAACAACAAATTCAATGCGAAACGAAGAGCCGCCATTTACATGAACGCAATAGAACCTGCATGTATTCTGTCCTCAACTGCGGGTTCATCTGTACCGTCTGCACATTGTCAGCCGGTACGTGAGCCACAGCCGGACTCCTCTCTGCACACGTGGATGCATCAAAATCCGTTTACCTCTCCGGTGCGTCCGTTTCACACCTTGACAGCGCAAATAAAATAAGATAAATAAATAAAACGATTAAACGGACGCACCGGAAACAAAAAGGTGAATCTGGTCTGCAGGTGAAAGAACACTAACCTGTTGTTTGTCAGCGCAGCTCCGGAATCCTTCAGCGGTGGCTCTCCATTCCGGTAGATCCGTGTCTGTTTTCAGTCTTTTCACCGAAACAACAACAACAACAACAATAATAACAATAACAACAGCGGGCAGACGCGTCCTCGCGCAGCGCAGGGCTCCTCACTTCATGACAGAAAGAAGACCTCACCCTCTGCTGCTCACTTGTTTTTTTCTTCCTCACGCGCAGCTCATCCCCGCTGACTCGCGCGCAGAAATGAAGAGGTACCCCGTCGCTACTGGCAACCTGTTGCCATAGCAATCCTCCAGGTAGGTTATATAGGCTACTGCAAGTGAATGGGGGAGAGGCGGTCACATAATGCAATATTTAACAATATAAGCTAAAAAACAACAACATCAAAACATCAGAGGTTTTCTTACATCAGCTTGTACTCACCATTTTCAATCAATAATATCACAACATCCACACATCAATCAATCGATCTCAAACGGCACATAAGAGCTAGCTTAATGTTTCACGTCAGAAGGATGCAGTCAGAGCGGAGAACACAGCTCTGCCTGAGCTCTCGCTGATTTACGGATTTCTTGATAAAAAAGATGGCTTTAGGCCTACTTGTTGCTGAAGTAACCGCTAACTGATGCTAACTGTACCAGGCTCCGTAGCTGGTGAACGCGGCCGGATGGAGACCGAACACAGCCTCTGAGACCAAACTGAGGCCATTTTGACGACAGGGAATCCAGTACTGAGGTGGTTTACGGAGTTTCCTGATAGGCAGATAACATGACTTGTTGTAGCTGCTGTTGGGCAGTTGCCGCTAGCTCAGTAAGCCACGCAGCCAACATTAGGTTTCCCGGGAACTCAGTCTCAGCTAGACCAGGCTCCGCAGCCTCAACACGGCAACAAGGGATACGGTACAGAGGTTTACTGTCGCTCCGGCAAGGACTAAGTTAATGTTATGACTCCGGGTACAACAGGACACAACAGGTGGGGACAGGAGAGAGGTGAAGCCGAAGAACAGCCAGATAGCGCTGGACTTTTAGCAGCGACTGAAAAAACAGCGTGTTGAGATCAAATATTTTCACATCTTACTCTGTGAATTGAGGATTTACTTCGGCCAAACCAGAGGTGATTGTGGAAAGACAAACCAAGACGGTTTTGGCGAGTTTTATTTGGTTTATGTCTCGTTTGAATGAAATGTGTTTTACGATGAGTTAACGAGGAGAATATCTGTAAAAATATTTCCTTTCTTGACATTTTGTGAGTTTTTGTTTACTTATAAGACTAAACGCTAAGAGAGCTTGTGAAACTTAGCGAACTCGCCGCTCGTATACATCTCCCAG
>JBBPCS010000855.1:3916130-3928074 GCA_037974645.1 Hollardia meadi | reverse complement strand
TTTATCACAGCACTGAGACCAGAGTTTCTACATCACACTGGGATTCTGACGGCTGCTTTAGCTTTGGACAGTAGCCAGGGTGCTAACGCGGTCTTTCGGACCACTGCACCAACAATAATACCACTTGGAAACACTCGGGGAAGGAAAGCTGTCTGTTTCCACCTAAATAAACAAATAGTCCAAAAAGAATAAAAATGTGCAGTTAGGGCTGTCTTCATGTAAGTTTGAACATTTTTGTAATTTGGGTGACCCTAGCCTTCTGATCGGATTGCTCAGGTGGTTTTCACCGAGGCAAAAAGTTCTCAGATACACAGTGTTTCCATCAGCAGACATAAACCCTGCAGTAATGTCTCGTCTCTGAACCTTCTGGCTGTTTACTCTCAGCAGGGCTGCGTTCACATTATGAGTGTTTATTGTCTCTTATGCAACAGACTGCAGGGAGTCTGTTAGTCGAGCAGTTAAATTCAGATCTGCTGCAGAGGTTGGTTTGTTCAGACCACTTGGTTGCATCAAATAATGATGAAATTGTTTGAAATATGGAATGTCCCTTTAATTGCTTTTGTCCAGACTAACTTTAAATTTGAGCTCATGTTATCCAGATAAATTCTTACTTCAGATGATGTTAAAAACTTAGAGCACCCAGCTTGTATCAGAGTTTTAAACCTGCATATATTTTCCACACAAACATTTTGGAAGTTCCCCTCCGTGCACCGACTTGTCGTTACGTAACACTGAAGAAACTTAAATTAACAATTTATGCAGCAAAGTGCTTCAAACATGATCACCTGATCTACAAAAGGAACATGGGAAGAGTTTTCTATTTACGTATGACATACAGTAATGTTCATATAGTATCAATATATTTGTAATCAAAGTTCAAAACTTGGGTAATTTAGTCCAATTTAAATGTAGACAGCGCACTCTGTTGGAATCAAGTTAAATAGCAATACAGAGTCGTAATCATTTGCCTTGAGATTTATCAACATAATGCCGCCTTTTATTGATTTTTTGGGGATCGTTTTATTGTTCTTTGAGGACGTTGCGGGTCGGATTGAGATGGTCCACTGGCTGCTTTCGTCCCTGGGGCCGTATTTTGCCCATGTGGGTTATATACTATCTACTGAACATTGCTGTAGGAACATTACGTGCAAGGTAATAACTGGATTAAATTGCTTGCTGCAGGTTGTACAGAGGGTGGACAAAATAAAACTTCCATCCTTGGAACGGTGGAAACCTCTCAGAGAGCGTGAAGCTCCGCTGCTGCTCAATTTAATGGATTATCATATTTCGTATGATATAACACTTTAATATAGAAGCTTGATATTTCCTAATAATTCCCCAATTATTTGATCATACATTTCCTGGAAATAAATTATAGGACAAACAAGAGACAAACTTCTGAAATAATTGCTCAATTTATACAAAATATATATTGATCATTTATTATTAGAAACTATTCATGTGTTGAATTGCAAATTTTGGGATGTTGAGCTGACCTGCTGTGCACTGACCGAAAGACTCTAGGTTACACCAGCTTAGCAATTAATTTGAATTGTATTTTAACTAGTGATGTTAACGATCATTAATCGATTACTCGCCGTTAAGAATTTAACCAATTAAAAGTGTATTAACCGACAATGTGTTTTATGCACCATTTCTCCAGAGCTCTCATATATTCACTTTTATACCACAAGGGGGCGCCCATCACCTTTGCAGTTCAGAAAAAAACTAGAAGAAGAAGCACTTGGTAGGAAATGGTGAGGCAAGAAGAGGGCAAAACATTGTCCAGCGTGGGAGCATTACGCTGTAAAAGAGGACGATGATCAATGTTCATATTGTGACAGAGGCTCAAAATACAGCTCCAGTCAAACGTCAGTGTTTTACCACCCGAAAAGTCAGTACCTGACAGCTGCAGTGCAAGTTGAAAGTGGACCGTCCTTTCAACAAACTGCGACGTCGGCGTTAGCTCAAGAGGTCAGCGTTAGGTCAAGAGGTCGGCGTTAGGTCAAGAGGTCGGCGTTAGGTCAAGAGGTCGGCGTTAGGTCAAGAGGTCGGCGTTAGCTCGTGGAGGTCGGCGTTAGCTCGTGGAGGTCGGCGTTAGCTCAAGAGGTCGGCGTTAGGTCAAGAGGTCGGCGTTAGGTCAAGAGGTCGGCGTTAGGTCATGAGGTCGGCGTTAGCTCGTGGAGGTCGGCGTTAGCTCAGAGAGGCTGTCATGATGTGCGAGCTTGTGAGAGCAGTCAATAACTCAGAGGATTTTCGTTATGGTGGAAACGATGCTGACATGAACGTGGTGGACGGTGAAGGATTTACTGAGTGTTTTTCTATGTTACATAATGATTACACAACTAATGTGCTGCTAGAATTCTTTTAAATAAAATTTAAAATGACAAAGATGTGCATTTTGTATCTTAACTATTAATGATTAATCGATGTTTGATTGTTAACGTGTTCAATTATGGTTAAGGAAAATCCCTAATTTCAAGTGTATCCATCAATCAGCACTGTATCTATTTGAAGTATAATTAGAGGCTAATTCCATAGTTCTTAGCACCAAACTTGCCAGAAAATGAAAAGGAAACAGAGGTGCACTAATATTTCTTTTTTTTTTTTAGAATACAAAGTATTTTCAAAAGAAATGTTTCCAGCAGCCTTCATAACATTGTTTTGCCATCTTAGCCAACTGTATGTCTGACTTTTTTTCTAGTTATCTGATGTTTCCACTCTTTTAAGCCAATGTTAAAGGCATAGTTTGATATTCTTGAAGTGCGCTGGGTTACCTGCTTGTCAAGGCTGAAAAAAGAACAGGAGTCGCTCATTCACCGCATGGGGACCAGTCCTGGATGCTTACTATGGCAAAGTGGTACTGTAGAGGCTTTGTGCTGCTCTTCCTTAGAGGAATTTCTAAAAAGGAACATTTTTGCCCAAGTGCTCTGTTGTCTGTCGTCTGGCTGCCACCTGTGTGTTAACACAATAAATATAGTTGCACTTGTTGAAGCCTGCAGTTGTAACTGGTGTTTTTTCCTCCCATTGGACAAGCTCGGCTAAACACTTATTGAATCTCTGTAACACACTGGTTTAACTGATACTGATCTTTTAATACAATTCCCAGCAAAGCAGTGTATTTTCCAAAACATTCAGTGGCAGATTGCAACCAAATGAACACACCTTGTCTCACCCTCTGCTAGGGTGGCTTATATCATTCCACCACTTGACTTTTCCTGTAGAAAATTCCTCATTAAATCGCCCAAATCGTCTGGTTAGAAAGGCTGGTTCAAAGTTAATGAAAGCACAACAATTCTTTGCCAGAATTATGGATATTATATTCTATTTCTGACATATTACATTGATGCCTCTAAATTCTACACACTGGAGCTGGAAGACATCTTTTTAAAAATTCTGGATTCACAATAAAAAATAATTTTTGTTTTTTCAGGCATTCTGACAGATAAACAAGTAGGCTTGAAGACCGAACACCCTTGGTGGAGATAATTCAATCCAATGCAACACCAAAACTAACTATACGCTCTCAAAATCGACCAGAGTTGAATCAAAACCTGACAGTCTCAACAAATCTGTACATCTTCGGAAAGGTAGTATTGAGACATTGTATTGAATTGCAGTCTGCTTTACACTTGTTCCACCCCTCGTGCATCACCTATAGTGATTTGACATGGATTATTTCAGCACATTCACCACCAGTGAGACGCTTGCATCATATTTTCATTTTATTCCTAGTATAAGAGACATACAATGGTATTCTGTGAGACCAAATTCATAGTAATTCAAGAGGCGTAGCCTGGAACTCAAACAGAAAAAAGAACATAATACTGAATCAATGAGACCCCGCCCAGATAGAATGTATTTACACCAAATCAAATACTGATAGAGCTTTTAGAGGCGAGATCACTCCCTCTCCCATACAATCTGTCACCGGCAGATAAAAAAACAAAAACAGTTCCACTCATCAAACACCGTAGCTGCCACAATTCCTCTTTTGAAACATTACGCTCACGACCTTAAATCGAGTTGGATGTTTTGTATTTGTTGGTCGAAAGGCTATTTAACGCTCTGCTGCTTTTAATATCAAAATGAAATAGTATTTTTCCTCTCAACACACATTGTGGTCGCACTTATTTTCCTTTATTTACTGGAGTCGGACTATGAATAGTCAACTTTGTAATGGGTCAAATGAGCTCTGGGAAATTTCAATCAATAGACAACACTTTCAGATTTCACCGTGGCCAAAGTGACTCTGCTGAGGTGTGTAACAGAGGAGAGTCTCCAAGCTGTGATATTTCTGAGACAGAGCCGACTGTCAACAACCAACACTCCCCCATGAGCAAGCACTTGGCGACAGTGACGAGGAAAAACTGCCTTTTAGAAGGCAGAAACCTCGGAGCAGACCCCGGCTCGAGGTGGGCGGCCATCTGCCTTGACTGAGGGGAAACCCTCAACAGATGTTTGGCCAGCGAGGCCTCCTGGAAACCCCGATTATGATCGTGATCAGTTGAGTTCATTGCACTTGTCCACGTTTCCACACATTTCCTTCTTTTCGCCACTCACATTGTTTATTTGCTTCCTATATTGTTGAAGTTGGCACCTGGTGACACAGGTAAGTCAAAATCTACAAAGGTAACCATTGTAGAAGTCCAGTTTCATGCTTACATCTTTTCTCCCAAACCAGAACAATAGTAGTTATTACAATCATAGTTATTTTCTAAACGTCCTCTTTTGGAACAAAAAGCCACATTCCTGCTCCATCCATTTTAAAATTGACTTCTACAATGGCTACAGATCTGTAGGTGAAAACTCAAGAGGAACTGTGAACTGCCCTTTTAGAAACCCAAAGAGAAGCTAATGCTATTGCTAAACTGCTAAAAAAAAAAGAGTTAACAATGGCACCTACAGGGAAAGTGACACCCAGTGGAAAGTGACATAATACAGAGGCAGTCGAACCTGAATGTCTGCAGTCTCAGGCTGTTTGTACTTACTTTGCCAAACACTCCCAAAAAAACCTGCAGACTCACACTTGTGGGATAAAAAAACAAAGAAACAAACAAAGAAAAATGAAGGGTTTCATTCCAAAACACTGTATCTATCAGAAAAAAACTACGTATATCCTGTGTTTAATATGTCTCAAAATAACAGATTTGTAAAATACTACTTTGTAAAAAAAAAAAAAAAGGCTCAATATACTCAAAATATAACATATGATTCATCAGTGACTGTTACAATAATACAGTCTTTTTTCAGAACAGGTGACAAATGTTTAAATGACAAATATCTCATTCTGGAATGAAACTCTTCAAATATACAATAGGATACTGTGAGACATACTGACGACAATAGAAAATGAAACACCTACAATATACTGTAGCATAGTAGCCATCTGAGCCCCTTTCATGAACCCCTACCCCCCATGTCACACACTATTATTAAATAAGGCACACATTTACACATACAGTTAAAATTTGGCTAGTAATTATTCCTTTATTTACAACCAATAGCCACAAAGTTAATAATGATAATAACTGCAGTCCATTCTATGGTTCATGTTCATTCTCATAATGCCAGGAGGGCATGGCATTTGTCTCCTCTTTGGGTCCAGTTTATTTCCATTTCAGAGGACCCACTAGATTCGCGGAGCACCATTCTTAGAGAAACATTCGAGGAACTTGTACAGACCCGATTGCGTCACTTCTGACCTGACATCTGCTGGGACGGGAAAAGAAAAGAGAAAGGAGACGAGTATAGCTGCTTTGTTGAAGTATTTCTTCTCTCTTGTGAACAAATTTGGTTCAGTGTTATTAGCCAAGTGACGACAGGTTGTATTGATTAAGTGCATGATTTGGTGTCCCCAAGATACTTCTTAGGGGGTGGCAGGGGATCGTTTGATATGCCCAAAGATGAAAGAGTATAGTAAGGCAAAGACATAACTACTTTCAGGGGAATTGGCTGACTTTTCACCACAGGTTACATATACTGCATATGTATATGTATACATATACGGTGTGGATATAAACACACATATATATACACACACATGCATAATATAAACACATTCGAGGGTGGGGGCGGGTGGGGACTGGATACCAACACTACATCAAAAAAGGTTAAGCAAAAGCATGAATCTAAGCATCGCAGGCGCCTCTGGCTTTTTAGTCTTCAAGATGACTGATGTGTAAAGTTTTTTCCAACATCAATGTGTCCAAAAACTTAAGTTGCATTGTAAATCCACACTGAGGACATTGGCAGCCTAATATAAGGAGGTGGCATCACGTCACCCGAGTCAGCAGTTCTATAATAAGCAAGTAGCTGAGCAATACCAATATGGTACAAAGATATTCGTTGGACAAAAAGAAGGGGGGGAAAACAAGTTTGGTTGAGGCTTTCGTCCACAGTGACACTGACTGCCACGCGATTGGTTGTGTTTTCTTTTGAAGGTCTGCAACCTCGAACCCACTGCATTTCTTCAAAGGCAATTTCCTTTAAAAAGACACAATGAGAGAGACTCCCTCTCTAGTCCAGAAGTGTACCTCCTCAGTAGTTGAATTTTCCCTGTTGGTTGACCGGAGACGTGGCAGGTATGAACAGGGGCTTGGGAGGGACGTCAGGTTTAAGAGAGGAGGCCCGGCGGACAATAGCACCCCTGTGTGGGACCTCCTGCTGCTCTCCATTGTAGCTATGCTGGCGTGTCAGGTATCCATTGGGGATGAGGGGGTAGTGAACCTCGCAGGCGCTGCCCGTTGAGTTCATCCGTGCCAGGAGGGGAGGCGGCTGGTGGTGCCCACCGTTTCGTTGGCTGAAACTGTGCTGGCGAGGGATCATTCCTCCTCCACCTACTCCTCCAACTCCACCACCATTGGGCATCTTGTTGGCTGCAGCGATCAGCGAGTGCCTCTGGGAGGAGTGCCTCCTCTCCAGCGTGGACTGGTGGTGTGGGGGAATGTCTGGTGGAACATCCATCCGTCGGGTGAGGCTGTCTCGGGGTAAAGTAGATGAGCTGTAGTAGGGGGCTGATTCTGTCTCAGGTATCTGAGGTTGGATGCGGTTGGCGAATGCTAGCTGACCTCCACCACCGCTGGCCATCAGACCTGATGGGCTCATTAACTGGGAGTTCTTGCTGCTGCTTGCCTCGTGGATGTGCTTCAGCAGCTCATCCAGTGAGGTTACCTCCATCACCTTCTGAGAGCTACCAGGGTAAGGTTGCTGAGATAACACACGATCAACATTATGGATTTTGCATTCTTCTGGATGGAGATGACCTCCGACTAGTGGCTGTCCATTGGACAGGCCATGGGAGTACGGGAAGACCTGCTGGTGAAGCAGGGCTGAGCTGGGCCTGGAGCCAATGTTGTGGGACTTTGGCTCCTTGGCATTGTTGCAATTCTGGTTCTTCTCCCACTGGTTCTTGAAGGCTTTCATGCTCTTTATGGGCAGCTCTGGGGTGGAGTCTGGTGTAGGTAGACCAGACAGCTCGGAGGAATGGTGGAGGTGGTGGTGGTGGGGGTGGACCAGATCTCCCATTGTCATTCCATGGTGGTGGTTTCTCCTTGGCAGGTGATGCTCCTTGCTGTTGGCGAAGAAAGAGTTGTAGATCTTTGGTGATGACACCTCCAGCTTGTCGTCCTTACTCTGGCCGTCCAGGAGGCCATTGAGCTTAGCCAGACTGCGGAGGGACAGGGCGTGTGGGATGGGAGCCTCCGGATCTTTCGACAACTTCTTGGTCTTGTGGCCTGTGTGGTTGCAGTAGCAGGAGACCAGGAAGCCAGAGAGGAAGGCGCCGAGGACGAAGGCCACCAAAACACAAGCGATCAGAAGAGTGTAGTGGACGCTGTGATTGGTCTTCTCCAGCTCTGGTGGTCGCCTCACACCTTCAAAACAGAAAAAGATTGAGAAAAGGGTCCTTTAGTTAGAGCTTTACAGACTGAGCCAGCAGGAAAAATAAAACATTTTCAAGAGCTAATATAGGTCAAGTAGCAGCTGGGGCAGACAGGTTGTGTTTACCGGGGCTTCACTATGTGGAAACAGCATGAGAGAGGTGTTTGAACTAAGCTCTTGGCTTCCTTTCCTTCCACTGTTAAAAGATCAATACAGCCTTTTTTCTTGGACCTGTGCTTGCCACTCAGGACTGGCAGAGGCCAAGAGTTCCCCAGTAGTAAGAAATCAACTCTGAAATAAGTTAGAGCTTTAAATATTGATGGGAGCACAGCAGCAGGAACCTCATGTCATTTTCACAGACTCTGCTTTCCAATGCGAGGATCGGGGGCGAGAGCACCTGGTATCATGAACGAGCCAAGAATAACAGGGTCTATCCAACAGCTCACCGAGTGTGGCGCCTTTGCTAACACAGATTTAAACGAGATTGTCAAATTCTTTGAAAATGAAGCAGAGGGGACAGTCAGTGCAACCAAAAACACAAGGTTACTTAGCCGAGGTAAATCTACCGTGTAAACGTCCTTGGGTGATGTGACCCCTAGCACTGTGTTTGCCTAATGGCGTAGAAGGCAGCGACTACAAGAGGAGTGAAGCCTGCCACCTCTCATAATCAGAGCTCATTTGCAAGAGGCTGCTGCCATCTGTGGTGTCAGACCCCTTCTACCCCTCCCTCACCTTAATGACAGTTTCTGTGAAACTGATTAGTCTGTGGAGGGGGACAGCTGAGCGGCACTGAGGAGGGAAAAAAATGCAGGTGTTCCAAACAAGCTAATGAGAGCTTGGTTGAGGAATGAATATGGAAAATGATGATGTCTAAATCAGGCTTGATGATAGTTCATGAGAGTGATGATGATGAGGATGATTGGTGGATGAGTATAAGGGAGAGCAGTTGAATGATTATGTGTTCAGCATTAGTGCAAATTTTACTCTTTTCTCTGAACAAAGTGACCCAGACTTGACATAACGAAAGCTCTTCGCTCAAGAAAATTCCTATGAGGGATTTCACAGAAATTTGGAGAAAACCAATTTGGATAAAATCCATCAGGGTATAGAGTATTCTTTGATATTGCAGTATTAACATACAGTCTATCTGTTTTTTTTGGCTAGGCCAATTAACTGCAGAAATCGAGTCACTCAACCACACTGACGCAAAAACTGTTCATTAATTTGCAATATTGTCCACAAGGCCTCATAAAAACCAGATAAAAATCTCTACTGGTTGAAAAATCTTTTTTGTGTTGATTTTTCCTCAGAGTTCAACACCAACAGCCAGAGCAATATTTAAGATATTCTCAGACTACTTTCTTTTCCCAGTTTGCGCATTTTGGTGAAATTCCAGGTTTTCAGGATTATGTCAAATCAAGGCTGCTAGCTAAGATTACCAATAATCTCACGGTTGAAGACAAAGACAATTGCTGGCTGCGTCATGGATTATTATGGAGATCGTTTTTTGTGTTTTCAATATTTTTTAATTTTCAGACAATAACAAAGTGATAGATTCTGTTATATTTGATTACTCTTGACCATTCCTCTTCAAAATATAATGCTAATGGGGACCAGTCTCTTACAAAATCTTTGTAAGGAAGACATGTGATAGTCTCTTCAATGGCAAGATGGACATACTTTTTTCAAACGATGCTGAAATATCCGGAAGCTCTGCGTCTAACCAATTTTGTAGTATTGTGAGACACACAAAGCGATTCGAAGAATGTATCTATACCTAGGTTCATAGTTGGAGTCTAATCCCAGTTCAAAATGATGTGGATTTAGAGGTATATCTACTTCAAATACTTTCTTAATCTCGACTTGGACTGACAACCAAAGTTACCACAGCTATTTTGACATTTCAGACATGATGACGAGCTTATAGAATCATATTTACATTGGATAGCTGGGGTTACATGTAGTCTGTGAATATTTTTATATATAGATTTGTTCAGTACTCATCATGTCGTCCAATCCTGCCAAATGCATCGTGGTTTTTTCAACTCATGCGGAGGTTTTATGTGGTGAAGTCATGAACGCAACCCAAACTCTCCAAATTATACCGTCCTTTTGAGACATCTCGTAAGGATCTCATTTTAATGGAATCAAAGTGTGAATAAAACCTCCTACATGAACTCCTGAGAGAGCGAGGCGAGGGTGAACATTATTAAAGGTAATGAGCGCGCGTTAAAAGGACCTTCCTCACTGCGTGTATGTGATTAGAGGCAGATATTATGGGATACTACGGAGGTGGAAAATGTGATCAGAGACGTTTCAGTCAAATCTCATCACACATCCAAGAGACAAGAGCACAAATGCGTGAAGTCTAAACTCATTTTCTTAAGCCTCGAAATCAGCTGACGCCATGCTTACTACACAATGCATGATAAGGGAAGACAAGTCATTTGCCTCTTGTCATCATTACAGCTCTAATTTGACAGAATCTTATTACAAACTGGGTAAAAATTAAAATCAAACAAGGTTTATTTCTCTTCATGACGGATCTGTAAACAGCTTTTAAAGGAGCTTATTATTTAGGTCACGAAGTTACTGTGAAACATGGTCAGTTCTTTTTTCCTCTTCAGTTAGAGTTAGAATTTTGTGCAGATGTGCTTGTAGAGGCTTATTATCTCATTATCATGTATCACTCCATTCATTTTCATGGCTTTGCTGCCATTCCCCCTGCAGAGACAGATATTGTGGCGCACTATAATCTTTCTGGAAATAACGCTTTGAATAGAGCTTCCAATTAAAAATGCAAAATTTTTTGACCATTTATTCTGATGATTGCCTCGACTTATGACCACATTAAAAACTCATAAATCATAATTGCATCCCAGTGGGAGACGCAATCAAAAGTGATGCAGCAGTGAGCCTTATAATACCTCTTCTTTTAATCTTGGGAATTTTTTTTGGTCTCGTTACAGCATCGTCCTGGGTTCAAGTTTGTTGTTCTAACTGATCAGTGTCCCGGCAGCGGCGGCGGCGTGCAGCTTTTGCAATGAGCGGTAAAAAGCTGCTCTTATCTCAGTGTGCTTTCTGCTTCCTGTCACCCCCGTGGCCTCCTGGTACCTGTGAGTCATCCACTCTGGGACTGAGAAACCCCCCCATCCCCATCCCTGGCTGTGGCTACAGGCCTGTTGTGGGGGGGTTGAGGTGGTTGAGGTGTATGAGTCAAGTGCCACGGCGGGGGGTGAAATGCGCAGCTGAGGTAAACAAATCCAGAGCCTACGAACGACCTGTCACAACATGTTGCATGAGCAGGTCGGATGACTCAATCACTCGGTATGTGGGACATATGGTGCCACTGGTCACAGTGAAATTAATACCCTTTGAATCACAGCTACAGCACGGCAAGCTGCTAGGAGGCGCACAGGAGGTGCTGCCTGAAGTCGGGCTCAGACTACAGGAGTTTTAAAATCGGGTTGCATCACACACGAGGAGAAACTTGACAGATTTTCTCCTCTCTAATCTCAAACATGCTCACACTACAAGACTAGAAAAACAATGGTCCATCACACATTACAGGATATTTATTAAGATTATTGTTATCTTATTTCTCACCTGATCTCATGGGGAAGCAGAGGTAAACAAAATAGAGACTGACGTGGTGCAACAAGTTGCCATAATAACGAGAAATGTGGTCATCATGGGTTGTCCATTTACTTTTGCTTGGCAGCACCGTCAGCTGACGTCTCTCTCATTGGCTAGTGTGGTTCAGCTCGGAAGGTACTGACGTTCATTCCGAATCAAATCATTCCGATTTTAAATCCTAAATATCAAACATGTTTGATACAAATCGGGGCGGCTCCGACGAGTCTGGAAGCAGTTCGGGAGGTTTAAGACTGGATCTGTAAACCTCTCACATTACCGGACTAGAATGGTGCTCAGTAGAGCTCATACCTCCACCAAGGCCCAACAGCCCTCTTATTTAAGCCTGAGTTCCAACTGCAGCAACTGGTGACACTCTGTTAGCACCTTACTGAATCCATATTAACTTAGCTACACATTGGTGGTAGTT
>JBBPCS010000855.1:3876665-3906379 GCA_037974645.1 Hollardia meadi | reverse complement strand
TAAGGAAAATAGCTGTAAGAATATTTCCTTTCTTGACATTTTGTCACTTTGTTTTGTTTCCTTATTAGACTAAACGCCATAACTTGTGAAACTTGGGACGGCTAGCTGGTTAGCATGCTAACTTCAGTAGATATCTCTGCAACACAATACAGAGACGTCTTTGACATAACATCAACACTGTTGTTTCTTCACTGTTGATGATGTTACTTCGTTTTTTGAATGTTTTAAACTAAAATTGGGGCCAAATCTTACAAACTGCACCTTTAAAGCACACTATGGTTGGACACTTCCCCTCTAACAGTATCACATGTATATCTTTCTGTATCTGCTTGCTCCAACTCTTTGTTAAATGTGCTCTGTGATTAGTCTTTTAAACCTTTGGCTGCTCCAGTCCATCAATGCAAACCTTCCAGATGTCTTGTGCATCATTTTATCCACATTTCTCAATATTCAGACTGACATATCTGTTATCTTTGGACACAGGAATTGAAAATGAAGTGTTTTGGGGTTCAAGAACATTTGGCTGCACAGCATGAGTTTGTGATTGATCATGTTCAGTTTATCTAAAAGTATTCTCGTTCTCTGCACCTGAAGCTCATCAATACGAGACACCTTCACATAAGAATCAGTTCATCCAAGGTTCCCTCATTAAAGAGCCATCAATATATAATTTGTATAATGCAAACAGATTTTGTGAGTCAGTAAAGTGGGAATGGAGATGTTTAGCTGTCAGAGACCATCTCTAACTTTATTTGGGGCTTTCACACACTAAACATGTTGTGCTGTTTCGCTCTCAGTGTGTTAGGGTTATCTTATTGGGGTTGTCTTATTGTCTCTTATATACGTCTTTATTTTCTTCCTCAGCAGATGTTTTATAAAGTCGCACAAAAAACACAACTCGTGTTCTGGATTTTTTTCACCTGCCTGAACTGCGTGTGGAGGCTCGTTGTTAATCACGTAGTCTGTATCGAAACAATCGAAACCAACGTGGTAGCCTACTGAATGACATCGCACCAACCAGGTGCACTTAAAAGCTTCAAACAAGGGCATTAGTAGGCTTACATACAGTCTATGGTCGCGCCATAATCAGTGCATTTAGAGGAGGGACGTAAGATCAGAGAGGGAGAAATGTAGCAGTCCATGTTGATATTGTGTCACCACAAATAAATGAATGTGTGTGTTAATTACATCATGCGGACTTTACAGGGCAGAGATGCAGAGAGCACGGCACGAAGCGCATCGAGGCCAGATAGAGGGGCAACAGCAGCCGGTGAACACTAGCACAGTTCTTTCTTACTGTACGTTTGATATTTTTTTGCAACTGAAATCAAACCTCGTGTGAACAGACAGCATCTTATAATAAAATCAGTACTTCAGTGCACCACCTTAGGATGAATGAATGTGCCTGGCAATTTTTTAAAAATGCACTGAAAAGGAACAAGACACAAACACATCCGCGCACCGAAGCAGCTTTTTTTACCAATTTTAAAGTCGACCTTCATTCAGCATTGATGGCTGTAATGATGGCTGTGCTGACATTTGTTCGCTCTCCCCTATAATAAGCAGAAAGTGGGTTGTTATTACCGACTGTGGGACTTACTTGAAGCCAGGTGAGACGGTGGCACAGCTGCCTGACTTGAGCCAGATGCAGTACGGGTCCCGTGACGACAGGCAGCTTCTGCAGAGAAAGACAGACAGACAGACAGACGGTCAGAGATGGAAGCGACTGTGAAGAGCAGCGAAACCTAAAAACATCATCACCTTCCTTTAACTGTGCCTGAACACAGGCTGGAGAAATGAGCTTCATGTGTCGTATGAACTGATAACTTGGAGACAGAGAAGAATAAAATATTAAAAACACATTAAATTGAAGATGAAAAGTTGCACAAACACCTGACAAGCATCTCTAATAAACTAAACAAAGCAGCAATTATTGTGAACAAATTGCAACACGAATCTTTACATCTTAACTGGGACTTTTGTCTGCAGATATTTACTTTATTTTATAATGGACATGCACATCGTGGTATCTGCAGTCCTTTTATATGTGATTAAAATGAGTAATTAGTTGTGTTTGCAGACTCATTACTGCATTCTCCAGAACAGACGAACGCAGAAGAAAGCTGGAAGATGAGATCAGATTTGAATCCCAGATACTAATTGAAGAGTTTTATTAAATGCTGCACTGTGTTTCTCAACTGTTCATAGATGGAAAAAAAAAGCCCGATTTGTTTTTGTGTTAACAAAAAACGACTGATTTAAACAAACCTTCAACAGCGCTAGAAAACAAATAAGAGAAACTACATCCTGTGTTTTAGATAGGAAATTAAATATTAAATGATTTTTTGGTCCCAGTTTATAATGTTCATTCCATTTTTCCCTCTTGTCCAAACAGAAAAACAAACAAACAAAAAGGAAACTGTCTATTGGTATATATGATATGACATTGTATTCACCATCTGAGCTAAAACACGGCAGGTAAAGTTGCTCTTTCATAACAGCTTGTTTTAATTATAACTTTGTGTTATATGTTGACTCAAGCTTTTAAAAGTTCTGTCAGCAATTTGGATGACTTTACCAAAAGTCAAAAAAAGAAAAAAAGAGTGGAACTGATAAACTCTTGTTTAACTCTTGTTTAAAGCCCCCATATGAGAATGTGTTTCCATTGTTATTTTTGAAATTTTTTTATAAACTCTATAAAGAGGTATGAAATAAAAGCGGTAAAAATATGAAGTTGCTTATTCCTCGAGCTCCCCCCACAACAAGATGGCCTCCCAGCTTTACAAGCCAGTGAGAATTTGATCCGGTTTCTATGCTGAAACCAGATAAACAAGCTATTGAGCTTCTGAGGGGTGTGAAGATGGAGAGTGTTGCTGTGAAAAGCGCATTCTTCCTGGCTGATCAAACAAATCAGTGTAGAGGAGAAATTTTGTGGTTCTATTTTTGGAGACTTCTCGGGTGCGTAGAGCACGTTTTACGCCAGACTGCACCAGTTGAAGAAAGGATCCTTCCCCAAGCATTGAAACAGTGAGTAAAAACATTTTCATAACGTAGATTAATGAGTTAATGAGAGACTGAGATAACTGATAAAAATTGAGATTTTCTTTTTCTTCGTGTGCGAGAACTAAGGATCCAGTAAGGAAAATCTGGATACAACCCCGGAGATGGGGCCCATTCATTCCGATCAAAGTTGCTCAGTGGTGCATGAAGCGACAAACTATCGACTTCCCGGATCTTCCACATTGTGGGGCCCCATAGAGCAGGCGCACTAGTGACTTCGGCCAGCCAAGCGGCTAACTTCCCGTTTAGCGCCCTGCTAACTTGAATGGGAATTTAATGATTTATTCGTGTGGCTCTTTTAGATTTTACAAATGTAATCGTACCCGATGGATCAAATTCTGTTATGAAAACGAGTCATTTCACGAGGGTTGTGACGCTTATAGGAAAAAGTCTTTTTTGGGCCCCTGCCCATCATGTGACGATGTAGTTACATGGTTTGGCCACTATGTCAAATTGGCTTCACAGCCTGGCGCTCTTCCTGGGGGGCTTGGCGAGAACATGGTGTACTAGCCCTCTGCACATTATTTCCTTTACAACTGAGCTGCTGTTGCTGCAACTGTAATGTAACTCTAAAGTAAACACTTTAATGGTGTCGCCTACTGTTTTAGCTGATTTATAATATTGTCTCGGGACAAGAGTGTGAACGCATCATAGCAGCAGCTGAGCTGTTTGTGGGAAGGTAAGAGAGTGTAAACAGACTTCAGGTCAGAAAAGTTGCTGATGACTAATGGGCAGTTACTTCCGAACTATAGCAGAAAAATCTGACACAAAGAGGCTCTCGGAAAAACAAATCAACACTTTTTTTGGTTAAAACGATGTGTAACTGACACACATAAATGGTCCACACATAAGGACCTTTCAGCCAGGATACTGCAGCTTTCAGTGCAGTTATATTGACTAACCATGAATGAGCATCTGAGTGAAGAGTTAGCAGGGTTTCAGATTCATGTTGGCAGTCAGCAGATGAGTCAATCTCCTGCTCTCACTTACAGCACTGTACGTGTTTATGTGATTAAGCAGAAGGCATGCAATTGGAACTATTTACTTCCTCCAGTCAAGGCACTCAGCCCTAACCACCATCAGTAGCAGTTAATCACACTCCCTACAGTGTAAAATCCTAGCAGAATCACAACACTCAGTACTTTTCCTCCACTTTGAGAGTCATACATGTCGGTTCTGTTGATTAAACCACTGAGCCTCATGTTTGATTTACATCTGCGGTTTTCAATCCTGCACTCTGGAACGAGTTGGGTGATACATTTGGTCTTTATCCTGCCACTGAGTAATTGCAAAACAACACCGGGTGTCAGTGAGAGAATTAACAATACTTTGTTTTTTACAGCAGGTCTGTTGTTTTCACCCAGCAGCACCAACATAATGAGCATTAAGTACACACTGACAGAAGACTAAGAGCAGACAACAGCGATGTTTACCTGCTACCAATCTCCAGTCTCTTTAAAAGATGTTTTTAGTCTGTTGTGCTGAAAAACGGCATCAGAGGTAAAAGTAAACAAAAAAAAAAAGTCTGCTGGGTGCTGTGTCGTGTCAAACCGAAGCCTTCACGCCAGTCAAGGAACAAGTTTTAATGAGGACTCCCGCGACCCGTTTTGAATGTCTAAAATTATGTACAACTATCTTAACTGTGCATGCAGGTGTTACACCACTTTCACCCTCAGTCTGCAAACACTACAGAGAAATCCCACTGAGAGCCTATCAGTGTGTCACTCTAACAGAACAGAGGGAAACCAGCTATTCCCCATAACACGCCTGCAGCTGAGTATAAATACATGCAAAGTAATACGCTCACATTGTGTGTATGTAAGTATTTTTTTCAATAGTTCTTCACCCACCGACACCCAATCTGGGGATGCCATAAAACCAACTAAGATGAACTTATAAAAGAAACAATACATCTTCCAAAAGTGCAAAATACATTGTTTGTTATTGACTTCCAAAACAACCTAAGTGTTTTGTGTCTGTGCCTTCCAAAACCCACCCACCCATACACCCCGACCCCCTCCCAATGTTGACTTCGAGGCCCTACAACAACGTCACAGTACTTCTGCCTTTCCTCTAACAAACAACAGCGATGACTCACACACATCGTCACGCGTACAGAGGTCTCTGTAGGCATTTTCCCCAAAACAAATGATGCTGTTGTTTTTCTGACATGCAAACGCCCTGCAGTTCAAACAGATGTAGTGAAGACCGTCATGTGAGGCGTCTTTAGGCCTGTGTTGGTGTGGATCGAGATGAGCCTCCCGCTTAAGAAACATTAGAATTCCACCAATTTCATAATTGTCAATAGATTAGCTGAGTGATTATCTTTATTATCCCAAAGTCTGACTGATTTGTACTGTGAGATTAAAAACAAATATAAGAATGAATGTGCATCAGAGACGCAGCCCACACACGACACACCCAAACCCGAGACTCATATAATATATGTAGTGACAGATGGAGAGCTTGGTCACATGGTGCAACAACAATCACCTGAAGCTCAACATCAACAGAATCAAAGAGCTTGTGGTGGACTACAACGCTTCAAATATGGGTGTTGCTGCAAAGAAGCTCTAAATTCTGAAACGTGGATTCTTCACACACACGTTCAACCAGCAGCACAGAAGATCTAAACAATCAGCACAGTTTGTGTAAGATTTTGTCATAATTAGCTTATTAATTCTTGAGTTATGTCTAAATATTTGTTTAATAGGTCACAGTGAAAATCTAATCAGTTCATCCTTGAGTCCAAGTGAATGTTTGTGCCAAATTTGAAGAATTTTCTGTCAAGGTGTTCCTGAGATACGGACAACCCAAAAACATAACACCTCCGGCCTCGGCTATCGCTGGCGCAGAGGCAAACAGTAAACAATAACATTTAATATACAGAACAAACTCACAGATTATGCATCGGGGCAGATTAGCGTGGCGGGGCACATGGGGTACATGTCAAAGTGACAACCACACAAATGCCAGGACCCAAAAGTTTCCCCGCAGACCACTGAGTTGATCATTGTTATTCACTTCACTTGTCAGTGGTTTTAATGTTGTGGCTGATCGGTGTGTTTATATATATACATTTACACGTAGACGCCCAGGAAATAATTGTATGCACTTTTTAAAGTCTGAGTCAGGGTGAATGTAAACAGCAGAGATGGTGATGATAATATGGTTGACATCTTCACATTGAGAGTTCGACCTGTGGGAAACATCGTCCGTCAGCTTTGACTGTTACATCAATGATATAAACACAGACTCCGCCTCCTCTCGTCCTGTCGGAGTCCTGCGCTCTGTTGGCTCGGAACACGGTTCCACCCAACGAGTGCAACAGCTCGATCCAGGATGTTGTGGTGGAGACAGGTCCCATTTCATCCATTTCATTTTCTTGCGACTGGACATTAGCCAGTAGCAGCTGGGCTAGCATGGCTCCCATCCTGGATCCCAAAAAATCTGCTGCTGATGAGTGTATTTCTCTCAGAGGTAACACGTGTTTCAGCAATAAAGCTGAAAAAAATAACAGGTAAGGAACACAAATGCAGCAAGTTTGCAAATGCTGTTATATGTGACACTGCATAGTGCAGCTCTAAATGAAGCATTATGGGAAAAGAGGCCAGTCGTGTCCAGCTGTGGTTTCAGTAAGAGTGAAGTGGTCTTTGTCTGACATCCTCATATTTGCAGTTTATATACGACATGTATTCGTGTGTGTCCCTCGTCACCCTTTAAAACTTCAGACCCGTCTTCCGCCTTCTTGTTCATATATTTCTTCGTGCTATGATGAACAGATAGGCGTGTATGTTCGCCTGCAGCCACAGCGTGTAAGGAACATCCATTAGCTGCTGAGAGGGGATTTACCCAGCGTCTGAGGCTGAGGCTCATAACTTCCAGCTGTCATTTAGCCAACATCCTGGGAGCAACACAGTCCGGACTTACTGTCCACAGTTTCAGCTGAATAAAAAAAGCTAGCCCAGAAATGAATTTCTTCACTTTAATTCAAGTAGATGATTCAATCCTGCTGTAATGCTACATTTATGATATAGCTTTAAGCTTTTTTTTGTTTTTTTTAAAAGATTCAGGTAACAAACCAAAAGGGTCTTATTTTTATACTTTTGGCCATCATTTGTATCGTAAAATTAACAGTAAAGTTATAACCCAAAATTTCCGTTTAAAGATCGACTTCCTGCTTCAACTTTTACCTTCCGTTTTTACTGCAGTTGTGTGAACACAGTTTTCCTGTGCAATAAGGGTTTATTATCAACATTTCAGGTGATGTTACTTTTGTTTTTATCTCCAAATAAAGTGTTTAGAGACTGTCCTCCCAAGAAAAACTGACACTAACAGTTGTTTCAGCAAATATCCAATACAGTAGAGTAGAATAAACCTAATGGTCCCAGAGGGGAAATTTGTCTTGGGCACAGAGCTACAGTCTGTTGCTTCACATTAAGAAAAAACATCACAAAACAATAACGACATATGTTTATGTTCAAACGACAAAGCCCTTTAGTGGCCGAAGGTAGGGAGCAAAGTAGCAAATAACGTGATGCAGTTTGTAGAGCGTCAGGGTGGATGGATGGTTCAACACACAACTTGAACACAACTTTGACACGAGAGGCCGCTGTTCATTTCCGGGTTCCTACCAACAGTCAACATTGGGTTCTATTACTAACGACAAGTTCTTTGCATAACCAGAGGAAAGTAGTTATTTTATCACAAACTATGGTGTTTCCCTAATCAAGACGTTTTTAAACCACTTTTATATTTCGAATGGTTTCTGAGGCACCAACACACGATGCTGTCCTGCCAATAGAGGCATCAGACCAGAAAGAGCTTTAATGTGTCATGTGGACTTACTGAATTATTCAGATAATGTGACAAAAGTGTTTAAAACCTTTCTGTTGGTTTGACTTGCGTCTCCGATGAAGCCAAAATATCCCGGATACGAGCGCTGCCATCTTGCACAGATGACGTCATTTGGAGCCAGAGTCTGTGCAGTAGTGATCGGGTGGTGGAGCGGCGCTGTCGAGTTCCCGCCCGACTCAACCGCGAGAAGGCTCGGCTGTCAATCATGACATTTCAGCCCCTTTTTATAGCATCCAATAACTAATTAAAATCAAACTGATCAGAAAAATGAACACTTGAACATACTGTACATCAGCGTGATAAGAACTACCTAAAATTACAGAAAATGTATTTGAGGTGGCCAATGTCCCATCTGCTAACATGGAGGGGGAGGGGTTTATGAGCTATACTGCAGCCAGCCACCAGGGGGCCATCCAGATGTTTGGGCTTCACTTTTGGGGAGCTCTCGTCCATCTTTATATGCAGTCAATGGTTTGACTGGTTGTCTGTGTTGCATTTTTGGACCTCATTGTTGTGATGACGTCTTCCCAGATTTCAGCAATTACTTTGATAATTACATCATCATAATAATTGATAGAAATTATGATCAAAACGACCAAATTTAGAATCGAGCTGTAATAAACCAGAATGATCCTATAAGGCAATGATGCCTTAAATCTTCAGTATCAACAGTAGAGTATAATATTATTTTATTTTCTCTGAGAGCAGCCATTATGTAAATATTAAAAAGGAAATATCCAGTGGAGTTGAAAATCCCTGGATCTAGAGATTTTAAGGGTTTTGGGCCTCTTCTGCCCCTTTATTGTAGTTTTTATTAAAACTCCCATTTCATACAGTTCCTAGCTGCAGTTGAAAACAGACCATTTTCTGAAACCTAATATTGGCAGCAGGGCTTCGAGTGAAAAAACGAAATCTATCGATGCAGTGAGCGAGGAGAGAGAAACAAGAGTGAGAGAAATGCAGAGACCGAGAGGAAATGGAGGCCGAAAACAGAGAGTCGGGGTAAATCTCATCTGGAGGGAGACAGATTCATTGGTGTGGTAAAGGAGGATATGGCAGATGAAACCTGACCTCCTGGCCAGTGCTGATGAGGCTTATGGGCCCCCTAATCCTGGGATGAGGTGTGCTGAAGCTCTAGTCTCTAAAAAGGATCTGGGGATGGAGCTGGCCCATAAGCTTTCTCCACGTTCCTTCTTTTCCTCTTCTCTCTCCTCCAGCTTCAGGAAAAAACAAAAACAAAAAAAAAACATGGCGGTCATCATCGCTGGCTCCCCGCCAATCAGCTGGATCCCCGCCAATCAGCTGGATCCAATTTATGACTAAACGTTGAGAGCTTCTCCAGGCCTTTGCAATGAGGGGTTAGCATGCTATGGGGGTATATGTATTCCCTGGTGGAGCTGAGGAGAAATCCGTCTTCTGGCTTGAGAAAAAGGGGGAGAGATGCACGGGGCCAACATTCCTCACAGCCCCAAAAATAGACCCAGAAGCTGGGGAGCAAGTACATCAACTGGGGCTAAAACATGGTCTGACAGAAGGCTGTAGACGGAGAGAGACGCTCTACTGTGCTCAGCTCATAAACTTGTTCTAAAAGCAATGTCGGCCTCTTGACAACAAAACTTTCGAGGTTCTATTTTGTACCATTTACAGAATGATCGAATTGCAACTGTGTTTCTGAGGCGGTAAGTTCAAGATTATACTGAACATATTGTTTTACCAACTCCTGATTATTTTAATTATTGATTCATCAAGGACTTGATTATTCATTTGGTCTAAAAAATAGTCAGAAAATAGTGAAACATGCCCATTACAATTTCCCAAGGACACGTGTTCAAATGTTTCATTTGACCAACAGTCTAAAAACCAAAAGGGACTAATTTAAGCAGTTAAAGTCAGTTCTCTCCAGTAACCTGATAAAGTCCATGTAAATGGGAAACATGGTTCCCCAGACTGGGCTAGGCGATCAGAGACACCGTGGAGTTTTTCTCCTGGAGAAAGACCATTTCTTGTCTGCACAAACGTGCAACCGGGTTTATAATTGTCTTTTGAGAAGTACGCATGTGCATGAAAATTGCTTTCCACCATTTAACAATTTGTAAAATGCAAGCACATTTGTGCTATAAGGAAAAGTTCAGGCACAAACCGGAGAACAGGTTTCAAAATAAGGCCTGCTGCATGTAGACACAGATTGACAGTAACCAGATTACTGTAAGTTTACCAAATACTACATGTCATGTAAAAATGTGTTCTCTGATTTCCTGTGTAATTCTCTTTGAGAAGAAAGAACCAGCGAATTTTGGGCATTTATGGTTGCTATTTCAAATTTAACAAGAGGATATAAGGAGGATACAAGGATATAAACCTGTTACTCTCTGCTTCTACTTCTTGCAGCTGTATAAGAACATGTGATCATGTACACTGAGACATGAAGCTCAGAATCAGCTTCTAGAAACGCATCTCAACCTCGACCGCACCAGACTTGCTCAGTTTAATCCTTCTCTCACTTACCTGCCAACACTGCAAAAAACCTCAGAGTGCATTATGGAGAAAATTGGGCCCCACCAACCCCATGAACCAGACAGATAACAGCATAACATCTCCTGTTTGGTACAGGCTTTTGTCCAAAAGCCTCTGACAGCATCATGAGCGGACACATTTCTTAAATTGGTAGCTGCAGAGGAAAGTGATGCCGTTTTCCTTGAGTTACCTGGCAGTGTTGATGCCATTTCTTCCAGGTACACAGGGAGGAAACCCTACATCCATGCAGTAATTGTGCGCGGCAGCACTGAGGGTGGTCTAACGCACCATCTGGTCGAGGTTGTGATGGGGTTTAGTCCCCCTTTCAATCTTATTTTTCAATCAAGACTCAACTGGATATTTTCAATCTGTTTTAAATAGTAGAAAGACATTTGCCCGGCTTGAAACAGTAGTGATTATTTCAAATCTTGATAAACCTATAGATGTTTTCTTAATAATTTTTAGGTTAAACCAGGAAATTGTCAGAAAATAGAGAACATTTATGAGGCCTTGGCAGTAAGCTGTGTGAGGTAACCGGGATGTCCTCTAGCTCCTCCTGAGGGATCCTGAGATGTTCCTGGAGTGTGTTCTGGGTCTGCCAGGGTCTCCAGAATCCAGGACACATCAGGATAAAATTATAAATCAACTCTTTAAATGGACTCCTTTCAACAGGAATAAGCAGTGGTTCTACTCCAAGTTTCACACTGTCTCTAAAGGTGAGTCCATCCACCTTTTGGTCACTAGCCAAAGCTAATGGCCATATGTGGTAGTTGGACCCATTGTTAAACAGGCGACACCCTCCCTTCCTCCCTTCAATTCACTCATGAACCCCAGATACTTGACTTCTTGGGGCAGTGACTCACCCCCAGCCTGAAGCGGGTAATCTGTTGTTTTCTGGCAGACTAATAGGTGTTAAGTTGCTAATCAACTTAATTAACTAATTGTTTCGGCACAAGGGTGCACAACCCCTTACTGGGCTTTGCTCTACAGGTGACTCACTTCTTGCAGGTGCTGTAGTCGGAGCAGCGGCTCAGCGGCACGCGGATGACGCAGCTGGAGAACGCCACGAACAACGCGTGATGATCCCGATCCAACTCGAGACCCAGCACCCTCCTGTCCTCCCCCCGCACGTTGCATCTAAGGTACACAGAAAAACACCAGCTGTCAAAGATCAGACATTTTCAATTTTGTGTTTAAATCAGCGCTGCAGATGACTGCCACAGTCTGAAAATGATACAGAAAGCCAGATGTGAATCGAACTCCGTGCAGATAGACTTCACAAGCTGTCGAGTCAGAAAACAAAAGAAGACAGGAAAAAAAGAGCATCCCCTCTAGCTGTACAGGGTGATGCAAAGCGTTACAATAGACCAAAGAGTGGGTGGGCAGGGCCGATCAAGGCAAAACACGGAGAGGAGGAGAGGAAGACAGAGACCAAGTAAGGACAAAGAACAGAAAGAAAATAAACGAGGAGAAAGAGGGAAAACATTTAAAGAAAGACAGAACAGAAATATCAACATGTAAACAAAAAAAAGACGATGGTCTGACTTGTTAGGGCTGTAGACGTCGATGTCCTCCAGCAGCTGGGTGCTGAAGGATGCGTTGGCTCCCTCGGTGCTGGCCAGGATCTTCAGCACATGGCCGTTGTCTGAGCCCAGGAAAACCACAGTGTAGTTCTTATACGGCCCTGCAGACGTGTCCACCGCTATCTGGGTCAGCTTGAATCTGCAGAAGAAACAGGAAAAAAGAGACCGTTATGAATGCAACTATGTTAAAAGTAGTGAAATATTTGTAGACGAGATGCACACACACGCCGACATAAAGTCACCAATCTATAGTGAACATCTTTGAAACCGAAGCTGTCACTTCCCTTCAAAGTGACGTAAATTAGAGGAGCCTAACAAAGCCAAACGTGCTCGTTAGCATATTAACACTATTGTTTTTGTTTTGTCAAAGTCGATTTCTCATGATAAACAGAACAAACAGTGGGCGAATACTGAGCTCATTGTGTAAAGCATCAGTGTGCAATCAATCACTTCATCTAACAACGCACCATTCCCTTCCTCCATCGCCTACATCCTTTAATCCCCTCATCCTTTTAATTCATCTCTATCCATCCACCCACACCCATTCAATCGATCCATCCTTCCTGTTGTTTTGCAACTGTCCTCAACACAGTTAACAGTCCCAGTTTCCCTTTTTTTTGGGTGGTATTTAAGCCCAGTGAACTCTTGCTTAATTTGGAGCATCATCCTGCTTCTTATTCATCCAGCTCCACACAGTTACACCTGGGAGCTGCCCACCGCCACCTCCACCACCACCACCACCACAGCGCTGGCTCCACTGGAGGAGTTGAGGATTAAGAGCTGTGCTGAAGGGCACCTTGAGTCCAGTGGTTGTTGACGAAGGGATAAGCTTTACTTCCTCGCGGCCCTGGGATTTGAACAAACAATATTCCTTTAATAAACCCAGTCTTTTTTTTGTGGCATCACATCCCTTCTGGACTCTTCTGACACCAGCTCCAGTGTCCTCGCTTCTCCCCCTGTCCCTCCCAGATGGGTCCCACGGAGGCTGGTGTGTTTACCCGCATCGACTTGACTGGCACGTCCCCGCAATGACTCAGTAGTGTTGCGTGATGCGCTTCTGGTTAGATTTCATTTATCTAGCTTCTCTCTGGGGAGAGGGGAGGCAGATGTGATGTTTTTGGAGCCAGATGCGAAGCGGCGAACGTTTCCCCAGTGTGGAGCCACTTCCATGTCTGGCTGGCTGTCAGCCTGGCTCTGGCTCTGGCTCTGTGTGTGTGTGTGTGTGTGTGTGTGTGTGTGTCTCTCTCTAAGGCTGAATCTGTGATGGGTATCTGCGGTGTGTGTACATTCATGTCTGAGGTTTAGGCAGCACTGTCTGAAACACTTCAACAAAGATTCAACATTCAGCCCATCATCATCTGATATCAGTGGCTCCTGAAATGTCACAACACACACACACACACACACACACCAGTAACTTCCTGAGCTGCAGAGAAGCGTCTACAGGTCGGGTCAGCACTCCAGTAAGACCCCTCCCCCCTCTTCCCTGTGCTGCTCGTCTTTGATGTGGGCCGAGATCGACCGCTGAACAAATCCAATTGGTTTTAATGAGGGACAAGGTTGTGTGTTCCACCTGAGCTCCCTCATCGATACCAAAAACAGCCCAGAGTGTGGAAACACTGCCAGTACATTATGTTGCTATTGAAAATAGAAAATAATACCTACATACTAACCATTGAAAACCCTGGGTTTTTACCCAACAGGCCTGATTAATAACTGCAGCCTGGCTCTGAACAGCAACACTAAGGTTTTTAATTTGATTCACTGAAGTGCTGCTTGTATTTTTACAATTCACGATGTATAATGTGCTACAGTAACCAAAAAATGAATCTGGGTTTTGAGTATCAATTAATCATTCAAACAACATTACAAACACACTCCGGTTCTAGCTTCTCCAACGTGACAATCTGCTGTTTTATATCATTGCAAACTGAATATATTTGGGTTTAGGACAAAACAAGACATTTTTGTAGGTATCAAGAAGGTTGATAAAAATGATTGTTGTAGCCTTATTTATTAAAAAATACAGTGGGGATGTGGACTATAATATAACTATGATTAATTTCATTATCAGCTAATTTGTTATTTCGTAAATAATCAACTGTCTATAATCTATAACTAGTATTACCACCTCGCTGTTGTACGCCTCCCCGCACCAGTCAAGTCACAGTTTCCATCCATGTCTGTCCGGACTCATATAATATATGTCGTGACTGATAGAGAGCTCGGTCACATGGTGCAACAACAATCACCTGAAGATCAATATCAACAGAATCAAAGATCTTGTGGTGGACTACAATGCGTCAAATATGGATGTTGCTGCAAAGAAGCTCTGAACTCTGAAACATGGATTCTTCACACACACGTTCAACCCGGCAGCACAGAAGATCTAAACACCTCTGACTACTAAAACATAAGCAGTTCATCCTTGAGACCAAGAATTTCCATTAAGGTGTTTCTGAGATATCCTGTTTAGAAGAATGGGACGGACAGACAACCCGAAAACATAAAAAAAGTCTTAAACTGTGAGCATTCCTGTTCATAAATTCCTAAATGTCATAGTGATAGCTTCAATTTGCGTGTTTATATAAAAAAACTGAGAAAAGTTGGATGCTGGACTGTGAGTGTTGGTATTTTTGCTTGTAGAAACTCAGTTCATTGACATTGATTTGTAGATGCTGAGAGATGCTGGTCTGCTCTTCACCGACTATAAATGTGACCCACTGAAGGTTTAAGCACCCAAACGCTGGTAATAATATGAGTGCAGATGGCCTACAGTGTGCTGGGTCGCTCCATCACATGTCCCTCTATTACACAAATTCCATACCTGCTGGTGGTACGGGTGAAGTAGGGTCTGTCGTTGACCGAGGGCACGGACTCGTCCATGAGCGGGTACGACTTGATGAAAGTCAGGGTGTCGTCCGGGAAGGTGGTGGACGACTTGTAGGTGGCCGCTGAGCCCTCGCCGGAGCAGCACCCCGGCCTGTACAACGGCAGCAAAAGAAGAAGAAAACACTGGGAGTGAACAGATGTAAAAACTCCGGCAGCTGTTTGTTGTTGGGGAAAGCAGGAGGGAAAAACAGGTGTCTTGTGTCACTGCCTGATTTTGTTCAGAGATGTCTGTGCACAACAATAACAGCTGCAAAACCTCCATTGTCAGAGGCAGAAAAACATGTTGTTGAAAAGTGACAGTTAGCTATTTAAAGATGCGCCTCTCACCTTGGTTTTGGGACCTGCTCGTCTGGAACGGGTGTCCATGCAGACTCACTGTTCCTCTGCTCTTTGAATTTGCCACTGAAGGCCTTTTCTATGTCGTCCATGTAGAAAGCACAGACTGCCGAGCCGGTGATGCTGTTGAAGGGGCCACAGAGGAAGACGACGTTACAAAGAGCGAGACAAAGGTCTGAAATTCAGCACCTTGTCCAGGACTGGACACAACCTCTGTCCTTTTATTAAGGAGAAATCAGCATACCGACGAGCTGTCATCAAAATATTTATCCTGGCAGGTTTGTCCTGCCTTTAGTCTCTTCTCTTAATCTTTGCCTCAAATGTTTTTATTCTGTACAAAACATTTTGCAACCTTGTTAAAATATGCTTTTTGTATATGTGTGTTACTGTTAATTCATATCATCAGATGGGGGGGACATGGGACAGAATCTCATCAAATGGGGGTCTTTGCTCTAATGAGAACCATGGAGTCATGGAAGACCTAGAAAACCAACAAACATTCACATTTTTGTCTTAAAGCTAGAATTACCGCCTCGCGGTTGTTTCCCTCCGCGCACCAGAGAGCTTGGTCACATTGTGCAACAACAATCACCTGAAGCTCAATATCAACAGAACCAAAGAGCTTGTGGTGGACTACAATGCTTCAAGTATGGATGTTGCTGCTCTAAAGAAGCTCTAAATTCTGAAAACAACTGTTGCAGATTAATTTTCTGTCTGTGGAGTAGTCGGTTAATCGACTGATTGTGTCAGCTCCAGACTTTTGAATGATTGACTGATGTTTCAACAAGGATTTTGTGTAACAATCTCAAAAAAAGCTGATTTAGTATTAAGTTACTCTTTAATCTGTTATAAAAAAATACAAACCAGAATGAAATAAATGTTCACTGTTTGTGAATCACAAGGTTTGATGTTTGAGTCAATTTCGGAGCCAGGGCTGTTAAGGGACCAGATAAAGCTCCACAAAGGTACTTTTTAAATAATCCACTGTACTCATGTCTACATCAGAATGTTACTGTAAAGAGACAATGACATTGATCCCGACCTGTTTGCCTGCGTGGTGAAGACGCCGAGCACGGCCGGCCGGCGGTTGATCTGCAGCACGTTTGTCAGCGACTGCAGAACATCAAAGTAGAAGAAGGAGTCGCCTGGGACGGAGCAGTTCAGCCGGGCTTTGAGGAACGACGTCCAGTAACGTTCCAGCACCCTCGGTGAACCGCCGTTGTCGTTCTTACAAACGCGTGCGACTCTGGAGAAAACCACCTGAGGGGACAGGAGTAGAGGTTACAGGTAACAACTCTGACTTACAGCTCACACTGTTTACCAAAGTCAACATGAGACAGCAGTTAAAAATCGTGTAAACATGTGGTTTGCATGAGAAGTGATGTTGTTCTACTTCATTCCACTCCGAGATATTAAGGTAGAGACACCGCAAACCACAAGTCTGGTCTGAATCGAGTCCCTCACCTTGCCAAGAGTGGTGTACTCCACTGCAATCTCGCTGAAGAAAAAGTACACGTAGTTCCCGTACTCAATAGCGTGGAGGAAATGGGGCTCTGTGGGGGACAAGAAAAAAAGATATGTGACAAACAGGCTGGCAGTGATGCCTTATTTCCAACATGACAGAGCATCGTGAGCAGGCTGGGAGAGGAGCTGGTAAACACAGATGCTCAGTTTGGGAAAATGGGTCCAGGAGAGATGCAGGGACGGTGTGTTGGAGAATGGAGAACCTGAATATGAGGACAGAAAGATACGGAGGAACAAACAGGCAGAAATAAACATGAAACAGCAGAGTTGGTGCTCTCGGAAGTCAGAAATGCAGTATTTTATAAGGCTGGAATTCAACAGCAATGTATGGAATCTGGATACAGAACTGAATCCAACTAAAGCTGAAATTATAATTTGAGTCTGACGTATGTTGTTCATTAGAGGGTGTAGATGTAGGCTCTATGCAGACGTTTTGTGACCCTGCGAACAGGAACCTGCAGCTAATACACCACAGCTACGGAGTACGTTTCATGCATGTGTGGAACGCGTCATCCAAGCTCACTCTAGACCGGGGGCTTCTCAAACTTTTGTTACTTAAGGCCCATTTCTGATTGTCAACAAATTTCTGAGGACCACCTTCCTAATTAAATAACAAATAAACAAAAAAATATACAGTATATATACTGGGATGTGACAGGATTTCACCACATTCAATACACTGATACACACCATAGATCAGTTTTTCATTTCAAAAATTCATTTTGTGGCACTGCATCAGAGGGAACGTTAGCTAGCTGTGGCAGACATTAGCTAGCTGTGGTAGACTTTAGCTAGCTGTGGCAGACATTAGCTAGCTGTGGCAGACATTAGCTAGCTGTGGCAGACGCTAGCTAGTAGTGGCAGACGTTAGCTAGCTGTGGCAGACGTTAGCTAGTAGTGGCAGACGTTAGCTAGCTGTGGCAGACGTTAGCTAGCTGTGGCAGACATTAGCTGGTCATTGAAATTAATGCATTTTAATTTGGCATTTTTTATTTATGTGAATTCTTGAGCACCTTTAGAAATAAAACTAGGTATCTTTGTGAATGACGAAGCCCACTGGATGGCGCTCTGAGGTCCACTGGTTGAGAATAGCTGTTCTAAACAGTAGTATAAGCAGAATTACTACGTGTCTGTGGTACCACCACTCGTCTGTGTCAAGAAGGAGCTTTTTTGAGTTGAGAAACATAAACTTCAAGTGTAATATTCTAAAACTAATAAATTTAACAAGAAACACACGATAGAGAGACACCAGAGAGAACTCTCATTAGTCACGAGTTGGTGCAGGTTATGCTGTCTAACGTTATGTTGCACACTCGTACTTCAGCCCCGTTCGTGCTGTTCAAGTTACTGCATTAAACTGTAACTACAAATCAACACTTCTTGTGTCCTTTTCAAATTAAAAACCTGTTTTAATGGACTTAAACCTATCATTTGTTAACTTTTACTGTAAGACATTTGCAGGAACGTGTTGTGGAAAACTCAAGGTTTCAATGCGCACTTGAAATGAACTGCCATCTTTTCTCGAGTTGCACTCGGCTGAAGTTTTATTTTCGTTATTATTTTGATGTTAAACTTTAGAAGAAGAAAAGTTAAGTCCAATGGTTTGTGTCACAGCGGTCCTGATGGCTTCCGGTGCTGTTAACATTCTTATTCTAGTCACCGCAAAACCTAGTGGTAAAAGTCGGTATAACGGTCCGGTCCCGTCTAAGGCTGGTTTGAAAATTTTTACACCGAATATTCCACCTTAAAATGCTGGATGCTCACCTCGCAGCCATTTGGAGTCATACTTGACTGTACGCAGAACAGGGCTACTTTCCCCAAGACTTCGGTAAATCACTGCGTCACTCGCCAAGAAGTCTGTCATGGTGGCCGAGTAGAAATCCCCACCTGCGGAAAAAGAAGAGGATAAAAAAAGATACACTGTCAGGGATCACAATTCCGGAGAATAACCCACTTCTTTCAAGTGTCTATTTTGGTCACAGGTGACTTTTATTGCCCTTTAAATAAAGAGGCAGAGGATTACACATGTTGGAGAATATGTCACTTTTAATAACACCCTGCGTGTAAACTTTGCATAAGAAATGCCAGTGGAAATCTGGCAGGATTGAGGGCAGGGCTGGCTTCCTCCCTTCACTCATCGTTGACCCTGACCCCAACAAGAATCAGCTTCCTCCACTGAAATAATCAGTGAAAAAAATCCAACCTCAAATCAGAATCCATCAGTTCAGCTTACACCCTGTGATGATTAGGGCCGAATTACATTTATCCAGACTGGCAATGATGTAAGTGTTAACATGTAGTTTAGTCTATTATTACATTTTTATACTCTTGGATTAAATTTTCTTTTTTCATCCAGCACTGCATTTAGATGTTTTTTTTTTCTACCATTCCAGGCAGCCATTGGTTTCCTTTCATTCCCATAAAATATGCAAATCAATTAAAAAAAACCTGACACTTGCTTCAGTTAATCCACGACAGTGAGAACAACATTAGAATCAAGTTACATTTTCATTATGAAGTCACGTCAGACCTCTCTGCGTCTCCACTCGTCTTGACTACTGTAATTCATCGTTCGCCACCCTCAGTTGTCTTCTGTGTCTCCGCTCCAGTTGGTTCAAAATGCGGCTGCCAGACTTACACACATACTGTAACACCAGTGCTGGCCAGTCTACATTGGTTAATGTAGAATTGATTGTAAAATTCTTTTAATCACCTATAAAGCACCACACGGAACGCCAGTCTATATTTCTGAATTTCTTTGTCCCCTGCTAACGGGCAGATCTCTGAGGTCTTCTGACTGAGGCCTTTCGGTTGTGCCAAAACTGAGGCTTAGAACCAAAGGCGACCGAGCCTTTGCTGTTGTAGCTTCTACCCTCTGAACCGTGTTCACCGTCAGTCGAAAGTTGAAAGAAGCTTTTAAAAGCCCATCTGTTTCATTTGCACTTTGTACTGTAATGTGCGTTTGCCATCTGTGTAGTTTTTAACACTTTTGTGTTTGTGTTTGCCTCCGGTGTAGTTTTATACCATTTTTATTGTTCAGTATATTTGTTTATTTCCTGTTTTAAACTTTTTATTTAACATTTTATTTTTCTCCTGTGTTTGCATTGTACAGCACCTTATAACTCTGGTTTTGTAAGGCGCTTTTTGTTGTTCTTCCTCTTGTCGTTCTTTTATCAAAGGAAATGAAAATGCTGGAATTGATGTTAACTGCTAAAAAATGGGACATATACATAATTTGTATTCAATGCACTAAAACTGGTCTGGTCTTTTAAACATGCCTTTTTAAATGTGGCCTGAGGTTTTCACGATATCAGATTTTCACTAAAAAATGCTATCGGTCAAATGAATCTTTAACTATGTTTATTGTGTTTTTTCTCTCTTTTTGGGCAAAAGAATTCCACTAGGAGAGAGCGAGTCAGTAAAAGTGTTCAAAAAGAACAATTACACTAAATTAATAATAAAAAGGCAACCAGATAAACTGAGAACAAAAGAAAAGGCCTAACTTTATAAATATCACGCTTATCGTCAACACTAGTATATCGTGACACCCCAAATATGGCCTTGACTGGCTCGCCTTAAATCCGTCCAATCGTACGAGACTGCAGCATTTGAACGGACGCATGACATTACAGTACAGTCAGGTATAAAACATTATGTCCTTCAGTAAACAACAACAATATAAAGTGTATTACACCCATCCTCACTGGTTTAAGAGCTACAATAAAGATCCTGTATAAAAAAAGTATAAAAGTCTATTGTAACTAACTATCGACAGATCAGCAGCTGTGGGAGGTGAACCTTCGACATTTTAATTACGGGACAGTCGGTCCAACTCGGGTCACTTTTCCTGACTCACCTGCAAAAAGGCCGACGTTGGACTGGCGGGACTCGAAGGGACACCGAGCCTGTCCCACCACCTCCTCCCCTTCCTGCTCCAGTGTCGACATCTAGGTCAGAGAGGACACGGCACAAAGCAACACTTCTTAAATCCACACACAGAACGGTAAAGCCAGCCTAACAGAAAAACTGGATATAAAAGACAACTGTAAACATGAAAACAGCATCACTGTTTACACTTGTAAACCCACGAGGGTGGCAGCTGCTGAGAACATAGAAAAACGATCAACAAAAAGTCTTTAATGTAGTGAGAACTGTGGCTGAATGCAAGGGATGCGAACCAAATCAATCTGGGATTATGAGAGGCAACACGTGCGTCGTAAAGATTCCTTTTATTTGACGTATGTGAAGTCCGAGCGGAGAGTTTATCTCTCAGCTGCAGATATTTAGCTGCTGTTAACATGGTTGTAAACTCCAGGTAAGACAATGAGAAAACCCCGCGCTGTGTGTGTGTGTGTGTGTGTTCAACACCCCCTGTAGCAACAAGGTGACACACACACATGGCACATTAACAGTTCATTAACACATGGTTGCTTTATATGTTGCTGTGTCACCACCTCTGACTCTGACACTATTGTTACTCTATGAAAAAGCTCAAACTGCACTGTAGCTGTAAACCCTGAACACAGACATGAGGAGTGGACACAATAATGGGAACACTTATGCAGCCTCAACAGGGCTAGCGTGATAAATTGTGGACTCGAGCTCTTCATCATTTTATACACTTAATCACATCTAATAAGGATTATCAATATTGTTATCCTTGGTAATATTGTGTGTTACTGCTCTGCATAATTATGTCTTACGCGTTTTCTCCTGTTTGTTTAGTGTTGTACGTCACCACGTTTACGTTTTGATAATGGCCTGCCAAGAGAAGTCAGATTAGCTTGCAGCTAAGTCTGATACAACAGGGCTATCCAACCATTTTTCTGGGAGTTCATAAGTTAACAACAGTTTTGTTGTGGAAAAACTGGGATTTGGGGTTCAAAATTAGTCTCAGTGGGCTTAACAACAACAGCAAATAATAATGAGCCTCCAACCAGCTGTTTTAACTGTTCTTGATTTACTACGGAAAATGCTGGATTGCTCCATCCGGGTTGGGGGGTGGGGGTTGCTGCCCCACGTGAAGGAGTTTAAGTATCTTGGAGAAAATGGAGTGTCAGATGGACAGGCGGTTTGGTGCAACATCAGCAGTAATGCAGGCGTTGTACCGGACCGTTTACCAGTCACTCCAACCATTGACATAAATAAAGATGGCTGCCGCGTCTCCACTTCCTCCCACTGTACAAAAATGAAGCCAAAATATCTCGTATACGAGTGCTGCCATCTTGTGCTGGTGATGTCATTTGGAGCGAGAGTCTGCACAGGAGTGATTGTGACGGCCATCGACCATCTTTATATGCAGTCAATGGTTCCAACACTCACCTATGGTCATGAGCTTTGGGTAGTGACCAAAAGAATGAGATCGCGGATACAAGCAGCCAAGATACGTTTCCTCGTAGGGTGGCTGGGCTCAGCCTTACAGATTGGTGGGCTCAGACATCCGGTAGGAGCTGGAAGTAGAGCCAGCTGAATCGGTTCAGGCTTCTGAGTAGGGTGCCTCCTGTTCGCCTCCCTTTGGAGGTTTTCTGGGCCCGGGATGGACCCAGAACTCGCTGGAGGCATTATATATCCCATCTGGCCTGGGAACGCCTCAGGATCCCCCATGAGGAGCTGGAAAGCGTTGTCGGGGAGAGGGACGTCTGGAATACCCTGTTTAGCCTACCTGACCCCGAATAAGCGGGAATAAAATGGATGGAAATGAATGGATGGTTTACTACTTGGTTTAAAAAGCGAAGCGGTGAAGTCAAAATAAAGACTGAAAACTTTAGCTGCATGTATGGACTGATATCTTGTTATATTCATGGTTATTTATTAGAGAGATCATTAATTGATGCATCATGAACATGTGAGTGCAGATGAGGATTGTCTTGTTTTTTCTTCCATCTAGGATGAGATGGTGGTGGGGCTCTGGCTGCTCCGTGAACATGTGACTATAAAATCATCCAGAGGTGGAGAAAATAGATCCAAAACCTTGCAGTAGCCCCAAGACATTTAGACAAAAACACTTAATATTCTCAAAAGTAGATGTGTTTACACCTCTGAGCCTGATGCAATCCAACACAACAGCTCTGCCCCAAATATCACTTCTGCAGTGGTGCAGCTTTAATTGGATCTACCTCCTGCACAGCGTCAGAACTGAGCTTGGGTCAGATTTGGTGAAGAGTGCTTTGACTGAAAAACATGAATAAAATCTCATAAGTGCAGCTCAGTGAGAGGTACAGACTTTAATGTATTTCCCAGTTTAGCCTTTACAGCAGGAAGCAGACGCATAAGAAGATGCAAGAAAGAAACATGACCAAAGAAAAACACGTGACCAAGAGACCATGACAGCAGGGAAACTCACTCAAAGGGTCTGAACGCACATTTTTCCATCAGCGGGACACAAAATGTAAACACCTATTTTGGTAGTCACTCTTGAATTTTCATGTATTGTTGGTTTCTTGGCAGCAAAAAGGCAGGAATTCATTTTTTTCCCCCAATGCTGACCATGTTCTCAAGGTTTTGTGTTTTAGAACTACCCAGAAAGCGTATTTATTAAGTAAGATTTTCTCCAAATAAACTCAATTTAAAATCAGCAGTCATACAGAAACATCTATAAACACTTATTAAAGAGATTATCCACAGGATTGTGACTCCAGAAACAGATATAATCATTATCATTGTATCATTCGGTCTCTAATCAGTTATCAGAAGATTCGTGACCCTCAAATTAAATTACATTCTGTTTTAAATCTGATTAGAAATCAGCAGTATTGACCAGACTTGTCGCCTGCAGGGTGACATGGTTTGAAGTAAAACAGCAGTTGGTTAAATCACAAGAAACAGACCTCAGAAGTAAGACGTGAGGATTCAACAAAGCTGTGCGGTGACTGCTGGATGGCTACCCCAGCGGACGGATGAAGACAGACGGATTTGACGCTTCGAGGTTTTGTTGAACGCATGCTGAAGACGGCCTCTCGGTCGTCTACAGACCAGCTGTCTTTACAGCCTGCTCAGTGAAGCTGCGTGTTCATGCCTGTGCATCCATTCATGTCTTTGACCAACACACACACACACACACACACACAAAGACGCCTCTCCCTCGGTCCCACCTCGTCCCACAGACAGATTCCATGATATGATTTACACCTCCTCCCTCTCTCCCCAGCTGCCTGGATAATCATCTCTTGTATTTTTTTTTTTACCCCAGATGAGGGAAAAGACAAGCTGATGGGGGACAGTTGGGGGTCTTTATGAAATCGAGTCTGTGGCAGGGAGACATGTTACATCAATCTTACTCCTGTGTATTAACCTTTGGACATAACGGAGCTGAGCAATGAGACTGTGCAGGTCCTTTATGACATGACGTGATCCTAGAAAGCATTTAGGTACTTTCAGTCTATGTAGTTGCACTACTTAGTTCATAGAGTGGACAATAGTTAAATATAATGAAATATTAACTTTTGCTCTGTATACTGGGTATCTATCCTGATCATTTCTCACAAGGCTGCATCACTATGTGTCTGAAGTGGAAAAGTATGGACTGTCCTTCACCTGCGATGGTTACGGGAGATGGTGTCCTGCCTTGTGCTGGAGAAATGAACCTATGCGGCCAATTTAGTGAAATATGGGACATTTTTATGCAATATCTGGAAAGCAAGCAGGCTGACATGAATGAGTTAAACTTACAAACTGACAAATAAAACATCTGCATATGTCAAAGAACACCGCCCCTCTTATCAACATGAGTATTTTTTATTTAGTTATTATTGTGTATATATTCATTTATTTCTACTTTTTGTAATATTTATTTTTCCCTGACTGTTATTGTATGTATAACTCTGTTCATTCATTGTCAAAAACATTACATTTAATATTAAATATTGACATTTGGTTGAATTGGCCATATGTTAAACCCTGCAGTAGTGACCGTCCAATCATATCTTAGCAGCCACAGCGAGGTGATGTAACATCGGGTGCTGTAGTAAGAGCGATACTCTGAATTTAAAGAGTTTGGACGGTCATGTCTTCTTGTTGCTGTAAGTAACGCTGTGTTTGTCCTGTAAAGTTACCTACAGTAGTAACTGAGTGTTAGGAGTTAAGAGTTGGGTGGTGCTCAGTTTTGATTTGTCGGCTCCCAACAGGGTTGCTGGGTCACCAACTTTCTCTATCACAGCTACAATAAAACATGTTTCTGAAAACATTTGAGGCAAGAAATAGGCAACGCAGGAGCCGAATCTTGATTCATATTTCATCAGCACTGCCTACTTTGACAGCGTGATCTGATTTTCTCCTGCCTGGTGCTTTGGACAGATTGGTGCTCGCCGTGCCACAGTGTTTCCCCTGTAATTGTACAAACCTAGAGGGCCGCCAGCCCAACGGGAATCCCTGCCCGGCCAAAAGAGATCTTTTGTTTGATGCCAATAATAATGCAAAACATCCATTCATTCAGAAATCAATGAATTTGCTTTTGTGAGGTGTGTGGTGTTGACCTGCAGCTAAAATTTCACACGATCAATGAACCCCTCCACACTCACGGGAGCAGAGACAGATGAAGGGAAGGTAATGTCTTCTGTTGGTTACAAACAGGCTCGCTCGTGAACAACATGCTGATGGATTCAGTGTTTTTAGCTGAGCTACACCACAGAATACTGTTTTGTCCTCACTGTTCTCCATGAAGTCTGCTGGAAGCGATATAATGACCCCCGGCGCGTTTTATGTGCAAGACTTCGTTGAGAAAACAGGTTTTTAAATGCTGTGTCGCTTGTCGGCAACCGCTCACCTCAGGACGCCCCTTATGCTCTTATTAATTTGGCATGCAGTTAGAACAACAGTCAAAATTTAGTTTTAATGAAAACTCGACTCCTGGTAATCGCTCCTAGCGTTCTTCACCGCTGTTTTGGAAGGAAATAAAATTTTCTGTGGTGGATGGATCTAATTTATGCCGATGTGAGCAGCGGGTCATGTGGATTTGGAAAAGCGACAGAGTTTGATTTGGTTGTAGGAGGTATAATAAGTGTTGAATTGGGATTGAGGTTCATACAAAATAACATCTATAATATTGCCTATTTTCTATCCACAATGGGCACAGAAGGATCCGCGTTCTCCCCGACTCCGTGTTGCAGACCTCTGGGTCAGTTCTTGGGTCATCGTATTGGAAAAAAACTCAGTGAAATGTGGAGTCGAGTTGTTCAGCTCCCCCTTTGGATTCCCTCACACTGTTAGATTTACAGTCTGTGCTGCACTCCCTCCTCCTCTAACGGCCGGCTGTGAATCACAGTCCAAACCTGTGATGTCACTGCTCCACCGCAATGTCATGTTGGGTTTTATTCAACAGACCTCAAAACTGTAGAAGCTTCACTTCTGCATTGTGCTTAAACAAACAGTGTCTGTGCCTTCTCGATAAAGTATGTTTTCACCGCGCCAGCTGCTCTCGGTTATTTAGCATGAAGCAGCCTCGTCTTCTGGCATGGATTTGTCTCTCGAGCCTCCTCTGTTTATCCCCTCATTGTCCCACTCCGTCTCCTCCCTCAGCTTTGCTCTTCCAGAGGTGTGAAAGAAGCTGTTGTGTTCCTGCCATCATCAGCATATCTTGTGTTCTGTCAACAGATTGTTCTCCATCTGTCTTGTTTATTCCACCATTAGGTGTTTGAAGTTGCATTCGTACGGCAACATTTACAGTTCTGATGATTTTCTGTCTGCGTTTTGCAAAATGTCGTCATGATTGCTTAGACCGTTCCTTTTTATGCAGTTAAAAACTTTCCTGTTATTTTCACTTGTGCACCAGCGGCTTGAGCTCACAGCTGTTTGTTGCATCACAGCTGAAAGCACAAACTGAAGCGCCCGCTGCCAGCCTTCTTTTACAGTTGTCAAATGCTGCATTCAGCCTGCTGTGACCCGTCTTCGTAGCAGTGTTTGTGTGGGTGTTATTTCATAGTAGATGTCCTTTTTCAAGTGGTGTAAACATTATTTTATGTATTATTCAGGCTCCAGTGGCTTCTCACAGATGTTTTGTATCTCTATCAGTGTATTGGCAGAACTGCTGGGTGTGAAAAACTAAACTGTAGGCAAGTTTTAGTGTTTGATATCAAGTTTACGTAATTAAGCAAAGTTACATATTTTATTTCTTTCACTTTTTCATTTGTGGTTATTTATAATAATTAATACAATCTTCAATCAAGTTTCCTCTTATTATATTCTGTCATTTCAATTAGTATTAAGTACCGTGTTGGGTAGTGGTACTTTTAGAAGTAACTTGTTACGTTACAGTGTTACCTACTGAGAAAAGACGCCCGTTAGAGTACACACTGCGATGTGTTCACGTGGTGATCACCTTCATACATAAACAAACAAAATAAAGTCAAAAATGTCTTGAGAGGAAATATAATCTTATACTTATTTTCATTACTGAAAGTAAACAAATGTACACCTTCTGAATTCAAGTTTCTCTCTTAAGACGAGCTCAATCGCCTCGTTTACTCATCGTAAAACACACTTCATTCAAACGAGACATAAACAAAATAAAACTCAACAAAATCGTCTTGGTTTGTCTTCCCACTTTTCCAACAATCGCCAACACTATTCTGGCTCCACGTGCCGTTTAATTCCCTGCTGCTAACGATCTGAGAAGAGGCATTCAGCCTCTATGGGTTAGTATGGGCTTACAGTATATAGTCACGTTTCAAGAAACATTCAATTAAGGCAATAAAAGACACAGGGAAACAATATTTTAAAAGTAAGGGATTGCTTCTTTAAAAACGTAAAAACACTAAAATATACATTTTTGCAACTTTTTATTACAAAAATGACTCTAAAAACACGCTGTATGGAATGTAAATAAAAACAGAATGCGATCATTGCGATGAAACTGTGTTTACTGGCGACAAACTGTTCCTGAGCCCATGTAGTGGTCTCCTTCATACAATCATGTGTTCACAAAGTGGTGAACGTCGGCCCATCGCGAGCCTTTCAACCACGATACTCTCACCTGTTACCGTTGAACCTGTTTACCTGTGGAATGTTCCAAACGGGTGTTTTCCCTTTTTGTTGCCGCTGTCTCAACTTGTTTGAATCGCGTTGCCGCCATCAAATTCACAATAGGCTCATACTTCCAAGAATCAACAAAAAATTGATGAGATAAAACTTTAAAAGTATTGTCTTTATACTCTTAGGATTAGGAAATGATCCCTTTGTGTTTTATTTATGTTTTACACAGCGTCTAAACGTTGTGGAAGGCCATCCTCGCTAAACATTTATTTACTTCATTTAGAAAGAATCAGACACACTCTGGATGAGCTGTCATATTTTGACTGATTGGGATCACCTCTCACTCATTATCTTGCAGTCATGTCATAAAATTGGCATTCTCCCCCTTTCACCAACAAGCTGGTGTAACGATGGAAGGGTGGGTTTGGGTACAGGTTTGTTGTTGTTGTTGTTTTTCATTACTTTTCTCTTCTATACTTTGTTGTTATTGGTTTTTTTTGTGACTGTAAGAAATAAGAAAAACAGACATTTTTGAACACCATTCTCAAAATGAATAAACTAACAGCAGTTTGATTGATATTACCCGGAGTGCACACAAACATAATTGAGGAATGTGACTTCATGCTGCATTTTGCAATTTTTTCCTGATGTATGATGCGTGTGTGAGCCTCCGTGGCCTCCGTTATTGTGTGTGTTTACGACAGGATATATCCTTGATAGTGGCACAAAAAGCCAGCGTGGCGCCGATGTGACACGAGTTTAGTTTGCAGTTTGTCATTTCCAGTAGCGACTTCAGTAATGGGGGCAACTGAAACGGCACCGAGGACGGACACATCTCATGACAGCTGTAATATCATCTCTTATCTGTAATTGAGGCCAGCAGGCAGCACACAGTAGTACAGTATCTCACCTTATAGTTACGGCAGGTGGGGTTGAAGGCGTTGGTGCCGCAGGCGAAGAGCGTCTCGTCGTTGCGTGGCACCAGCACTTTGATGTAGTTGTAACATTCGTCCTGTCGGGAGGGAAACGGCTCGATGTTATTGCACATTAGGGACGTGGACCATGTTGGCTTCTGGCACGCAGACGACAGAATGAAAACAGGACTTGCAGCAGGTAGACAGTGACATGCACACACACACACACACGCACACACACACGCACGCACACACACACACATTGTTGTAATCCCCAGGCTGATTCTTGTGCTTTCATTGTAGCTGTGGGGAGGAAAATGCTATGCCGAAAGCCCCAGTCTGTCGCCTCGTGATGGATGTGCCACTGATTCTGATAAGCTACCTGCAAACCTCTGCTTACTGCAAAACTTCACGATACAGCAGACAAAGGCAGAGGCAAAGGGAGAGAGCGAAATTAAACCAAAAGCAAAAACAGAAAGAGGAAGATGTGCACGAGTTTGGAAGAAAATACTCACGCTGTTTTTTCCTCTCACGGTGCACTTCTCCACATCCTTCGTCTTCCAAGTCAGTTTCTGAAAGATGAACAGGCAGCCAACTGTCAGCTCAAAGACAAGCCGTTTCTCACCAGCTTCTCGTTGCTCCCGATCGTTCGAGTGCCATTACGAGACAGCTGTGATGAAAATCTCATTAACTTCAATAAACTGTGGTGAAGAAAAACAAACAGAGGAAACAACAGGAATGCCTGCGGCGGCCTGCGCAGCTCGTCAGTGGGCAGCGAAACATTGTGGCTGCTCAGTGATAAAAATCACTCTGCAAGATAAGACTGGATTCTGTGACACACACACACACCCACACACACACACCCACACCCACACACACACACACACACACACACACACACACACACAAAGGATGTTTGCATCACATCACTGTCACTATGAGGAGCAGTCAATTAGCACCAATTAACCTACTGGCCACAAGCCCTGCCCTTATTCTTCTCACACACACACACACACACACACACACACACACACACACACACACACACACACACACACACACACACACA
>JBBPCS010000855.1:3770309-3876565 GCA_037974645.1 Hollardia meadi | reverse complement strand
ACACACACACACACACACACACACACACACACACACACACACACACACACACACACACACACACACACACACGACACACACTTTCTGTATCAGCGCTAGTCGAGTCCAGTGGGCAGTTCCAGAAAAAGATCCATCAACTTATTAACAAGCTCTGCCAGCTGAACGTTTAATGCGCTGCCTTCCGCCGTCGGATCATTTACCGACCCGCTTTTTCTCAGTGCTCATAAATACCACTGAGGATGCTGCTGGTTGGATGCTGGTTCAGCTCCAAGTCATTCAGAAGATTATTTTTTTTTGTCAGCAGCTCCGAACAGACGGGGATGTGACGTCTTTACTCAGTGGCACATCAGCACATTATGCACATCATCCTGGGGCCGGATTACAGAAGCTTCCTATCTGAAGTCATGAGTTAAGATCGGAGGAATCTAAGAGATGATTTTTGCCAATTTGGTATTACAGAAGCAAATCCCAATTAACTTTAGGAATCCTATCTTACCTCAGGCCTTGTCCACACGTATGTGGGTATTTTGGAAAAAGTTTCTGGGTTTTGGCCTTTCGTCCACACACAAACTGCGTTTTAGGTCACTGAAAACAGAGGTTTAGCAAAACTCCTTCCAGGGTGAAGATTTTCAGAAACTCCGTTTCAATGTTGACGTGTCGACGGGAAAATTGAGTTTTTGTTCTGCAACGTCAGAGTGAGCACCTTTATCTCCTTTGTTTGACGTCAGACTGTGCGCCGTGTCTATGTTGTTTACACGAGGCGATTTTCTGCGATGGCGGAGGAGCCAAGAAATTGTTGCTTTTAACCTTGCTATCTAGACTTTTTACATGCTGACACACAGTTACTCTTCCTCTATGTAGAGGAACAGAGGCGTCAGAGTGGCTTCTGATGTACATTCAACACGCCCCAGACCCCACCACCAACATCGCCGCCAGATTTGGACGAGACCTGGTTGGACCTTGTTGTTAGCCCACCGGAACCAGTAACAGGGTTAGGGTTATATCGCCACCTGTCACTTTGGCATGCTCTTGACAGCGTTTTCATGTGGACGGAGATATTTTTTTTAAAACACACGTGTACGTGTGGAGAAGGCCTCAGGTTAGGAAATCCTAAATAGTCAATCCAGTGTCTTTTACCTCGCGACCGATGTTACTTTTCTCATCTCACCTCATTAAAAAAAAAAAAAGAAACACATTGAACCATGGAGCATAAATACCTGAGATATTTATATACCGTGTGTGCATCCTCTGTATGAATAGACCTTTTTCACAGCAGCCATTTTGGCCATTAAACAGTCGGGTAAACACAGGTGTTACCAGTGATACCAATTAAGGATTCGTTCCATTCAGGTCAAACGGCGTCGGGGGGCTGCTTCTGTGCATTTCCTCCGGGCTCGCTACAATAAATGAAACCTTAAATAATTTTATTAGTTAAGCCTGTGCTTACCTGCTATTTCATGTCAATATGGCTGCTGTGAAAAAGGTCGATTCCTTTGAATTTTGTATGTCGTTGTGTCTCCACCAAATGAAAGAAGGTGTTTGGAAAAGCGAAAAATGTGTCACAAAAAAGCCAATTGGGTTGCGTTAGAGGCTGAAAGGTATTGCCCAAAGCTGGAGAGACTTGTACATTTCTTCCTCTTTTTTAGCTGTTGATGTCTTAAATTCGACTCAAGGTGCTCTCAGCTACGACCTCACAGTAAGCCCCTCTGTGATATAATACATTTTGATGCCTTATTGGAGCCAAGGGGTCACTGGGCCTTGACCATAAGTCCCTGAAACACAATTTGTCCTCCAGGCGCCTTATTCTCATTCATCAAAGAGCTTTCAGTCCAGCAGTCAAATCAGAAACTGTTTAAAGCCGGTGACTGCTGGTAAAACAGAGGAACTGGCACTTGATGAAGAAGAGACACGCATCTCATTTGTTTCATTTTCAGTGCACACAGTTTGATGAATGCATTAAAGGATTAAGGTTGGCCTTATTCTATATTTTTCTCATTATCAACAAATCCCTTGAAAAGGTCAGAACCAACAATGTGTCAGTCATGCTCTGAGTATTTTCTGACTTCCCCATCGTTTCTGTGGCATTTATCCTTAAAGCCTATTGGTTCTTACTGCAGAAATAACTCTTTGTAAAAAGTTCTTAAATATATAGTTCATTTAAGTGTATTTAACAACCATTAGCTTATTCAAGCAGATATAAATAATGCATTTGTTGGGGACTATTTTCAGGGATGGATTGATACACAAAAGTGAATGAATTTTTTTTTTCATCGGCGCAATGGTGTATGTGGGATTAGAGCTCAGTGTTTCCCCTATGATTGTACAGGCCCGGCGGTCCAACGGGAACCCCTGCCAGGCCAGAAATATCTGTTCATTCCTTTATTTTGAAATTTTATTTTGAAATTATGGGTTTGTTTCTACTTCCTTCTCTTTCTGCAGTCGTTTGCGGTGCAGATGTCACAGATGATGTTAATTTCAATACAACTGCAACAAGGTCCATGCAGCACAACAACTCGATTCTCTGTCAACATTTCATGTTAAACTGTCGAACGGACGTTCAGTGTGTTTATTGTACTGCTGTAATGTCCATAAAGACTCGTTTCAGCAATTAGCCTGTTTGGAAATTAGCCTCGCTAAGTGTTAAACTAACTGGCTAATCTAGCTAGATTGCCCCGTATTACTGTACAGACACACAGAGCGGACCAGAGGAGAGAAGTGAAGATAATGTTACTGGAGTTGACGACTCGTTAAACATATGACATTTTAAATATTAATATCTGTGTGTGTTCTAATCTGAGCTTCTTTGTTTGGTTTTGTTTTGGTAGCCGGGCTGGCCACGTGTGCAGAGTCCCTCTCTGTTGTCCCCATTTTCAACATGGCGGCCGGGTCAAGAACTTTCTGCTCACTCACCTCAGATCAAACTGCCAAACTAAATTCATTTTAATAACACATTTCAGTGTTTGGCCGCTGTTTTTTGGATAAAAAGCACTATAACGTGTACACTTCTCAACCGATTTCAGTGAGTTATTTTTATATATCCATAAAAACGGCAGCTCACTCCTTTAATCGTATTTGTTCACAAGGCAGACCTGACCTTTCCAATATGGCGGCGACTTTAATGTATCACAAAAACGAGCCGAAGCAGCCAATGGGGCATCTACTTGTATATATATCAATGCCCTCGTGCACTAACGTGCACATGCAGCCAGCCCGGCTACCAAAACAAAAACAAACAGATTACAACACACACAGACACACCGAGGCAGTGAGACATCATTATCTGTTCAGGACGTCATTACTCCACCTTATATTTACATAACAAATCATTTTTGGTGCTATATTAATGTTCAAAATATCATACCTTTAAGTTAGTGTAAGAAAAGCAATAACAGCTTCGCAATAAGAGAAAGTTATGAAGATAATCCGTCTAAAACGGACAGACGTCGACCCCAAACACCCCCACCCCACACCTCCAGAGCTGCCATGATTAGACGATTAATCGATCAAAAGAAAATTAGTTTCCAACTATTTTGATAATCATTTAATCCTTTCATTCATTTTTAAATGTCAAATGTTTGCTGGTTCCAGCTTCTTAAATTTAAGGATTTGCTGCTTTTCTTTGTCACGTATGATAGTAAATGAAGAGTCTTTGGGTTTTGGACTGTTGGCTAGACAAAAAAAGCAATTTAAAGAAGATATTTTTTTGACATTTTATAGACTAAATGATTGATCCATAATGACAATGATCGTTAGTAGCAGCTCAACTGAACTACAGTGGTCGTGATCTTGGTAACCAGTCAGAATAATGAGAGGACAAACGCAGATTCCTTGTCGGCTCTGATTTCAAATCCAGAACTCTTCCCGCATGCATGGAACATCTCCGGCACTACTTTGTGAAGATGTGACACGATTCAGCAGGAGTCAGCATTATGGTAATAGCCCCCGCCTTGCCCACACTCGATTTGGTTTACTAATAATTACTTATGACCACCCAGGCCTGGGGAGATCAGTGAAGGGCAGAATATAGATGAGCGCCCTGTGTGAAAAATGAAAAACTGCTTTAAAAAATGAGCCAGAGTGAGGGAATGGATCTGTGATGAAGAAGAGGCACAATTTTCTGGTTGTATGAGTCAGTCACAGACTAACGATCAAACTCAGATGGATAACAGGAATAGGAGAGTGAGAATGTGGCAGCAGAATATTGGTACAGTCCTCAATAGTTTTCCACTCAGTTCCTGCTGTCACACTGCAGACGGCTGAGACTTGAGTGAATGGCTAAAAAAAACAAAAGAAGCCTCATATACAAACTTTCAATACCTAAGTTCTCATATATCATAACCGAAAAAAGACTGACTAACATTGTAGTGCTTCTTTGTGCCGCAGTCTACACCCTAATCAATATGTCAGATCTCCTTCACATGGAGCGGCGGCCTTATCAGAATGAATTTCCGTGTTTAGCTGTGATCTAAATACAAGCAAACAAAAGTCCAGGCCTCAAAGGGATTTTATTTAAGTGCAATCATGTTTGACAAATGAGATTCAGATAGGAGGGAGCATGGCACTTCAAAAGCCACAAGAGCCTCGCTCCACTCGTATTGGATATATGTCTGAAGAGAGATTGCTTAATACTTGAATGAAAAGTCGGGCAAAAGCTAGAAGGGAAAATAATGAGATATACACTTTAAAAGAGGCCTTTTTTTCTGTAAAAACACACAGCGTGGTTCAGGAAAACAAGGACAGAACTGCTGCCTGATGTTTACAGAGCACTGCTTTGAATTAAACCTTTCTTTAGAACAGGTTAGGTCGTGGATCAAATCATGATCCATGATCTAAAATGTAATCTTTTTTCTTCTCAAACCTTGCCCTGTAGACTGTGGCCAGACTTGAAAAAGCCTATTTGCACCATCCACCACGCTGCTAACTGTAACTCACGTTCCATCGTTTCACTCCATGTGAAGTCATTTGTCCAATCAGAATAGCCATTTAGTTGATTACATCACTCTATTGGTTTGTTCAGGTAGCGCAGATCTGCTAGTCAGACGTTTACTTACTTTTAGTGAACGTTTTCTCATATCGTTTATTCACTTTTGATTATTTACTCATTAGCTTTTTATATTTTTGTATGTAGCTTAAGGAACTCCAACTTATATTTCATGATACAACCTATTACCATGAACAACTAAAACCTATTATAACATGATGCAATAAAACTAGAATTACCGCCACATGGTTGTATGCCTCGGCTCACCAGTCAAGTTACATCCATGTCTGTGCAGACTCATATAATATATGTAGTGACTGATAGAGAGCTTGGTCACATGGTGCAACGACAACCACCTGAAGCTCAATATCAACAGAACCAAAGAGCTTGTGGTGGACTACAATGCTTCAAATATGGATGTTGCCTCACACACATGTTCAACCCGGCAGCACTGAAGATCTACACAGTTTAATCTCCCCTTCTGTTCCTAAATTATGGGGTTGAATAATGGCCAGAAAAGTGTTTTTGCAGAATATTATGATGTCACAGTGAAGTTGACCTTTGACCTTCTGGATATAAAATGTAATGAATTAATCTTCAATATCCTGTTGGACACTTTGTTTGAAATGTTGTCATAATTAGCTTATGCATTCTTGAGTTATGACTAAAAATGTGTTGAATAGGTCACAGTGACCTTGAGCTTTGACCTCTGACCACCAAAGTCTAATCGGTCCATACTTGAGTTCAAGTGGACATTTGTGCCAAATATGAAGAATTTCCGTCAAGGCATTCCTGAGATATCGTGTTCATACGAATGTGACGGAATTTGAGTTTTTACATCGAGGAAATCAACAGGTCACGGTCCAGATCAGAACGCAGATGTACAAGCAGTTCGGTAAATACATGGATATCGACTGAAACACACAAATCAAGAAAGGTTCTATGTTGGACCCAAATATTGAACATTGGAACAGAGCGGCAACAGTGAAGAGCAGAACATTTTCAGTCATGACTGTGGACAGACTTTCCTACCTGCTGTGGGATTATCTGCTCAGAGGAAGTGGCAAGGTTGATTGCAAACACATGGTCCCTGCAAGAGACAGAGTCAAGGCACCATTAGTGGGGGCCATCTCCACATGCTTTTTATCAGCCTTTATTAATGCAAAGCTCCAGGAGCCTCTGGTTCAACTATTTTACCAAAAGCTGCTTTAAAAAAAAAAAAGCTTCTATTTTGATCAATAGGACTGATCGAAGCCGCTTTTCAACTGCATAACCTCACAAAAGTTTTCCAACACCAAAAGTTTCCCCAACTATCGACACAACCATATGAATCACTTTGTGAAGGGAGGCATGCACTTTGTTGTACGCAGCTGTCCATTTAAGTACATTAGGAATCTCCATATACCTTTCTGTCCGGGGTTCTTGGCAGCGAGTGCTGCAGTTTGAGACGGAGCCAAAAACTGAAGCTGAATTTATTTTGCACCATGAAAATAGGCAGAGGAGGTGCAAACCCGTGTGTGTGTATGTGGTTTTGGATAATTAACCCTCGACATGTTGATTAAGAGGGGAGCAAAGTCCAATTAGGCCGAGAGATGTACCAGAAAAAAACCTGAAACATGAAAGCAGTTTGGTGTGGTGGATATCTCGCACAGTAATAAAGGTTTGGGTACACAGTAGTAGCAATAGAAGCATTTCCCCCCCCCCCAGAATTTACCGTTAAGCCTTCTGGAAGTTTAGCTTAACAAATTCGTCTGAAATTGTACCAAAACTCTCTTTGCCTTCAAGGCCCCATCACTCATACAAAGGTTTCTATAACCAGAAGTGTATCTATCCATGCTGACATGTTATTATCACATTCTACCTGATGTTCTTGTTATTTTTGATGTCTGTGATCGTTACTGTTGAATGTGTTTGCTAACTTTTCTTTTTTTACCTCCCCTCTGATGCTGTAGAGCATCTATCAGTGTAAATAAGAATTAAATTGACTTTATGCCTAATTGACTTTACTGATTAAATAAAGATGAAACAAACAAATAAATCATTGTTTTAGTTCTTAAATAGATTTTTTTAAAAAGCTGTTTAAGAACTCAATGGAGAACGTTGGGTTAAAATTTCATATTAATGGATTAAACAACTACAAACAATAATTAGATGATTAATTAGGAGTGAAACAAATGTCATTGGACCCTTTGTGCAGCCATGAATATGTATTCACATGATCAGATTTGGAGACAGAGTGCACGAATAATATCTGCAAGCAGAAAAGCAGCCGTGAGGAAGCATTTCTGCTCTGCATGCACAAATTAGGCCGTGCGACTTTTGAGACTTTGGAGGTGGGAATAGAATAGACAGTGTCTGATGTTTCCCCTCCTGTCCTCGTCTCCCATTACACTCATTATTAGCAAAGTAGGCTATGTAAGTAAATAATGACCAAATTTGAGGAAAGTGTGATAGCTTGTGTTGTCACCCCCCTCCATCCCTCTGTCGAATCTTTGAAAATCTGTGGGCAATCTCACTGTAGCTTTGAAGCCCCACAAATGGTATTTGGGATAGCTCTACATCAAAGTCAGAAAATCTGTAAACTTTGCAAACATAAACGAGCAGTTCAGGGGAGATGAATCACCGGGCAGCGATGTAGAGCATGTGGTTGATCCTCAGCATCCTCTGGAAGTCCAGGCCCAGGCGAACAGTGTCATTGTCTGACATGAGACCCTGGAAGCTGGGGTACAGGTAGGAGGCTGCGTGGGTAAAGAGATGGGAGAGAGAAAGAAAATGTTCAGAGTACTCATAATACCAAAAGATACCAGCTAACACCTTCTCAGCAAAGGTTAGACAATCATGAGACTAACAGAATATCTCAATTTGAGGCCTTGGTTCTTGTTTTTAAACTGGAAAAGAGAGTACAGCCGCGAAGGCATAAAAAAAAAGACCAAATCAACAGAATCTGAGCAAATTCCACAAAACTGGGCCGGTAAACGCTCTGCGTCTGAAACACTCCCACTGGGGTATGAAGCCGGGTGGAGGACGGAATAAAACTGCGTCGCAGCTGGAACGCAACACAGCCGTACCCGATGGAATCAGAAGTGAAACCTGACCTTAATGAGAAGTAATACAAATATGAGCTATTTTCCACGTAGGCAAGGCTTTCTAAAACACGTAATCATTCTTCATCATTCAAAGGCTCAACATTTATCCTCAACAAATCACCTTAGAAAAACATTACACCACTGCAGTTTAAGGAATAGTAAACCAAGGTTACAATTTGGCCTTTATGCGGAGCATACACTGTATGCTAATGAGCATTTGTGGATGAGCAGGGGGGAACAAATAGCATCCAAAGTTGCAAATTAGCTGGTCGTGTCACAGAAGTCAGACTGATTTAAATAAATGTCTCCTGGTAAATATTTCTTTACAGACACATCCGGGGACTGTGCCAAGTGAGGAAACGGCTCAAACCATCTCTGCAGAAAATCTGTCTGGTCAACCCACATTTAAATAGAAGTCTGTCTCTAAAGTAAAAAAAAAACAACTTATCATCATCATCATTAATGCAATTAAAATTTCATCACCTGACCAAACCAATATAGGCAGTGTACATTTAAATATATTATTTAATATAAATCAGGTGTATTCATACATAAATAAAGACGTGTACATGCAGCAACACAAGCTGCGAGATTAGATGAACTGAGGGATGTGGTGCCAAGACAAAGAGGGTGATATACTATCAGCTCTAAGCTGCACTACGACAGCTTCTTCCTCTTCTGCATTTTAATTCCAGCTTACCAGACCACCTCACACTAGGGAGATATTAACTTAAACAATGGGAGGTGGTGTCCAGTACTTTAACTAACAGAATAACAGCCGGTCGAAAGATGAATGTGCCTTTCCAACGTTCGATAAAGGATGCTCCAGGCGGAAATAAAACTGGCCGGCTCACGAGTGACACCAGGCTGTCTGCCACATCACAGAGACTTCCCCTGCTGTTTTCTCATTTCAGCTCAAGTCCACGGCACTCTGGATCTGTAAAGTACTGTATTAAGTGCCCTCCAGCCTCCCATCTGACCTGGGCTGCTGTTGAATTAGCAATCCCCGCTAGGAATACACTACAATCTGAAATTAGTCTCCCTACAGGGAGTCGTACGTTCCCCTAACCGCTGGTCTCAAATCGACTGTTTAAAGATTTAAAACGCCTAATGTCTGGCTGAGCGCTGGACCTTCCTGTGCTGTCTAGTGAAGAGACTCCCAGTGGCTCAACGGCCCTTCCCCTGGCAAATGATGATTTCTAATTACTCTTCAGCACTTTCACATCCTCTAAAGTTTGGTGGGGAAGCGGGGCATCTGGGGTTGTGCTCAGGGCAAACTCCAGGAGCAGGTGAGGGTGTATAGAGTTATTTAAGATCACTGCCTCTGGGAGCACATGCATGCGGCTCTCCAAAGACTAAATCAAACTAGAATCTTATATCCTTAGGCTGCGTTCAGACTCAGAAATTTTGGGCTCTTCATTTAGTTCAAAGAGAGCACTGTTTCGGAACAAGGCGCATCCTGAATGAATGCTCAGGACCAAAATCTAGCTTATCATCTGCCATACCAGGGTGCAACTAGAGCTGCAACGATTTGTCGATTCATCGATTAACCAATTGACAGAATATTAACCTGCAACTATTTTGATAATCATCCATTGCCAAGTAATTTTTCAAGCAAAAAAGGCAATTATTTGATAGTTTGACTTCCAAAATGTAGGGATGTGCTTCCTTTTCTTGTCTTAAATGATAGTAAACAGGATATCTTTTGGACTGTTGGTCAGACTGAAGACATTTGGTGAAATCACCTTGGGCTGTTTTTCTAACAAGAGAATTATCGAAAGATTAGTCAATAATGAAAATAAATAAATGCAGGACTTTGTTGGCCAATGCAAAGTACATACTGTGAAGTAAACGGCCAGATTCTACTCTGTTGGATTGGTCTACCTGCAGCTAGACAGGAAGTGATTACCACCTTGCTAAGTCTCTAGAGTTGTACATTCCTGTCTCATTGTTATTTAAACTGTTGTATTGTACTCTGGAAATTAATGGATGTATTACTCAATTTGGACTTTGTGGATCTCAGTTTTATAATTGACACTTCTACCAAAAAACTCACAACTGTGCAGCCCCCTCGTGTCTGAGGTCTATAAAGGGCAAACTGTATAACCTTTTCAAATTTATTTATTATGACACAAAAAAACGAATTAATTCAAAAGCAATTAGATTCTATCAATGAGGGTTGAGGGTCAGTGGAAAGTTCTACTATCTAAATCAAAAGTTCATGTTGAGTGAAATTGTCTGATACAAACTTGAATAACCCTCCACATCATACCTGTTTGACACCAATCAGGTTTATGAAGCAGGTTCATGATGCCAGGGTTTATTCCTGGCTCAGAATAGGCTGTTGGGGGGGCGACTACAGACGACAGTAAGTATGATCGGTCCTCATACAGTTGGGGCTGGGCGGTATAGGCTAGGTGAAAAATGTATCATGGAAAAAGGTTTCATTTTCTGCTTGTTCAACAGTCGTTTGATACATTTTTAAACACATTCATAGAGGATTTGAATTACTGCCTTTATTCTCAATTATCAGTCACAATTTTGGTGCCGTGATTTTCCTTTGGGCCAAAATTTCTCAATGCAAACCCTGATATGCATCCTGCTCTGGATTAAATTCTGGGGAAAAGAGTGACATAAGGTCAAATATGGCAGCATCTTCACCTAATAAGCAGCTCGAGTATGATAAAATCTTTACTTACTTATTAAATTCAGCAGACAGCCAGTCACAAAAAAAGACAAGATGTTGAGGGGAGTTGTCTGCCCACTAGTGATTCAGGTATGATTTCATAGACTTTAGCCTGATGAAGTACTACAATTCATAATGGACGTCTCGCAGAGCTGTGAGGGACCTTGTGCCACACTGTCACCTGCTGGAGCCAGAGGTGACAAATTGCTCTCATTACACCTGGGACGGAGCTCCACATATAGCACTATTAGTGCAGCTATTTCTGCTAATGGTTGCGTTACTCTCCTCCAGATAGATCAATTACAGTGTGTGGGCCATGGTCTCAGCGCCCTCTTAAATCAATTATAGGCCATTACATTTAGTAGGCCGGACCTCTTCTGTAGACCTCCCCAGTGACTGGGTGCCACTGATGGCTCTCCAGGGCGGTCGAATGGACCAGTGTCTTCAGAGTGCCATAGAAGTCTAAAATCCTCCTCAGTCAAAGTTTCATCTTAACGGCTGCTGCTGAACTCGGAGGTCGTACTTTCTTAAGTTGCGGTCAAATGTAGAACTGGTGATAATTCAATATTCGCCTTCATGGACTGTCATTGTAATCGCAGATTGTTGGGGTGTTGTTTCATGAATTATTGTGCCAAAATTAAACAAAATTCAAGTGAAAATGTCTTGTATGTATGTATATTTAATTTATATAGTATGCATCAGTATTTGAGGTCTTTTTAACACGTATAGTTTTGGTTCTGGTATGGGTTGTGTTCACACTGACACAAGAACAGGTGCAAACATAAAGCCATATATACTGAAAGGACAGTTTTGGTGGCTGTCATCATGTATCGCTCCAGAGTTTGATGGTTGGCATGCTGGTCTAAACAAACCAAACCAACTGGGCAATAGGGTTGGGTAGGTTTCCGGTTTTCTGGCCCGGTGTACGAGCTTAAACCAGTTACTTTTACACGACCCGACTAAACAGGCGGTTGTCAGGTGTAGGTGGAGGCTTCCCTGTTGTGTTGTAGTGTTACTAGAGTTGAGAGTTGTGCACGCAGTGCTGCTATACTACTCCGACCGACGTCCACAAGAGGGAGCTCTCATCAGTAACGAGTTGGTGCAGGTTATGCTGTCTAACGTTATGTTACATGCTCCTACTTAAGTACGGAGTCACGTTTTGATCCACTCCGTTTGTCCTGTTAAAGTTACTGCATTACATTGTAAATACAAATAACACTTCCTGTATCTGTTTCAAATTAAAAGCCCTCTAGCGTTTCAGTTGACAGAATTCCTTTATTTCTTAATAAGGTTTTTACTGAGAAACATTTGCAGGAACATGTTGTGGAAAAGTCACTGACTTGCAAGGTTCCAGTGCACACTAGTTACAGCTAGCAATATGTCAAAATCCCCACAAAAACTTGTAAAAAGCTTAATATCCAAGGACAATTTAGGATTAGACCCTCAGTCTTTACAAACTGTACGTCAGCTGTGTTGTTTCAATGCTAAAATTAAATGGCCTGTTTCAAACCAAAGCAACCAAACAGAACTAAAGGAATTAAAATGCCAAATAAAGCTCTGCAAATCTGCTTGCTGCAAACGTGCCCTTAAACACATCCACCTCTCCAAGCCGTGTTCCCCAGTGATGAGATATAATGCCTTGTTTTGCTTTTACAACTACTTCTGAAACAAGGATCACCATGGTAACACAACAGATTTTGAACTTACTTTCTCTGCCCACAATGCTGACTGGTTCCAGGTCTTGGGGAAACGGCGTGCCTCCTGAGGACAGCTGAGGTAAGAAAGCGGCTAAGGTGAGAGCCAGGATGGCTGGCAGGACGGGTTGAGGCGAGCCGGGCGTCAGCCTCATTTTGGCAGAAGATGAGACCTCAGCAGAAGCACATGGCCCACAGCAGATTCACCTCCCACCTAAAAAGAGACACAAGGTCTTCAGAGTTAGGACAGTTTGCATGTCTGAGCCGCCTCCGTGTTTGTATTGCTTTTGGGTTAGTATATATAGATACTTCTAAATCATGGTAAAAATTCAACTGCAACAATTGCTGAAAAATTACAAAGGTGGCAGTGAAGTTCTTATTAGCATGCAATGCCTTAAGTCAATGCAGTGATGTGATTGAGTGTCCGCTGAACCGCCAAGATGTTAGAGTGCAGACACACGTGGAAAAAGAGATAGATGGAGTCAGAGAGAACTGGAAATGGGGAGGGAAGAAGTCGGGAGAGGTCAGCGAGGCCCCGATGGGGCCCTGACCACCAGCAAAACTGCCTCATTTATCGCCAACCAATGTCTTTCACAGGTGACTTAGCACAATTAAATATTCGCCTATGCCAAGGAGAACACTTCGCTCCAACTGCCATGAGACCAGGCCCTGATGGTAGCATTAACTACTCAGATTAAGTTGGTCTTTATGTATGTATAAACGGCATCTTTCAAACAACTCCACAAAGGTATGAGGTTTGAATCCACTGGGAAACTAAAGCTTTTCTGCATAAAACTTCCCCTCACAGTCAAAAGAAATGATGGTTGACAAACTGAAAGCTCTAAACTGTCTGCAGTGTGACATAATGTGGCTGGTTGTCTTTATGTGATAGTCTTGTGATAGAATGTGAGTTAAACCTGGCGTCTCACTCAATACCAGCTGGAATGGGTTACAGCTCTCCATGACCCTGGTGGTTTAAAACAGTATGCATATAAAATACATATACATATGTGTATGATTTCTCTGTGTTGAATGTCCCGTCTGTCTGTAACTCTGTTGTATTGTTGCTGTTGTCTTCATCAGGTCTCTATAAAGGATGACACCCTATGTCAGAGACACTTCAGAAACCGAGACGGTTCACTGAAGAGTTACTTCCTGTATCTGTGTCACGTGGGTTTCGTCACTGCCCCGCCCCTTTAGGAGAGCAGCAGCAGCAGGTCTGAGTCCATTAATTCTAACAGGAGAACTGAACACGATCACAGATTATGACCGATTCTTTCGCACCATAGTCATCAAAATAAGCATTGTACTCATTTTTCATCAGCCACATTTCTCTTCTTATTTTTCAGATGGACAAATCAGGAGAAAATAACTTTATTTGAGACCTGCCTCAGCAACACGCTACAGATCTGGAGATCAGTAGCGAGCATATTAAGCTAGCAGATAAAAACGAGCAGCAAAATAAGGCGAAAACATTAAATTATCTAGTGTTTATTTGCTGTGACATGCCCACTGAGGAGACCAGAAGTGTGTACCAGTTCATAGTATTAGCATAGCTTGTAATGGGTTATCTTTAAAGGTTAAATTAAAAAAAAAAATAAAAATATGACATTCAGACATCACATATTCCGCCAGTTATAATGTGTTATTTTTTAATCATTATTATTTTATTAATAATTTCATTACTTTTCAAATCTGCACCAAACTACAAACAGTGCAGACATGTGCATTCAAGAAGTGCAGTATTCCGCTGGTTAAGAAAATCTTTACATGCACACCAAAATGTAATCACCTATTTGTGGCGCCATGGTCAGGCTTGATTAAAATCTGCTTGCATTTTTTGGTGATATCCTGCTAACCATTTGATAAACTAACAAAACAGGACCGAAAACCATTACGTCTTCGTGGTTAGCATTAAAAAAAACACTGCTAATACTCTACAATAGCAATTATATTTGCTGCATTTGTTCTTCCAGACACCTGGTGCCAAATACACAACGGTACATCGTTTTAGAAAAAAGTTAACTGAAAAACAGGAAGTGATTTACTCTTTCTGAAGTACTACACACAAAAGGAAGAGTTTGCTTTGCATAATTGCAGCAGCTGAGCAAAGAGTGTTGCCAATAAAAACAAACTTTGTGAACACAGATGTCAAAATAAAGTTGTTACAATACCATTTCTGAGAAGTGACATCACAGAATTTTAGAACACAACAAACACGACAACAGCAAGGACAGCTTATCAGGAAAAGAAGTTGCAATCCGATATACCGGCCTGAATTCAATGTTACAGATTACATTCCTGATAAATTGTTTGGCAAGGGAGTCCTGAGAATGGATCTTCTAAAAAATGTTTTGATAAAAGTTGCCGTCGAGTGTCCGTGTGGGAATAATTAAAAGTTCTGGTCGTTGTGCACAAACGTTCATTTCCACATCTGTTTGATATCTGAGGGAAGAGACGGTGACAGATGGGTGGGAGAGGGATTTGTCGCAACAAACTTCGAATTGCGATGACCTGCAAACTTATTAACAGCAATGTGTCCTCCACAGGCGGGGGTTCTTACAAGCCTGCCCAAGTTTATGCACTGTGTCACTTGGCAATGAGACTTGGGCCACATGGTTTTAAGTGGGAGTATAAAATTAAGTCAACAGAGACATGAACTGTCATCAATATTGATAATAGTCTGCATGCTTCATTAAAATGCAGCGGAGAAAGCTGCATTTAGCAATGGGGTCGAGCAATGATCGCAACGTAATAAATCGAGGGGAGTGTCTGCTCGTGTTTACTTTGTGAATTACAGCAGCTTGTGCGGCCTGCCTGAGGCAATATATGTGGACAATATACCTGATAGATTAGTCTCGTATTCCATGATTTGGATGGGATTTTCTTTTTCCTGCCAAGGAGGTCAGCCATTCGGATTATGTTACGATGTCATCGCTGCAAGAGACAAATCTATGACAAAAATCCCTTAAAATGTCAAAACTATCCAGGGCAGAGAGAAGAGTTGAGACAACTTTGTTCATGTAAATGCTTAAATTACCCATGAAACTGCTGTTTAACACCATGCAACGCGTCCCACGTACCAAACTACATACATAGTTCACTTCTGACATGAATATGTATGGACAGCCATCGGAAAAAACATGAGCAGCCCATCGAGGGAACATTATCTCCTCGTGAGGAAGGAAGGCAGAGATCATTTATTGACAACCTGGGTGTTTCGATGAAGGAAGGCAGCCAGCAGAGTGTGATGATGATGCATGCAAAACAAGACAACCATAGTGAGTACAAGAGCTTATGCAAGACCAGTCACACACCCTGAAACTACTCCATACAAGCCGAGACACACCATGCATAGTCTTGATGGCTTTATCATTATCCTGAGAAGACTTTTCTGCATTAAAGTAACAGAGTTCACTTAAGCTATGAGGAAATGCCTGATGACAAGACGAGAAAGGGGCTTTGCCTCAATGTCGTATCAAATTCCAGATTAAAGAATTTAGCGCCACATCATTCCAACACTTAGAAAACACTAACGCAGACGCCACCACTGACACGATGTACCAAACAAAAACAACCTCCTTTGTGTGGGACTTGCTGTAGAACTGGTTTAGTCTGCTATGGCCCTAAGACATTTTCCAGACAAGGACCAGAAAATAAGGGAGCCGGCAGAACAAGTAAGAATAAAGGTCTGTGATGATGTAGAAACAAATTAATGAGCCAAGTCAGTCAAATCCCTTAACAATGAGGAGAAATGCTGCGTCAGAATATGATCCTCCACCTTCAGAGCTACATTGACGTTTTGGAATTATTTCCCAAGTACCGATGTTGTAAAGCTGCACTAAAAAAATAGACTTTACAGGAACAGATTAAGAAGATTATAAACAAAGTAAATAAGACCTGCTACGATTTGATTTATGTGCTCATAAGACACTAAGTTAAATATAATTAGTTTAACACAACCTTATTAGCTGTGTGAAGACAAGAGAAATGTGATAATATGCAGCAAATTAAATGTGACGAATTCAAAAAAAAAGTTGGTATTTGTACCAAAAACAAGCTTTTAAACACAACACAGCATTATAAGGTCTCTCACTAGTCCTGTTGCTGTATTTTAGTGACCTGGTGGTAAACAACTAAAGGCAAATCTGGACATTTCAATTAGGCTCAAATATGCTACAACATGTGAATGATTTGCTTAACAAAAGCTTAACAAAGGTTAAAGCTCTGGTTCGATTCAGTCCTGAGAGTTCAACTGGTGTAAAATGGCTGCTTGTCTCATTTGACCCATTTTGATACAGATGGACACAGCAGAAACACAGCTGCTCTCATCAAGCTTGCGTGTGCACCTTCCATGTCAACGCGTCAACCGCGAGTCTCCCCTGTGGAATCCTGAACTTTCTTAATTTAACCTAAAACAAAGTCAAATCAAGTTAATGACTTTCTGTGCAGTCTGAGGAGGGAGTGGACGGCTGATGAGCTGACAGCTGTCGAAGGGAAATAAGCCACCGCTTATCCCATCTCATGTTTGCCCTCTGTGTTCTAGGGTTTGGACGAGGGAGGGCGGGGGGGCACTCGGATCATTTTGGTTTTAATGAACTGGACTTGTTAAGCCATCTGGGAGACATTGGCAGTTGGACCACTTTGGAGGAAAGGGGCCTCTGAGACGTTGGGGCTCTCCATTGATTATCTGACAGTGCTGTGTCTGCAGATTGATAAGATGTATCCACATAGAATTTTAAGTCTCAAAGGTTTCAACTGTGTTAATGCAGAAATTAGATTCAATATTAAAGAGAATCTTGGTCTTTATTAGTTGGCATGCATTTTGAATTCATACATAAACCCTTCTAAGTAAAAATGTTCCACAAACAAAAGTCCAGTTCCATCCTCTATACTGAGCACCTGTTGACTCTCGGGACGTCTATTTTCTGCCAACACCTGCTGCACGCAACTAAACAGCGGAGCATAATCCTAATGCAGAATCACAGTTTAATATTCCCTGACCTGACCAGTGCGTCAGTGGCAGTGAGGCTAATCCACTTTCTTTTGATAGCTGCAGGATAGAGTATACCTTTCACCTCACACCTCTGCGCACTTGGAAATCTCTCAGCCCCTTGGCTGTGAAAATCTTTAAGCCCCACTATCCTCCACTCTGATATATTTGTGGTATACACTGGCCAGCATAATGAGTGAGCATATCCCTGGCCTCCTCGACAATTTCAGACACAATTAGCCACATTAGCCTCTTCTCTCAGCAGGCCATTACAAAACAGCTTCCTATGCTGGGGGCTATAATAACACCATGAATATGGCGACCCAATGTGAAGGCGAGAGTAAGTTCTGTTTGGACAAGTTTTTATAATTGGATTAAAGCAACAGAGACATCATGAAAGGTACATTTGAGCAAAAAGAGACGCTGGTTATAGAATATACTTGAAGGGTAAGATGCTATATAATTCATGCAAATAAACGTTGTGGTGCTGAAAGCTACATCACTTTACATCATTGTCTCCATGACACCATTTATACCTCCACTGATCGCCCACCTCAACAACAATTACTCTTCCTTATTATGCCGTATGCCGTGTGCGACACCACATATTAGCATTAAGCTATAATAAGAGGGTGTCAAGTTGTCTAGCTTTTCTTATTTCCCCAGCGCGGTATATACAAACCTGCCTGATGGGTTTTTTGTTTTTGTTATTGTCAAAACAACCACATGGGAATTTTAATGTGACAGGAGGAAAAACAACACATGATATGAATGGTGCTTGGTGAGACAAGCTTTTCATTGTTGAGGTTTGAGCCACATTGTCCCTCCCCACGCTCCTTTTGGAAGGTTCATCAGACTACCAACCTCATTGCAGTCTCATGACACGAATCACAGCAGATCATCTGCAGAGAGCTGTTTTTCTCTCCGCACTCACATCTCTCACAAGGTTGACTCAAAGCTAACATTCAGACCTAACAGATGATGAAAAAAACCCCACACAATTTCCTGAGGGAGGCACCTCAGTTAGTGAATATTGACTGCCAATATTCTTTCCACAAACAAAAAACCCCTGCATTTTTCTGTTTCCAGCTATTCCTTCCTGTACCCAGCAGTCAATTCAACTCTGCACTCTCAGGCAGGAGAAACTTTGCTAATTAGATTTCCAATGGCTAACCACGTAGACGTTGTCGCGGCAAATTGGAATTGGGATCAAGGAGCATTGGGCAATAATTGAGAGAACAACCCCCTGAGGACACAGAGGTGGATTGTGTGGTCCAGTTTTCAGACGGGTGTTACATGTGGCCCAAATGAGTTCCTTCTAGTGTAGTTACAACCTAGTTTCAATTAAGAATGCCTTTAAAAGGACCTTTAAAAGAAGATGTTTAGTGCTACCTGGGATGCTTTTGGGTTTTTTTTTGTTGAGAGTACATTGATGAGAAGGGTTGGAACATTTGGAACAAGACACTTGCTTAAAAATAAAAAATGGCCATTAAATGTTCTTTCAAAACTCTGCTTCAGACCTTTCCTGTGGGTCCTGACGATGATCAAAACAACTGTTTTTCTTCGTATAAAAAGGTGTTAAAAACACAAATTACTCGTGTGTATGACATTTAAAAGGTTTGAAAGACGTAAATGGTTACCATATGGAAGGTAAACACTTGTAAAATCTACAGGCACAAACAGTATGAGTAGCTATATACTATTTGTCACTTTACTCTCACTCTTACATCAGATGTCAGAGTTTAGACTTTGGCAGATGCTGTGTATAAACACTTGACACAGCCGAGACATCTAAGCTGTGTTGTTGAATACAGACATGTCATATAAAGGAGATGGGGATTTTAGTATATTTCAAAGGTCCTGCAGTGGCAAAAACAGAATGGCTCCAGGGGATCTCCGTGGCAACATTTTAAAAAGTCCATTAGCATCTCTGGTCTAAGAGGAGTGATGGCTGGCTTCTTGCCTTTTACCAAGAATAGAAAATCAATGGTCCCCGTGGTCCTTTAGTTCTTGGATTAGTATGTCAACTGCCTGGTGTCAGTATAATGCAGTCTCATTCTCACAGTGTCTGCATTGTACCATGGCAGGGAGAGGCCAAGATGGATCCAGGATCAGATGTGTCTGTCAGGGGAGGTTGGGACCCTCCTTGCCATCAATGCCACTCAGTCTGTTCCCAGGGGATTGCTGCTTTAACCTCAGCACCCACAGAGTTCAGACAAGTGACGGGTCGTCCTGTCGGAGAGGCCACTGATTGTCACCCCATGTCAGACTACTCTATCCTCATCGAACAATCCCCACAGATTACACTGTGGTTTATACTTGAGCTTCCATGGCAACTGATGTCAACCTAAAACTAAGCTGACAGCAAAAGCCAAAAAGATTTCTGAAAATGGTTTTAGCACTGAACAGATACGATGTCCACTATCAGTTGTGAGCACAAGGATGCAAATATTGGTGTCTCACTGATAGGGGTGTAAGGGAACGTTGTTGATCCATGATCGGTACGGTTCACCCCACACGGTTCGGCACGCATGTGGTCCGCGGATCAATTGCAAAATTGAACCATCATAGTCTGAAATGCAGTTTTATGGCCACTGTTAGTTTTTATAGTAATAGTTTCTTAAATCTCGATGCAGAGCTGCAGTGAAACGATCGAGAAGACAGTCGTGTGCTGTGTTTTACTCTGAAGCGCGATGAGCGACGTATTTAACAGCCGTCAGTCTTCAGTGTCGATAGACTATTACTTGTGACGTGTAACCAATCAGAAAGAGCTGCGGGCGGGACATTGAAGACTACAGAGTGGAGACCATAGATGTATTAAGAGCTGATATTACAATACTTATTTAATAAAATAAATAGATAAAATAAATAAATCAAATTATAATACGTATAATACATCTATGGTGGTGACTGCAAACAGAGCACCCCTACTCACTGAACATCCAGTAATCAACAAGAAACTTAACTGCTGGCCAACACTCACTCCTTTGTGCACTGGTCTCACCCTCGGAGAAACATAGCACTGCCTCCAGTCAGGCCTATTCTCAGGACTTCTTTCTACAGACAGTGAGCTGGCCAGACAACACACAAAGGGATCTATGCAGGACTCAGACAGTGAGACGGTTCTCTGATCGATCTGCAAGACCGCTGCAGGCGTCATCCATCGTCTTCATGTCTATTTGCAATGGGTAAAAAAAGCCCAGAGGGCTATCAGTCGAAGAAGGATCAGGCGTGCACCAGTGGAATCCTCTTCATCCGTCTGCCTCCTGTTAATTATTTAGATTCATCTTCACAGAGGCCTATAATTCCCCAACCATTCAGGGCTCTGTGTCAGGCAGGATCTACCTTCAATCTTCTGGGGTCCTTATGGCATTTTCAAGTGAGTCTTACCTCGGGGGTCAAAAAATCAAACAGCTCACTTTAAATTATGATGGGTAGAAATTATGCAAACCCACCTCCCTCATCCTCTCCTTTTCATACATAAAAGTGAATTTTAAGTACCCCCTTCTCCTCTCAATCTCGCTCAGTCATCAATAATTCAAAATGTTATTGAGAAACACTACCTGAAGCCTGTATTGACAGAAATCCAAGCACCGTCATTCTCTCAAGGGCGTCATAATTGGATACCCCCTGAGGCTAGCAAGAGGGAAAAGCAGGCAGAGTGTTGTTGTTTTCTGTATTTTGTGTGTTTCCATTTTTACCTTTCTATTTCAGGGACTCCAATCTGACCCAGCAGCCAAAGTCAGCCAGCTTATCGACTCGAGGACGACCCCTTGGGAATGTTTAGAGGTGGGTAAGAAGGTGTTTGAGTGGTCTAACAAAGGCCAGCTGTGTCGTTTCATTAGCTGGTAAAGACAGTTACTTCACACAACCGTGTATTAAAGTCAATCAAAATCAACATCACATAATCTCTTGCAACACTAGGTGACATGAAAAATTAAAGACAGGAGCCAAATTTTATGTGGCATCAGCTAGGATGATTTGCAATCACTAATATACCATGAACAGGCCTTTGCTTGACACAGTTTTTAAAGTAATCTAGTGCACACGAAAATCCAACACCCCTGTTATAATGCTGTTCACAGTCCTCTGCTCTGATGCTAAAACAATGGAGGAACAAAAAGCTGATATTAAGAGGAATAGAGCAGATATGATCTCCTGTCCCAGAATGCTTTATACACCACTGTGCTGCCAGAGCTTGTTATGATTAACAGAACTGCTGACCACTACAAGGGCACGAAGAGAGGTACAAGCTAGCTAGATGTAACAGATATTCAAACAGACCGGGGGGGATGAAAATATGCTGAAGAACGCTTTAATACATTGAAGAGAAAAGACTGGATACCAATAGAGTACTTCATTTGATAACCATCATGTGAATGGAAGCACTCACTTGCGTAAAATGCCACCGCTGAACTGCCAACTCCGTCAAATACACCGCGTTCAACCGGGTCGCATTAAATCAAAGAATGGTTGCGGTGATTGGTTGCAAGAAACACCATACACACATTCTTTTCTCTAGATCTGGATACAAAAAGTAAACAAATGCAGGAATAATTCCGAGAAGTTGCGATACTACTTGGTACCGGATTGTTTCGGTTGATACCTTAAATGTTCTGGATAAAGATACCCAGCCCTACTTTGGTCACACTGTGTATACGACTTTCTTGAAGGTTGGCTTGGCAAACCTTTCATTCTGCTGGCCATGCAGTAGGCAGAAAAATAAATTCGAGGGAAATATAAAGACAACCTCATACATCAACAGAATTGTGCCAGGCTGGCCAAAATGACAAGAGGAATGAGACTTTTTGTCATTCAAATGAGAACACAGGATAATAACCTTAGAACTAACCTTGAAGAGGGAGTTGGAAGTGTATCGTGCTTGTGATGCTGTTATCTGTGCCACAGCTTGATTACTAAATTAAAAAAATAAAGGGGATTGGAGTGTAAGGGATCGTTTTAACAAACAGTTGCGCACAGCAGGGGGGGAATGAGGCATCTCATTGGGACTACTAAAATAAAATGGAAAGGACTTGAGCAAGCTATTCTTCATCAGTTTCCTATACCGTACATTTGCTTGATTTAACAAAAACAAACTAATAACCAATAAATTCAAAGCCTGCATAAGGGACTAAGTGGAAACACTTATTCTTTGCCACAGCTGAGGATGTTTCAGCTGAAGACCACCACTTTGATGACTTCATGGTGGCTTTGTGTCCATTCAATCAGTAGCAGAGGAAGAGAGTGAGACTTCTCCATTAACACAGCGGCTCTTTGATCTCCATCTCCCCTGTGGTACCAATTAGATTGCTGCAGTGCATGCATTTCAAACTCTTTGCACTTCTTCTTTTTTGAAAGACATGCATGGATCATCAATCTACCGGAACTTTTATTCTCTTTCGTCAAAAGTGAATTATGAGTGGCATATTTCCAAAATTTGGCTCATTCAAATGAGGGAACTCTATGCGCTCTGAGGGGATAAGATATCAGATATACCTAGGTTCCTGTCCTGATCACTGCTGCCTTCACTCACTGCGAAATCTTTCATTTCACCATGATGCAATAAGGAGGCCTCCTGCTTATTTCTCTTGACAAATGAAAAGGTTGCAGTATTAATGTGCCGAAATAGAGCTTTCTACTCAAAATATAGAAACATCGGAAGACAGAGTGGTTGAGAATTGATCAAAGGAAGACAAATAGCCGTGAAGATTCTTCCCCTGCTTTTATCCCTTGTTAGCAGAGGCAATCACACAGCCGTCACCCAGAAGATCCATCCCTGTCACATTACCCCAACAAGATTATAAGGAGGAGAGTGGAGAGAAAAGCTACCAAGGGAATGTGTGCCAAAAGTACATTTGGTCCATTTCAGTTGAACAAGAACAAAAGCAGCGAGCCCTGCTTTTATAAATGAATGATTTTTGCAATCTGAGTGGTCGATGCTGATGAAGGGAAATATAAATCAAGGGTAAAAGTGAGGCTCCTCTGTGAGAGTGCCTCACAGAGATAATGGCATCATCATGGCTGTGTGGTTCGCTGTTCCTGGGAAGATTAAACACTTTATCATTGTCTTTGGGACAAACAGTCGCCGTACGTGGAGCATGCATCCAATTATTAGACGCCTTTTATGCTCAAACCCGACATTCACGCGTCAGCTTCATCACACACCGGAAGCCATAAGAGGAGAGATGAAAAGAGACAGCAGTCTTATCAGGACAGCGCTACCTTTCAGGGCAGTAGCCGACGGTGGCAACTGACCTCACTTTTATTACAGCTGTCTCACACTGATGATATCATCTAAATACATAGTGAAAGACGCAGAAGCTTTCAAGCTCTGTTTATCTCATTTTATGGCTCTAACAACTCTGTCTCTCGCAAGAAAAGTCAATGGCCACGGGCGCTCGTACACCAAGGAGCAGTGTGGCTCCTCTCACCTCATCAAAGGCTACACTGAGTCATGGAACATGGGAGGAAGATAGTGGGAGATGGGGCATGCAACAGAGAAATGGGACATGAACAGTGACAGTAAGTAAAGACAGTAAATCTTAATGAGGAAAAGGAGGAGGAGGGATGGGAATGACAGTGTCTCACAGCTCACTGGTCTGGAATCAGCCAGACAATCAATTCCACCACTCAGATTTAGGCTGGCAGCTCCTGTTTCAACAGCACTGAGTCTCACAGGCAACGCCAAATTATGAACAGTGCTGAATTACTTTAATGATGAGCCAAAGTAGTCAAATGAGGCGACACACTAAAGTATAAAACTGACTCCTAGGCTCCACCCTCGTCCTATGATTGGCTGCAATTTTCCATTGACAACTTGGGTACTTTATCTTACAAACATGGTGGCGCCCATGTTTATCCATCTGCTGGAGTGCATTTTAGATTCTGTATGCTAACAGAAAGTATGTTAATGCACTATTACAGGATTTAAAAAAAAAAGACTTAAGAATCAAAAGTCACCATTGCTCTGCTGAGTGAAATCCAATTTGTCCACTAGTAGCAATTGGCCCAAGATTTATCTTTTAAAAGCTACGACACTAAAAATGTAACATTCAATAACGTCCCTTTGCAACTTAGTTTGCCTCAAAATTATCTTCTATGTGTCTTCTACGGCTAACAGCAGCTCCAGTTTGTGCCTCTCACACATAGCAACTGGTGGCGTTAGCAAGCACCGAAAAACAACATCACTACGTGAACAATATTTAGTACTGGCCCACCAATAAATGTGTTGAATGAACTATATCTTGGCCTGCCAAACAGTAATGTTTGCGTAGCCACGTCTCTACAGTCATTGCTGCCTAACTCCTCTGTTGCATTTTTCAAATATGCTGGGGGAGCGCACTCTAGAATTTGTAGTTACACTTTCAAGTTTTGGTATTAAGCTTACACTGCCTGCACTTCATTTATACATCACTATCTTCAAGATTGGACCCCAAGCCAGTCCAGTTGCCTTCGTTTAGCACTTAGCTATCCAATGGCCTGGATGATGAGAGAATCTTCACAGACATCTTCAAGAGCTGGCTCATAAACGTTTAAGCTTGTACCTGTTGCCTGAGGTCGTTGGAGTTGGAGAAACCCATCTCTTGATATGACAAATGAAAAGACGAATCATGAGACCCAGGTGCCAATCTGACAGATCTAATCTGGTTCACTTTCTGATGCTGCATCAGAGGCATCAATCACTGTTGTCCATTGTTCTTCTGACAATGTGGTGCCTTTACCGGCTCCGTAGGACTGAAGTGTTGCTTAGTTGGACTGTCGGCTGCTTGTGTTCCTGATGTGTCTTAGCTGTGTGTTAAAGCACGGCCCTGATCTCCGTTTAGATAATGTAGCCTTTCCAGCACTTAAGGAGGAAGCTCTTATCTCTATCTAAATACCCAGCAGTCATTAGAGGTGGTGTGGTCTGCTTAGAAGTCCACCTAATTAGGGTTCAAACCATCCTTCCCTCCTTCCAACATAAAGACCAATGCAATGGACACTGAGGATTATACAGGCATTGTATAATGACTTAACTAGGGCTGCCACTCACGATTATTTTCATTATTGATTCATCTGGTCATTATTTTCAAGATTAATTATTTAATCTATAAAATGTATAGAAAAATGCTCATCACAATTTCCTAGAGCCCAAAGCAACGTCTTCAAATTTCTTCTTTTGTCCAACCAACATCATAGCTGACAGTAAGAAGCAAATCCTTACATTTTAGAAAGCAGGAAAAAATATTATTTTTTGTTTGAAAAATTAAATGATTAATCAGAAATAGTTGTTGACTAATATTCTTTAGATATACCAATTGATTAACTGTGGCAGCTCCAGACTGAACTGAGTGCTAGCATTTCTTACAACTTCATGATTATAAGAAAGCAGTGTGCTAATATAAGAATCTTACCTAAAAATGTCATCATTGGTTTTGAATACCTGAATATAAGAAATATGCTGGTTAATATCTAACGCCAGATGTCTAATTGTGTGAAAATCCATTTCTCCTTGGCAGACACTTCTTTAAAGTTTCCAGTCAGTAGTCCTTGTGCTAAGCTCCATGTCACCCCACAAATACAAAACAACACTTCACAGTGGTGGATCAAAGCAGCGCATGTAGTATTCATCTGTCAACTCCCTCACCATTCCCGAACCCAAGTGCTCTACTCATCTGCATTTTAGGGTTTTTAGAAACACGAGTGAAACAGACACAAATGGAATAAAGGAAGTTGCAAATAGCCCAATTCGCACTGGGTGGGCTCGGGGAAAAAAAGATGGACAGGCAGGAATTAGATAGAAGAAAAGCAAAAGATCTCTTTTGCCAGAAGATGTATCACTGACTCTATTCTTCCCACTCACTTTCTCCTCATCCCTCCTCGAGGTTTGACCAAGCAGCTTTAATAATAATACTAACAACAGCAAAGCTGAGCGAGGACAAACAGGGGCGTCTATAACGGAGCTAGATACCGGCGTGAGCATGCTGTTGAGCCTGGTGGTGGTGGTGTCATTATGTGTGAGTGCGTGATAAATGCACTCTGCTTGTCGGATTTGAGATTCTCATTAGTCTGTGTTCAGGAGGAGACCTGGGGCCATTACTCTTGTGGCTGCCTTGACAAGAGGCTGAATGTGTCTGTGTATAACAGCAAGAGAAAGGGTGCTTGTATATGTAGAGGCATTTTAAATGACGTATCGCGTCAGGCAGTTTCTATAGTGTGTCTGAATGGGAATTGATGATTTCACAACTGGTATGTGAATTTTGCGTTTATGTAATATAAGGTTGTTCACAGCTATTGCGGTCTTATCGGATATTGGTACCAACTGCATGTACGTAGGGTTGAATCATTTAGAATCAAACTGATTCTCACGAGTAAGGACAGCAACACCATCTAATCAGACCGAAGTGATTTGCAGCTTACATGCTGTTTAATGTGCTGCGGCTGAGCAGCTAATCAGCTATCTAACCTGCGAAGTCACCGCTGAATGTTTGCTCGGTGGCTCGTTCAACAAGCCATGGTGCAGGACAAGACGTGTGTTCCTGTTTGCCAGGAAGATAATAAGGAGGCTTTAGCTGGAAAGCTAGTGTGTGTTGTTCAGAGTCTTGTGTTGTGTAGTGGGCTGCTGTCTGGCTCAGTGTAACCGTCTGCTGCCAATGATATAACCCTGATGTTACTGCTTTATGAAGGATTTGATTGGCTGTATCGAAATAAGACGGATACCTACTAGTATTCTGTCGAATTGATGCAAAACTAGCGGGCGCCACCATGAAACAAAAACATATGAAATATAAATTCCTTTTTTTCTGGAGAACACAGAGCAGATATGTATGCTATAACATAGCGGCGGACGAGCCGATGATTTTAGACCTTGATGGATCTGGAAGGTGTCCACAGTCTACTTTTCAGACGAATGGTAGAGATCAGGTTAGCCATCTAGTGGCTACATCACTCTACTGGTTTGTTCACATAACGCAGATCTGCTCGGCAATGCCAACTAGAATGGCTATTCTGATTGGATGAATTACTTCCCGTGGCTCTTCCCTTGGGTGACATGATAATAGCATAATAGCATCATGGCGGATGAGGAGCTTGTGCCAAAAAAGAACTACCTTTAAAGCAATATTGTATTCTAAGGGCCCGATCAGACAGAGTTACAAAACAAAAAATTACAAAATGCAAGGTGCACCACACTGCCTTTTTTTAGGGGCTTTGGTGGACACAACAAAAGAGCAGTGTGGTGCATTTTTAAAAACTGTTCCTAGACAACAATACTAGAAAACAACTTACCCAAAATCTTAAGTGCAGCACTAATTTGCCTCCTGGCTGCTGCTACTTATTTCCAATCGTGTCAATTGGGGTTTATATGACTTTATAGCTCCCGGTGTCCAGAAACAGCCAACACAAGTTTCTCCTCCATGTTTACTGAAAAACTTTGTCGTCACCATCACAGAAGGATCGCATCTCAATTCATTCTGATCGTACAATAGCAAAAAAACGCAAACGATGTTGGGCGCTTTTCTGCTCTGAGTTGAAGTTTTTTTTTAAACTCATTGCGTTCAGAGCGCTCCTCCAAAAACACGAGGCACTCGGAGCGCATTAGCAACGTGCAAAACACTTTCTGCCCATTGAAAATAAAATAAAGATGGATAAATTCTATTTCTATTCTACATTAAGTTTGGCTATAGTCGACAGGGCATTCTAAAACTGGGAAAAAAAGTGATTGCGATTAGATCGTGATATCAGATTTTGGCCACCCCACCTTTACAGCAGGAATTTCAGTTGAACAAAATTAGTTTTTATAGATTTGGAAATTGTTCTGCATCAGAATTCTTGATCCCCAACACTAAAAGCAGTTTAAAATAGTTATTTATTAAAATACCTGGCTCATCAAGCTCTGAGTTTTTGGACTATGACCAACAACATGTCACAGTAACCATAAAGCTTACTTCCTTACTTACTAGCAACCTTAGCTGAACTGACACCCACACCACAACAATCCTTTCAGCCTCTGTACAAAGTTCTTATCCAGTTTGCCATTATTTTTTTTAACAGTTATTCACCGATATGTGGCGGCCAGGTGGTTAGTGACACAAAGCCTTTACAGGAAAAAAAAATAATCACAAGGACAACATAAGCACTGTGTGAAAATGTATTTTTAAGCCGAGTGTCTGAGGGAAACAATGGAAAACGGTGTGATAGCAAAAGGATGTATGTATCCAGGAAACATATTCCTTTATCCACTGGCGCTATGTGACAGTATGTCATGTCAAATTTTCAAAACGCTTCCTGTCGACAGGAAAGGGGATGAAGGGAGGGGTAGCCAGCAGCCCTGCCTGCCTGCGTCAGTGGCTGTAACAGTCGTCTGGACGTCTGGCCCGATCAATACTCGGAGACAAGCATCTGCCTCGCTCTCCTGTTACTGTACCCTCATACTGTGTCCTCATAGCCTTCACAGACTGTTCCAGCAATGTGCTGCTGGCTCATATCGGTGGCGGGGGCTTATCACTGAACAACACAGGAGATGTGATGCCACGTAGGGCCGCCGCTGACACTTTAATTTGTCAATGGTGATAGGGTTTGTGAAACTATTCCGGGAGTTCATCAGCCACCTGGCCTTATTTGCTCACTCCACAGATGACTTTTCGGCCCTCTTGAGAAATCCTCCGCCACAATGACCTTGATACTCAATCACTGCATATTATTACATTTCATTATGTACCAAGTTGTTCTTCAAGGCTATGTGCTGGGTACTGATGAGCATGTATGAAAGCTATAAAAAATTATCTTCTTTGAATAATTGACACCATCACTTGCCTCAAAAAGCAGGATGGGATTGTCCAGAGAGCTGTAAAATCTAGCAAGATAAAAATCACACAGTACTGAGGAGATACAAGCTTTCAGGCAAGTCTATATAGATTACAGACACAGAATAATAAATAAAAAAGGTAATCAAGTAGTGAGAGAGGGTTTGTTTTGGGTAGTCTCCAATGACTAAAGTTTCTGAGATGTCTGCACGTGCTGATTTAAGCTAAAACAACAAGAATCAGTAGTGAATCCAGAGGGACAACGAGGGTTTGCAGGTTACCACCAAAAGAATAAATTAGCATTATTTGTGAAGCTTATAGTGCTTCAAGAGCTTACAAGTACATATTTAAACTATATTTCTTACAGTGCCTCGGTTTGGTGTTTTTGATTTAAGACATATTTATCAGCAGAGTTTAAAAGGTCTTTTGAGGTAAAACTTGTTGGATCTGCATTCTGATCTTGAAAGTTCTTTCCCAACAGCATGTCTGAACCAACATATAGCTAAAAGAAAAGTAAAAAGTTGGTATATCCCAGACTTTTAGGTTGTCCAACAGTGCCCAGATATGAATCTCATGCGAAATTCAAGAGGGCAACAAAAAGCTCTTTGACTGGACGCTGAACTGTGCGTGACCACGGACATTTGCAACTTCTCGTTTTAATGTTTGCTTAAGCACGTGTTTGACAAAGTATCACAGCACACACCCAAGACCCATGAACACTTACTCTCTTCAGTGTACACTGTTGAACTGTGTGAATGGTTAGGGTGCCTTGAAATTCACTCGGCTTCGTGGCCTGTGGCCTGGCCGCCATCCAAAATCAAAACAAATGTGCTTTTGAACAAATTGAAAAATAAATCCATATTCACTATCAGCAGAAATAAAGGAAACTGAATGACCTGAAGAAAAAAAAAAGAACACTTTAAACACAATTTAAAGCCTGGGCACAATGAAAGACAGTTGGTATCTTGAATCAGGTGCTGACTGAATTAATCTTACTCTATATTGGGAGTGAAATTTATGCTCAAAAACACCTCAATTTAAACCTGCAGACGGGACTTTTACATATAAATGAACGTCTGTTACATCCAAGCCAAGCCAGATAAAACTGGAGTCTTGTCCTTCCCGGCTCCTGTAGCAGCATTTCTTCTTCGCTTGGTGGCAGCTTGACTTCCTCTCCTCTCGTTGTCGCCGTCTTTCGTCTGTGTGGAACAACTGACGCAATGCGCGCCGCATCCTCATGGTGCTCGGGGCTTAGTGCTCCTGTTTATACTGGAGGCATGAACGGGAGGAATTACTACATCGAGCAAAACCTGTTTCAATGTTCAAATGGGCACGTAACTGAAGTTTCAGTTGAAACTATCCTGTAACAACTGTGTTCCACTATATCACAATTAAAAAGTCTGCTGGTTTTCACAAATGAGGCATTTCTCTGGAAGACGGATGAGGCAGATTCACTTTAATCTCTGTGATTTCATTTCCTTGCTTCTGTCTCTGCAGATGTCTTCTCTCTGTGCTTAAGCCTTTTGACCATATGCTCTTGCCGCCCAGACTCTGACACTAAGGGTTTTAAATCAGTCTTCTCAATGACGGAGCACATTCTCTCATTAAAAACACAAGGCCTTGAGGCTTTTGGCTGAAGCTAGCACTGAGATTGCCACATCTATTGCTGCTTCGCAAAAAAAAAAAAAAAAAATTAAAAGTTCACAAGTGTGAGGTTTTCTGATTCATTTGAGCTGACTGGATCCTCGATACCATCCACAACACAACTCACTCTGTTTGGATAATGAGTGCATTTAGAAGAATCCCACCCGAGCAAGCTTGTCCCCTTCTGTCGCAATCAAACTGTTTCTGGATTAACCCCGTTGTACATAAACCTAACACACTGGGAAAACAAGTAGTTAGTAAGAAAAGCTGAAGGTTGCAACAACAGTATGTTCATCTGATTTAGAGTACAGCACTGGTAGCACATACAGCGAGACGGTGTCAGTGTTAACAGCCAAAAGCTAAAAAAAAACAGAGATTCCATCTCAGGCAACTCTTCTGGATTCCAGCCAGCTGCCCAAACAGAATTTTATCTGCACAGGAGTTATTTGAAAGGTGAAACTGACAGAACTTTAATGGGCACATATATTAACTTTATTATTATTATTGAATTAATTTGGGTTTTGCCCTAAAAGTAAACATTATTCAATAGCATAGAGCATTACCATAAATTAAGCCTAATTCCAACTCTTCACTATTTTGTGACCTTTCCGTGTTGTTTAAGACAAAAATGTTCTTAAACTGTTGACCCGCTGCTCATTTGAATTGTAATTATAAACAGCCTTAAGTCAGCTTCAGGGGGCTTCCTGACTTTCACCTCAACTTCAAGTGATCCCATCCTCATTATCCAAATTTACTAAATGTTTGAAACCCGAGCACAGGGACACGAGGATTGAGGTTAAAGCAAAGCACTCATTCACATCACTCGACCCTTGCTCCGGACACAGATGTTGAGTCTGAGTGCGATGCTGTTGGGCTGCAGCCATGTTTGCCGACGCCGTCGAAGCAGTTATGCTTTTTCTAGAGGATTTCTTTCCCGTTACAGGGAGGTGATTTATTTAAACTCTGAAGATTTGTTTTTGCGCTCCATGTTCTGGGAGATTTTTGTTTCTCTATGAATATGGCAAATGTAAACACTAGTCCTAGTTATGGGGAGTATGGCCTGCAGATTGTTTGCGCTGACAGTGAAAGAGCTGTTATCACAAAACGGGGGTCTGTTTTTCTCCCCACAGCTTGCTATCTGTGCTCGTGCACTGACATGCAATTGCATTTGTGTGTGTTCTTGGAACAAACTGGCTCCTGTCCAGCATCTCAGAGTGTCTAATAGCGTGTAGACATCTAATTAAACATTGCATGCTGTGTGGGGCTTTTTTTTCCTTCCTTTTTGCTAGGCTGGCTACTTGAACTAGCCCTCAGACGTTGCATCATTTCAGCTTTCTCACATGAGGATAATTAGCCGTTGATAAACATGAAAGTCAGCAAAATGTTTCTTTGAAGAATATTAGTCTGAAAGGCAGAGGAAAGTCAATACAGTTCTCCCTGTAGTTATAAAGCTAATCAGATCACTGTTGAATACCACCTCAAATGGTGATCAATAACAACATAATTATTTTCACTGCTCGAGAAGTTTGCACTTGTGTTTTCTCAGTTTTTTTTCGAGTACCTTTTATCTTTCCCTCTGGCGGCCTGCGGTGCTGAGGGAGCATCACAACTCCCACACAGATGACTCCGCAGTTGCCTGTTAGGAAGGCAGGGAATGACATCGCATCTGCCGATCGATATCCCCTGCTTGGGGCTCGCATGTTCACTGAATATTAATCACCGTGGGAAAGTTATCCCGTCACGTTCCAGGTGAAGCAGAGCTAAAGCCAGCAATTACCCCACCCCACCCCACCCACAGAGCCAACGCAGGTTTTTAATGAGAAAAGAAGCTGAACTATGAACAATCTGTATTTTTATGGTTAACTCCACTCGGGACCATACTTTGACTAAGAGTTGGTGATGTTCACTTGCGACTGCAGCCTTTGTATGTAAAAGAATACCAATTACACCGAGTTGTAAACTTGAAACCCTTCATTGAATGTTGATTTTGAATATCCCAGCATCTGTGGGGCTTTACTGAAGCAGCCAACAGACATTAAGACACACAATCAAATATTTTGGCCAAACCTTGAAAGCTTGGCAGAGAAGACTTTTATAAGAGTTGCTGCGGGGAATACAGCACAAGTCACAGCTCCGATGTGAAAATAAAAATTCCTGCCTTGCTCGTATCGTATGCCAGTGAACTCCTGAGCTCGTCAGATATCAGCTGCAATCAGACAGTCAGTCAGACCGAGACTCAAATATGTTGAGAGACTATTAGTATTGTGTGTTGTGGACTGATTTTACTGGGAGATGGTGAATCTATGATGGTGTATCCAATTTGCATATCCATAAATCTTTATGTCTACATACAGTATATATGTATTTTTGTCATCAAAATTTGTAAATATTCCTTAGCTGTGTCTCAATTCAGGGGCCACATCCTTGGGAGGATGCAGTCTACAAAGGCCGTGAAGGCTAAGCGTTGTTAAATAAGACGGTCTGGTCTATGGAGACTTTCCCGTTTACGTCAGCAGCTCTACCTTCCTTAGCCTTGTGTCATGACGATCAGAAGTAGTAGTTTTTAAACAGTTTAGTTTAGCTTAGTTGGTTTTTTTCTATAGTTTTAAACATTTGTATAATTGCTATTCGAGTTACTCGAAGCCCAATACTTACATTTAAAAGAGAACTCCTCCGCTCCTGTGGTGTCCACCATAGTTCCTTCTTTGGGAAAAAAAATGTAGTTGTCACCAGAGCGCAATAAATCTGTGGATAGGTGGCCTTCGGAATGGGACAGCCTAGTCCCACCACTATGACACATTCGGTCTTCCAGCCTTTGAAGGATGCGGCCCCTGAGTTTAGACACACTTTAGTCTTTTTCTGATCCTTGTGCGACCCGTCTCTTCCAGGTCACCATGGTGGACAGGAGGTCGCTGCTCAGTTGCCATCCTGGATCCACATTCTTCAAATATATTTTTATATTGTCATTTAATTTGTATACTGTGTGATTTTGATAGTCTGTTCTGCACATGTGACATCTACTGTCAGTTCTGGGAGAGGGATGCTTCCTTTGTGGCTCTTCCTGAAGTTTCTTCCATTTTTTCCCCGCCTCCATTTTTAAAAGGGTCTGAGGACAGAGGGTTTCGTACAATCTCGATGTAGTTTTTTCATTTTATACACTGTTCAAATGGCAGTGAAACTAAAAAATGTTAATTAGATTACCATTACATCCAGTTTTCCATTTATCAACCCAGCCAACGAGATCTAACATTAGCAAGTAAAGCTCTCTCCGTTTGTTCCCCTTTAAGAATATTCATCTCCTCATTTTTAAGTTTCACCTCCTGTGAGCTCAGAAACTGTTTCCTGTTACAGCCCCGCATGACTTCAGCTAAGATGGGTGTATTTTTTAAAATCCCTGGCCAACGCAGCTGTAAAGAAAACCCGATTGGGGAATATTTTTACATGCCTGGGACACAGCCTAATGAGCAATGCCAGTCCTGTCAGACAAACTATGATCTTACCAGAAGTCGTATTGCAACAAAAATCACCCAGGGGATTTAAGTCAAGCTGTGGCAAAGTCTCATGAGTAAACATTGTTAAGACAGCAGCTCTGTAAATAGAACAGCCTGTTGACATGTACAGTATCAGTGTTGGTGTGTCCCTCTGTAGGCTGTGTGTTGTGTCTCCCAGAGTACCACCAGCCTACCATTAGTCTGAGCTCTGTCACTGTCAAATCCCTCAGCATCGCTTAGCCTCTCCAAGTGGAGCCAAGCGGAGAGCCCCTGACAGTTAGCAAGCACCTTGGCTGCACACATCATTGATACTAATGGGGACGGAAGGCTGGTGTAGGGTGGCATGTGTGTCAGAGTTCGCTGGGGGTGTGTGTTCATGCATATTTGGTAACCAAAGTCAGGATTACACATGTGTGGTTGCTCTGCGGCACGGAGATCAATTCATGTCGCTGCAGCAAATGGCATGACAACCAGTCTCCTCCCCATCACCATCTGCCTCCTCTGTGCCAATTTGTCACAGCACATCAAAGTGTGGCCGTGCCCTCATTTAACACCAAGCAAAAGAGCCCGACACGGAAAAAAGAAAGTCAGGAAGAAAAGGAAAGAAGGAGAAAATAAGGACAAAGACTGCAGCCCTCGGGGCGGGGGAACAGTGAGAGAGGTCAACTGGAGTTTATCAGAGGGCAAAGACTGGAGATATACAAAAGGGGCGTCCTGGTGACTCAGCTGGCTCGGGTACAAACCGCAGACCTGCAACACCTTTCGAGTCTGGACCAGGACTTTTGTCACATGTCTCCTGTCTCTGCTAATAAAAGCTGTTACCCACGTTTCTGCAGAGAGGTGGTGGGATGTAGAACAGCGTTAATGTGGAATAAAAACATCCTGGAAACTTATAGGTAACTTTGTAAAATATTAACTCATAAGCGGCTATCAATAACATCATGTAGGTCTGACAGTTTAAAGGGACAGGTTAATCTAAAATAAAATATTTTCTTTTACCTGTAGTGCCATCTAGATTATTTTGTTAGAGTTTTGGAGATTTCTGCCTTTTCTCAAATATAACGGAACTAAATTGCGCTTGTCTTGTGGCGCCCAAAGTGCCAATCCAGGGACTATTTTCTTTCTGTATCACCATGCAGAAAGATGCGTGAATCTAATCATGAACGTGAGGCTAGCTAACTAAGCTAGCTAATGTTACAGCTCAGCCGAGGAAGACGCCATTAATGTTTACATCCCGCCCTGTTACAAGCCTCTCGTCCATGAGTTTACGCACGCTTTCTGCTGCGCAGTGATACGGAAAGAAAACAGTTCCTCCGTGAAACTGTCCACAACAAGGTCTGTGGATTATCTTCAATAACTGGGCCATGATTTCTGGAAAGAGACATTGATGTTGAGATTTTTATTTTAAGTATTTTATTGGTGCTTTGAGCAAAACACAACAAGTGCGATCTAGTCTCCAAAACACTACAATTTACAACAGAACAATCTAGATGGATAAATGGCACTACTGGTAAGAGGAAAATTTTGAGGTGAACTGTCCCTTTAATTTCATGCATGAACTGAAAGAGTGCAGGTTTCTGATGTTTTGGTTTGGTATACAAAGATCTTTGTTTTTTTCATGTAAAGCTTGTGGGCCATGAGCAAATGCACCCAAAATACGCATCAAACTCTGCTTCACTTGAAGGACACAGTGCCAGCATTGTCAAGCGCGTGGGTGACAAGATATGAAAGTAATGCAACTCAGTCTCTTCCTGCCTCCATCTCTCTCTCTCACACACATTTTTGGCACGATAATACCTCTATTCAACTCAGTGGTCTGATCATGTTTCACGCCTGTGCAACTGCATTGACTGCTGTTCTGTCCCATTTCACTCCCTTTGATACGACTTTGTGTCATCAATATTGACAGGCAGAAAAAGCCTGTCCACATCGGGGCCCTCACGCCACCCCGATGCCAGCGATGGAGTTCAACCCCTCATTCCTGCACACTGAATAGTCTTAGCGGACCACCCTGTATTGTTCCTCCGCTGTCAGCAGAGAGCAATGCAAAAGTGGTGGGCTTCCATTCACTTTGACTGACGCACACCACCACAATGGCCCCGTGTTGCACACATACACGGCCAGCCAAAAGAGGGATCACAGCACAATAATGGCGCTTTGAAAGGGGGCATGAATAAAGAGATAGCCCAACGTGAGCATTTGTACTGTCAAATCGCCCAAATAAGCTCAAGGGGTACAATGCCGCAGCTAGACCTGGAAAAACAATGTGTTTTTGTTAAATAAAGTAGGTCTACTTGTTTATTTGTCTACCTAGGTGTGTGAGGCAGAGCTGTGATTGAACGCTCTCCAGAGTCTTTTAGCCATTTTGGAAAAACACTTCAAAATGATGACTGGCTTATACAATCAGGTACGGGTGTAGCAGGGGAAGGCCATTAACTGGCAGACAGTTTTCTCTCCATTAACGGTGGCCAATCAGAGCCTCATAGGGTGTGAGCTTGGAATTATAGCACACAAATATGTCATAATTTCCCACAGTCATCTCAAGGACCCCACTGTATTGGGTGGGATATTTGTGTGATTGTGTGAGTGTGAAAGAAACATGGTTACAGGCTCAGGAGAAATTCACATGAAATGATTAGTAAAGATATTAAAGTTGCACAAAATACCATTAGTATTAAAATGGCCATAATGGATATTTTATGTAAAACTTGAATTAACGCCTCATGGTTGTACGCCTCCACGCACCAGTCAAGTCAAGCACTTTCCATCCATGACTGACAGAGAGCTCGGTCACATGGTGCAACAACAATCACCTGAAGCTCAATATCAACAGAATCAAAGAGCTTGTGGTGGACTACAATGCTTCAAACATGGATGTGGCTGCAAAGAAGCTCTAAATTCTGAAATATGGATTCTTCACATGTTCAACCCGGCAGCACAGAAGATCTAAACAATCAGCACAGTTTGTGTGAAATTGTGTCATTATTAGCGTATACATTCTTGAGTTATGACTAAAAATGTGTTTAATAGGTCACTGTGACCTTGACCTTTGACCTCTGAACACCAAAAACTAATCTGTTCATCCTTTAATCTCTCCTTCTGTTCCTAAATTATGTGGTGTGGTGGAATAATGGCCAGAAAAGTGTTTTTGCAGAATAGTATGATGTCACAGTGAAGTTGACCTTGTGGATATAAAATGTGATGAATTCATCTTCATTGTCCTGTTGGACATTTTGTTTGAAATTTTGTCATAATTGTCACAGAAATTCTTGAGTTATTACTAAATATTTGTTCAAAAGATCACAGTGACCTTGAGCCAGTGACCACAAAAATGTAACCAGTTCATCCTCGGGTCCATGTCGACATTTGTGCCAAATTTGAAGAAATTACCTCAAAGCGTTCCTGAGATATCAGGAAGACATAAGAATGGGACGGACAGATGTACAACCCAAAAACATAATGTCTCCGGCCACGGCTGTCACTCTCACTGCTCTCATTGTGTCATTTTTTATGGGTGTTTCCAGTGACAACGCTCTAAAAACCCACTCTTCACTACCTGCTCGGCAGAAGACAAAGTTAGCGACTACCTGGTGAACGTATTGGAGCGGATATTTCCTTTAGGAGTTGGTGGAGACCAAAAGCAGAGCTAAAATCTTTCAATCAACTGGATTGAAAACTGCTGGATGTGTTTAAGCAACTGTTAGCTGACCAAGTTGGCCATATCAACTCAAAAAGTGATGATATGTCTGTATTGCGTTCAAAATGAGTTTCTGCCCAGTCGTTCGATAATGATCAAACCACACAGTGTTTGAATGTCAAACTCTTAATCTCAGCTTGTGTTGTTCTCATCATTTCTGGTTTTTGTTAGTGTTTGTTTGTTTTTTACCAAAGGGATTATATGAAACATTCCTGGAGTTGCGTTGATCTTTGTAATGCACGAGAAGCACATTGATAGTATTTTTGATATACTGTATTGATCCCTGATTGTGAAGTCAAGTGTTTTTGCTTTTTCGAAAACAAAAGCAAAAGCAAACAAACAATATCAAAGCTCAAAATAGCTTAAACTGGAGGCATAAAGTGTGTACAATGCAAAAACAAACAGGAACCATTACTGAACTTACCGACCGGTTTTGTCACGTCCAACGGTCCGTCAATCCACCAATGTTTAGGTTTAGAAGTAACCTCAGCAGGGCGAGTCCAGGAGGTGGGGTCTGAAGATGGGGTGTCAGGGGCTGAAACCCCCTTTAAGGTGCGCCCTCAAAGAACGCACGGCCTTCAAAAAACTTCCTGTGAGAAAGAACGCAGAAAACAAAACTTGAGAATGGACAACAACACAAGAGGAACAGCTGCACTGCAAACGCACAGCTGACAAACCTCAGGGCTTTGTCTCGTTCGCTTAAACGGGGCCACTGACCCACAGAGCCCCAATAGAGAGGGGGTCTAGGTCCTCTTAGTGTAATCTCCTCAGTCACTCTGCTGTCATAACATCACAGCTAACACAAGCAGCGAGGCCGTAAATGGAGCCAGATGCTCAGGGTTGTGATGATGGGGAAAGCAAAGGAGGGAAGATGCTTGACAGAGTTTTATCTTCTCAATATTATTCAAAATACTTTAAAACTCTTTATTTTGTATTCATACAACAGTATATCCATGTTTGGCCTGATGCAACTTTTGTATGATTTAAAACAACAAGTGCATGTTTGCTGAAATATATAAACATGATATCAAAGTGTGTGTTCAAGTCTCTATATACTGACAATAAATAGACGAGCCATGAGTTCATGATTATTCAGTTGTCCCTGTACAAACCTTCGCCCACACTCGTTGTCTATATATACAAAGTGTCAGCAGTCTTACTGTAGACCAAATGCACCATGTGGTTTAACATGCCTACGCTTATGGTAAACTGCGTGGGCACTTCATCCAAAACTATTGTGTGGAGAAGCAAGACTGATGTACCTCAGGAGGTCAGAAAAGAAAGAGCATGAAAATCAGCGTGGTAGAAAGGTATTAGTTGCATGTCCTCGCTTTATTTCTGACCCGGGATCTTAAAGGAACAGTTCCCCCAAAATTTTATATTCTTTTATTATCTACTCACCCACATGCCGATGGGTGAAGTTTCTTCATCCACCAAACATTTCTGGAGCTTCACAACATTCGCCTAAACAAACTGAAGTAAGTAAACAACTGGAAAAACAACATAAAATGGCTCCATACAGCTTGTCCTGCGCCACTCAAGTCTCCGGAAACAATGAGATCCCAAATTGATGCGATAAGATGTTATTTACCCTGTTTTTCAAGCCGAAATCTTCACTGTTTGGGTTCTCGCTAACACTTTCAGCTTAGCAGCTACAGTGAAGATTTCAGTTTACAAAAGAGTTTAAATAAAGTCTTTTCAAATCAATTTTGGGGTTTCCCAGCTTCTTCGGTTGTTTAGGAGAATCCTGCAATGCTGTTGAAGCTCCATAAATGTTTTGCGCTTCACCCATCAGCATAAGGGTGAGTAAATAATGACTGAATTTTCATTTTTGGGTGAACTGTCCCTTTAACCTACACATTCACCTACAGCTGTCTTGGTTACCCCAGCAACACCCATATAAATGCTTTCTTTTCTTAGAAGCTTCTCAGCTCCCTCATCTTTCATCATGCTTGCTGGGAACTTTGTTTTTCCGAAAACCTTTTCTTTTTTTCTTTTTTTTTAGACTTTTCAAAAACTTTCTTTATTCCCCTCAAGCTTGAAGCTCGTCTCTGCTCTCAAGAGACTCGTTCGTGTGGCACAGCTCGGGCTTCCACCAGCACTGCTCTGTCGTTTGCACAGCTCGTCATCCTTCAACCAGACTCCCCACAGAAAAAACACCATCAAGAGCAGCAGAGAATTCATGACAGATGGAGCTTCCACTAAATACAGTACAATCCTGCAAGTTCAGCAACCCCCAAACACACACACACACACACACACACAAAGGTTGTCTCTGATGACCAGTGGTGACTAATGGCAAGTGGTCCATGGATTCTGTAACCCAGCCTACCTCCTATACAGCAACACACATACATCTACACTCTCATGGCACACAAATGAGGAGGGAGGAATGGAGGTCGTGACCACGGAGCGATTCCTCACATCCTATTGCAGTGGATAAAGCATGTCCGGCTCAGTGACTCACTCGCACAGCGCAGCAGATCGAGCTGCATTGCTTTCCCAATCCCTCCTGAATGAGGCCGCTGACTACAGCTGCTGTGAGCTCGACACCACCGCACACACCCATCACGGCTTCATAAAGCCACTGAAGGCCTGTAAACACTTAACAACCCCAGCCTTCTGCCAATTAAGCCGAGCGGTGTGACGGCATTGGCAGGTTGGCTTCTGGTGACTTAACCTGTGTGGTGCAGAGAGAGGGGGACGGCACTTAAGTCAGAATGTGTGGCCGGTTAGTGGAGAGGTTATGGCCGCCGTGCCAATGACACTGGGTCTTAGTCATGGGAAGTGGTCTGGTGGATTAAAGAGAGTGATGTCAACTCTGGAAATGTACTTAAAGATTACTAGGCTCCATTACATACAACTTACTTCAATCTTCCCACACATTAGTCACTTTGTGAAAAGGCCACAGCTGTTTTTCTTTTCAAAAATCATCACCATCATCAACAGGATGGGAGATAAAGTCGAAACCGGTATCATACTGTTAATAAAAATGTTTTTTTTACACAAAGACAGATATATGGATGATGGTCCACAGCTCCAGGCCCGTGGACCATTTCATTCCAGCCCGCAACATCCAATCAATCAATCAATATCAAGGCGAATGACTACAATGAGTCTTAATTTAACTTGATTCCAACAGAGGGCGCCGTCTACATTTAGCTTGGACTAAAGTTGACTCTTGCTCACTCGCCTCAAGTGATGTGAGTTACGTTAGCGGAAGCGAAGAGAGAAACATGAATAAGGATGAATGCTTCAAAAAAGAAAAAGTTGACGAGAGAAGAGAGTATCGCCGTGTTCAAGGAATACAACATCAAGAGACATTTTTCAACGCCACCACACTATGCCACAAACTTGTCATCGCGGGAACAAGAAGAAAAAGCCCACCTTAATTGTCAGGCAGAATATTTTAACAAAGCCGTCGACCGTCCAAGAATCGGTAAAGTAGCAGTAGAAGCACAGTACTTGAGTAAACTGTACTTTGTTACATTCAATGGTTTTTCTTAATTTTATTTTTTACTGCAACTTTATATCCATTCCCTGGAGAGTGCTGTCTAATATTCAAGCTTAACATCTCCCATTGGTGTTCAGTTAGGTTGAGATCTGATAGCATATGATCACATTATCACAGATCAAACAATCCAATGACCTCTTGTATATTGTTTTGTTTCTCTACTCTTTAATTTAGTTGTTTTTTTTCCTTTTCTTTAGGTTGTCACCTGTCTGCATATGAAGGGCTGCGACTTTCAGCATCAATTTGCCGCCGATTATTTTCTTGTCAATCCACAAGCTGTTTGGTCCATGAAATGTCAGAAAATCACAGTTTCATGAAGCCCGAGGCGACGTCTTCAAACAGCTTGTTTTATCCAAAAAACCCAGAGATTCAGTTTACAACAATTCCTCACAGCTGGAACTAGGTCTTCTGCATTTATCATTGTAAAGGAAATCAATATTTGATATATTATATAAATGAATATATTAATTTTTAAGCCATCGTTTCAGCTCCGTGTACAAAATCATCTAAACATCTAAAGTATTTGTCATGTAAAAAAGGCCATTGAACTGAAGATCAAGGCTTTTTTTCAATAAAGATTTGCTTGACATGATGAATGGGGACACATGGCCGTATCATGATCAGATTCCTCTGAAAGTTAATATTGAATTATCCTTCACAGCATGTCCTCAAACAACAACATGTAGTCTTGATAACCAACAAGATTAGCAGCTGCTGTCACAGAGGTTCCATGGATTAGCGTTAGCAGATTCACAGTAGGGCCCTGTGTCTGTCTGCCTGGATGTGGAAAGTAAAAGCTAACCAGCAAAGAGTTTTTATTGTTTGGTTCAGTTTTTTTTCCCCCCAAAGCAGCACAGAGTAGGATCTAATATCGATTTGAGTGAATGAGATCAGCTGGTGGGAATGTTATCCAGCTCTGTAACTTCAGCTGCCGGGGCTATTAGACTGGGTTCTCATATAACGCACGGGAGATGAAGGCTAATGTTGCCGTGATTGTTTCATTGCCACACTGCGATCATTGTGCCCCAGCGTTAGTGGCATCCCATAATTTCTAATCTAATTTTCTAGGAATAGTCCCGCAGAGAGGCCCCCTTATCCTGCCATAATAGTTTTGAGGTGAGCCCCATTAACCAAATGAGCGTTTGCGGAGAACAACATTCCCATTAACACCACTACGATCCCTCGTCCCCTTCAAACGTGCAGCATGAGCTTCCCTGCAGACCCCATGCACCACCAAGTAAACATGTTACTTTTAGGGTTTTTGCATCTATTCGAACTCCCCTGAGCTATTTGGGTAAAATCCTTCCCTTACCAAAATTACCCTAAAGCCCCCTAAACAGATTCATCCCACACAAACTGGCATGCCACATTCCCATCTCCACTCCCACTACTCTAGATATTTCCCTGCAGGCCTTGCAGTGCTCAGTGGGTTGTGGTAGTGATCAATGGTCCCTGGCTAGGGGCATCAGGGGGGCCCTGGGCTCCAGGAATGGAGGTATTAATAATGCAAGGTTCAGGCCTGTCATATCCTCCATTAGCACAGACGAGGCGGGAGGCCCAACGGCTGATTGATTACTAATTAGATTAATTGCCTTCTTTTAGAAAAGGAGGCAAATTTAATAGACCAGGCGCCTGACAAGTGCGAGGGTGGAGGAGCCAGGCCGGCTGAAAAACATCCACAGAGACTGTTTTTTGTTTTTGTTTTTTAAAAAAGGAAGATTAAGAACGTATGTTTCTCCTCTAAAGATGAGTGTGCAATTCAGGAAAGAATAGCCCGATTCTAATAAATAGGAAAGTCCAGCTAACTACCTATTACTTGTAAAATATCTCATGAATTGCTCGGTTCTCTGCAGGCCTCTCTGTGTACGATGAACCTGTGCACGGTAGAAGAAAACAACTCCGCTGCACTGACCACACTGCTCACCAAACACGACACTGGTGCAATTTCCCCGTTTCCATTTGAGCCAATTTAACACTCCCATTCACACATTTGTGTCTTGTTAGCAGTGGAAATCTAGTGGAAAAAAAACATGACATGATAACGGCCACTGCTCTCCAGTTTTCATGTAATGTGCGTAATGATCGCGTCGCTTGAACACAGCCATTTGCTAAAGGGTGTAGAGGTGTGGGGAGATTGAGTTCCACTTAATCTCACGGCTGCCCTTTGGAGATAAAGCCAATAAAACGAACATCAAAGCTGTGGCATTCGAGTCAGAGGGGCAAACTGTTAAAATGTAAATATATTCATCAACATGTTTTCATCTATAGAATGTGTTCTCTGGTCAACTTTAAATGTTTAATTATTGTTCTAAATCAGTTTAGACTTTAGTTTGCCAGTATTCTGGACTGACACTTGCCTTTGCTTTAAAGTCAACTAAAGCCTCCAACATGATAAATGTGATGCATTCTTGCTTCAGGACATGCTTATTGCAGAATTGACCAGGACTAAACTGGCAATCTGTGGGAAGTTGTTACATTGTCAACTGGAATCAAGGATAATTGAAATTAAGTGTAAGTGTCTCATGGTCAAGAAGTTTTTTGTAGAATTTTCCATCCTGGTATTAAAGAGCAGGCCATATTATGCATTTTGGGGTTTTCCATTACCTTTAGTGTGTTGCATATCTTTTAGTGCATGTACAAGGTTTGTTAAGTTAAAAAGTCCATGGCAAAGGGAGCTCCTTACTCCCACAGAAAACACTGCCCCTGAAGTCCCCTTGAGACGCCTCATCAGTAGTTTAGCCTTTACTTCCGTGACTTTGTGACATCACTGTGTCACACTTTGCATAATGCACGCCTTATGGCTAGTCTGGCACGCCCCTGGGCGGAGCTGTAATTTGGCCCCAACAGAAAGAAATCTTTAGTTAAACTTAATTTTTACGACTGTTACTCATCTGTACAGACCCGACCTTCTTTTTGTGTTCACAGCCAGCTGACCAATCAGAGCAGTCTGGGCTTTTTGGGAGGGGGGCCTTAAAGAGACAGGAGTGGTTTTAGTCCGTGGGTGAATATGGTGCTGCTGCAATGGACAGTGTGAAAAAAAAGTGTTTTTTGAACATTAAAGCCTGTAAACATATTCTAATATAAACCTAAAATAAAAAATATGAATTTGAACATCACTTTAATAATTTTTTTAAAACAGTGAATATTGTATTACAACTAGCACGAGGCTTAAAAATCCAAACATTCAAGCCCTGTATAAACATCGCTGCTGCAATTATTTCTGTCACATCTTCATTCCCAACAAGTGGCGAGGCAGGCATGAATGCACGTATGAGTTTGTGAGACTAATTGGCACATTGGTATAGCCACACTCATTACATACACCCACACTCAACATAAATAGCCTCACACTTCTGCGGGGATAATGCCTTCCAAGTGGGGAGCTGCATTACTTGTCTCAGCCTGCCTCTGCACCGGCAAACCACGGCGAGTCACATCCTGCTCTGCTGGCTCTCGGTGGAGACCTCGGAGGGAGAACAGTCCCAGCATGCACTGGTATGTTTAGCGCAATAAATATGTGGTTTTCGACCTCTGGGAACAAAGAAGCCTGCAAAAGGCCCAATTGTTAAAAAAAAAAAAAAATGACAAGGAAAGCCTCTTATACCACATTTCAGTCTGTCATCCATATCAATCTCAAAACTCCAAGATAATGATGTCATCAGTAATGGTGGAAGGACCGCCAATGATGTGCTTTGCCAACATAGGGCCTGCTTTCTTAGACCCCTCGTCATGAATCATAAGGAGCCTGGTCTATCAGTATCTTTGAGACTGAGATGGGTCTTTATGCTTTCTTGTCACAAATGAGTTCTTGAGGGGCTGTCAGGATGAAGTGGAATATTAGACCTATTAATTATTCCGCTCTTCCTGCTGGGAGGCAGCTCTGAGTCATTCCTTCATATCTGACAAAGTTCATCTCTGCTCGACTCCACTGCTGCAGCAGCCACAGTCTAAAGCTGGAGTTTTGTTGGAGTGCCAACACAAAAGTCTGTTGGCACATCGTCCACAATAAAGCCAAAACATTCATCCGGTGCTCCGGGGCCATTAAAGACTGGCTGTTGGCCTTCAACACTGTGATTAGAAACACAAAAAGGCTCTGCAGACAGTAAAATAGCATGTAATCAGGCCAGAATGTCAAAAACTAACACCAAAACACGGTTCTTAAGAAAAAAAGTTATGATTGACCAACTTGAACATGTCATCCACCTCAGCTTTAAGTTGGTAAAGTTGGCTACAGGTATCCCAATTTCTGAATTCCTTATTTCGTGCATTATTGATGTTGGGAAACACCTGTACCCACATGAAGATCATACCTGAAGGTTTGTTTGGCTTGCTAAAGAATATGAACTTTAATGTTATTGTCAGCGATATCATTTTTACTCCAAAATTAGCAAAAATATGCGAGTGTTTTAAATGCAGATAGGCGACTGCATGTTTTCCCATTGCCAGTAGACGAGTTTGCCTTTCTGTTGCGTCACGCTCAACATCACAAACGTGTCGGAAAAACAGAGAACAAAAGAATTCAGCATGGAGGCCAGTGACAATGTTACGGTGGTTACTTTTTTTAAAACTTTAAAACATGTCAAGAACTGAACGATTAGCCGGGCGTTGTGTGTACATCACTGTTGATCATAGCTGGATCCGATTAATACTCGTGACTACTGCAGAGTCATTTGACCCAGGGATGAATACCGATTGTACCCTTTCCATTGACGACAAAAGCCAAATGTTAATCTGTTTAGGCTGTGATTAAAATAAAGACAAAGTATTAAAACTAGAGGTAAACTAGAGGATTAATCGGTCCTGATCCGTTTTACAGAGTATCAGTATCGCCAGAATTTGGCTCTGTTAGTGCCGATGGAAGTGCAGACTCCACCAGTCAACTTCTCAACTGGAATTATTGACTTTGAGGAAAAATAATAGCTCAAGGAATTAAAATAGCTCCCACCAGTTCCAAATTTATTTATTTATTACTTTGCGTTGGATGTTGAGTTTAACAGTTATCCAGTTTCTAATAAAATCGTTGTGAACATTTCTGACAGTGTCAATTGTTTTCACAGGGGTGGGGGGGCGATATTCCAGCCACAAACTCGACCTATTTAAAACTATACTGATGATGTTTAAGGTTGTTTTTCTGGCCTGGTCTGTACCTGCTTTGGTCCATTTCCTTTCTCTTTCCCTAAGCCTCCTCCCACCACCTCTTCCTCTCAACCCCTGTGGCTCGCTGCAGTGACAACATGCTGTGCTAATTGAAAGCGACCCTGACTCGTCCTTTTTCAAAATCGCTCCGACTGATGCCCCGTTGTTTTCCCCTCCGCCGGCGGTTGACAACTGGCCTTTCGGCTGAGGCGCTCTGCAGCGCGAACTCTGGCCTCGCTGTGTCGGCCTCTCACCTTTCTCTCTCTCTGCAAACACAAAACCAGGTCCACGCAGAGCGGCAGGAAAACTGCAGCCTTGCACCTTTTCTTATGATTCTTAATGATCCTAGGATAGATGGAAAAAAAACTTGCTTTGGGTTTGGTTGGTGCATGCAAATACAATAAAGGGAGATCTACAATTTGAAATTCAATGAAGATGCAATTCCAACCCATCTTCCCTTGAACGTGCTCTGCAAACTCTGAAGGACAAAAGCACAAATGCTAACCTAATATATGAGCTGCAGCACAGATGACATGATTAGATTCTCCTCATAGTTATTTCCTTTATCAAAAAGCAGTAATATTCCACTAAAACAAAACGCTTGTAGCTGCAGCTTCAATGGAGGTGGGCTGCTCTTATCGCCCTCACTGAATAGGACTGGGTCCCGTAATGTAATAGCCTAGCAGCGCGCTCATAAATCACCTGAAGAGGCTGTATGCCACATGCACTGACACTCCCAATCTGCCAACCTGTGTCTTTATTAAAGAGCACATTATAGTGAAAGGCGCCTATTTCCTCCCACAATCACCCTGCTCTAAACACCTCAACACATATTTATGCAAACACATCTCTGAGCTTTTGGTGTGTGTGTGTGTGTGTGTGTGTGTGTGTGTGTGAGACATACAGACAGAGACTGGTATTGTTTTTATATCTTGGCATCCTCCAGTTTCACAACTACAGCAATTGTGTCCCTCCCACCGCGGGAGACACGTCAATTTGGATGTATGAATGTCTCTTTATCCGATTTGCATTAGTGAATGTTTTAGATGTTATTGGCCACACAGTTTACACAATGGTGTGTTTCTTCTATATGTGTATGTGTGTGTTTGTGTGTTCTGCTTTGTTGATATTTGTTTTGTTATTTTCTCTCTGTCCTTCCAGTAACTTTGACAGCTGAATTGGAAAATGCCAAAAGTAAACCTCATGCGAGCTAACAAAGAAACAGGAATGAAGCGAGATGTGGCATCAGTATAGGCCCTATACTGTATGTCGACAGAGAGGAAACATTCCGTCTGCAGTCTGAAAAATACATTCGAAAAATAAAACAGTCACGCTTTCGTCTTTTTTGGCATACATACTTTAGACGTGTACAAAATTCATCTGTAGGTTACCCTCTGCAATATAAAACCTCATTTATGTTACATGTGTTTTGCAAAATAAACAAAGATATAAAAGGAAAACCCACCACTGCTCTGTATAGGACCATTCAGAGAGACTTCACACAAATTACAGTTGTCAGGTTATATTTTCTCTACTGGTCTATTAAGTTGCTCCTATTAGATTTAATTAATGGTTTCTGTACTCACAGTGCTTTTGTCAGCATAGCATTGCTCAACTCAGCCAAAGAACGCTGCTCATCAACTTCTGTGAGGTTTTTGTACCCTTGGACAGATTTGACATTATGAAACACACAAGTGAGGTTAAAAAAAAACCTCTTGAAGGAACCCAAGATGTCGATTCTCTGCCCGCTCTCTGAGCTATACAACTATTTGTGCCAACTAAATGCAACTAAAAATTCTGCAGGCTGCCACAGTACTCCCAACCAAAATCATGGAAATTATGAACAGGAAATAAACACTAAATCCCTCTCTCCCACTCAGGTCTTGCAAACACAAGATGAACCCCTCGGTAAACACCGGCAGCAGAACACATTCTCTAAAGGAAGCCTTACTGCTGAGAGACAGAAACGTAAACAACGCAAACTCTCAGAAAAGAAGTTGTTACACTCTAGAAATAAAACACTGAGGATGGGGACTTAACAAAGGCACAAGTCAGGGCTGTTTGTTGGAGGTTTTTCTTCTCCAGACTCCGGCGGCTGTAATCTAACCAGTGGCAGCAGTCCAAAGCAATCTCTGAGGACCATCCTCGCCCACAGAGCTGCTGATGCAGATCTCTCTGAGCCTGAAAAGTGTCCAGTTCTCAAGTTTTGGCCTCCTCATCTTACTTGAAACTGATGTTTTACCATCAGTGTAAACTGCAAAAAGCTACAATGGAAATACAGAATCATGGGAATAATTGGTAACAATGGTACCGATGGATCTTGACATGACATACATTTGACTACTTTTATGTAAAAGCTAGTTGATATAACTATTGAGCCATCATGGCACAACTAGTGTTGGAATAAGCAACAAGATCCAACAAGAAATTTAAATAATCAAACCGGTTAATATCTGGATGCTTCAATTCAGCCAAATTAGGGTTGTTCCAATACCAGTACCAGTATTGGAAATGCCTCCGATACTGCCTAAAATGATGGATCAGGTATTAACGAGGAAACGAGTCTATGCACTGATCCGATACCACGCAATTTATGTAACGGAAACAGGACCCTGCTTTACACCTGAATGCAACTTAATAGGTATTTTTTACTGCACAAGTAGCCGATATACGTAAACAGCAGGTGACTTGTGTAACTTCAACATCCATACAGGGTTAGTAGTAGGGCTTGGTATCATTGGCAGATGAAAGGTGGGCGGCCATCTGCCGGTCACATGTCGCATTAAATCGAAGAATGGATGCGGTGATTGGCTGTGAGAAAAACCATAGAAATAGTCTTTTTTTTTCCTAGATCGGGATACAAAAAAAATGAATTCAGGAATCGTTTCACTGGAGAAGTTTTGATACTACTTGGTACTGGGTTGTTTCAGACGATACCTTAAAAGGTATTGAGAGCTGATACCCAGCCCGATACAAAATAATAATCATAATTTCATTTTTTCACACACTGGTATTGGATTGGGAATTGGACGATATGCAATGTTCAGGTCTCTGAATCGGTATAGGAAATATTGGTGTTGGAAAATTCAGTATTCAAAAAAGGAAAACGTTCTGCACACTATGTAAAGTTCTACACTACAGCATTTTATTGAAGCCAAAAGTTTGAATTAATATTCTTTGTTAATTTAATATTTCTTAAACTGTTTCTTGCACATTGGCTGTGTGGTTTCTCTGTATTTCAGAAGGTTTCTTGATTTTGCACCAACATTGTCTCATTGTACATTGTAATAAAATGTCGTAGTCGCGAGTTTTACTCAGCGCAGGATCGTCTGACATCCTTTATTTTCAGAGTTGTTTACGCATGCATTCATGCTTTCATACAGGTGAGCAAAACTTTTGATACATGCTGTAATGTCAAAATGTAATGTAAACAAATCAGATATATTGTGGCTTTGGGTTTGGCTGCCTTCTTTGCGTCACTGCAAGATAAGGGTTTGCATACTTGCGTACAGTAGATATGATCACATACCCAGACAAGACCAGGAGTGAACAGTAGCCTCGTACAGGTCACAATGCCAAACACACGATCTAGATCCTTCGCCTAGCTCAGTCTAACCCGCATTACACATCCTGTCAAAAACTGGTCAGCAGAGGATGAGCGGAGGGAGAAAGCCGGTCTCCTGCTGCACACATATTGTATCTAGACAATCCAGATCAAACACAGTCTCACAGCGGTTGAGGCACTGAGCCACAGTTTGTTATCTTGTCTCATGTGGAACATGCGACACACGCGGACGCACAGCGAGGCAGACAGGTAATCCAGGATTACAGTGCCGACATGTCATTTCCATGCACGTGTTATTCCTGCTCAATCGTCTTTTGTGTGAAACGTAGGGTGCCACCCCGTCTGTCTGCTCCAAACTCTTCGCTGGCACCCATCAATGGCTCGCCGTGGACCGGCATAGACGACAAGATAATGAGCTTCCGTTGCCTTGTCAACGCCGTCCCTTTTTTCCCCCCATCTAGGGGGGATCTAGGGGATTTCATATCGTCTTAAAATCCCTCCAGCAGGCAAACACACATGGACACATCCAGCCACAGGTAGTTTGTCAGATGCAACTGGGTGGGGTGGTTCAACCAAGAGAAATACTAATTTTTACACCAAGAGAATTAAAAACATATTTTCACTCTGGTGATAACTTGGTCTGAGTGACTCACTGAAGCCATTTAATGCAACAAAGGGTTCAGATAAAGGTAAGGATAATTTTTAAAGCTTGTTCTCAAAATCGCCTGACAATGAGCCTTCAGTCGGGCCGTTTCATGTAATTGGAAATTACAGACACTGTTCACATTTTTATTACAACAATAAACCCCTTGTGATGAACCGTCTTGTTTTTAAGAGGGTCCTTAACACATAAAATACAGTACATAAAGAAAAACAACACATATACAGACAAAAGCTATTTCTATCCCAAGATGGAGATTTGCATCTGAAAAGACCACCCTGGTTGAGTTAAGATCAAATGGAACTTCAATTAGAGTTCAGGGTCATCGCTCACCTGTATACGTTGCATTTCGTAACTAGTGTTTTTGCAAATATATAGGTTATATATACTTTTAAGTGACTATGTCCCAATGCCGTGTACTTTAAATTTGTCCTGATTTTGAGGATGAGTTAATTATTTTTTAGCTTTTTTACCGCTTTTATTTAACAAAACCAGAGAGTGTTTGCACATTTGTATGTGTTTTGTTATTTATTTAGTTATTAGCCTCTTGTTTATTGCATTGTATTTGCCTTTTGAGCATTAAATGTCATTTTCACTTTCTCGATTTCAGTTTCATTTGTGTTTAAATGCCTTTATACATCCTTGAGTCGCAAAGGTAAGAAGAAAAGTCTTGGTCTATTAAGTCCATGGTGGTAGTTTGCAACCTTTATTATATTTAAATCTCACAATCACATTTTCCACTGCGTTTAGAGTAGTTTTCACATTGTAATGGAGGGTGTTTTACAATCATCTATAATTAGAGTTAAAAGCCTGCGACTTCTGCTAACGTCAAAGGTTAAATTGCTCATACAAAGTGTTGCACAACAGAGAAGAATTATAAGTGAGAAATGCTAAATAATTACTTACACAAGGCCCCTTTTAAGCATTCGCCGCTTGGTGAAAGTGCAAAAGCATGTTTTATTCCAAAGGTTTAACCACCAGACACGGTTTTCTCTGTGGTTTCATTTTAAAGCGCCTCGCTCGATCACTCATCCACAAATGTGGCTGGTTTGAGTTGGGGCCACATTCCAACATGTGCATTGCGACATTTCCTGTGGGGTGGCATTCTCTCCCCTACCTGTGTGACACTGTGGCGTCACACAAGAGTGCTAAATTCCAACACACACACAGTCTGCCATGATGAGGCAACTACTTTCAACTCAAACATCAGACACTTAAGTATCTGTTTTGTTTACCAACTCGCTGTAATTATGCTCAGAATTTACGCCAATTTCCTCTTCGTCTATAGCAAAACATTTCACAATATCAGTTTTTATTTTCTATTCTGCATCCAGACTCACATCTCTTTATCCTGCATTTAAGAGCTATGTTCTCTGAACTTCAATCTTCAATCTTCGCCAATGTAATTCTAACCAACTGCTTTTAATTAAAACATAACATTTACATGGCATTAATCCAGAATCGTTTTCACTCATATGTCTTTTATATAGACAAGTTGCAAAATCAGACATGGTTTCCAAGACATCCCTAAAAACATCCCTTGGTATATTCAGTGTTATTTTACAGTTCTGACAGTGTTTACACTAGCTAATGTTTCTCTGCCCCCCCGCCCCCAAGTGACTCTTGAGTTTGAACAACAACAACAACATTTCCTTTACAAAAGCAGCTGCTAAAACAAAGACACAAAAAGGAACACGGCAGGTTCTGATGTCTAACCTCTCACATGGTGTTGCAGGAGAGGCTCAGAAATGCTATTTTGCCAAACAGTGAAAATTATATTCCAAATCGATATGATTCCAAATTGATACGTGTCCAGCGGGAGGAGAGCTGTTCAAAGAAGGGCATTACCTTAATGCTCCAGAAAGAAACATCAGAGTGCAACAACTCTGGCTTCACAGTCACTTTAATTCAGCACATGTGCATGTTAGGAGCCTTATTCCAAAAACTCTTTCCACTCTTTACTTTGTCCAAATTCCAGTCTGAATCATGACATCAGTGTTGACAAACTGTAAACACTGGGTGTTAAAAACATAGCCAGTCAAAGCACTTATTTTCAACTCCCACAGAGCTCTCTGCCAATTGCATGAGTCATAACATTTAAATGGAAAGACAGGCCGACCCCTTTATGTTTCTTTGCAGGGTTTGTTCATTAATGACTGGGGCTCTGGCCTATGTCAACATGCTGGCTGGTAGCAGCGGAGGCTAGCAGGGACACGAGGTGGTGCTAGCACCCACTGCCACATCGTGGCCTGGCACGGACCTGTGCTTTGGAAGGAAGAGTCGTGGAAATCAGCAGGGGCTTGGCCCGGCTTCACTCCCGGTCTCTGCTAATGGCTTTCCAAGTTTGGGGCTGCCATTTGTCAGCTTGACTGATGTCCGCGCCATCAGGATCAATCTCTTTCCGTCATCCATCTCTTCACCATCAGAGGAAAAGTACAGCACTCTGGGGTGCTGGGCCAGAGTGGCATGGATGTGCTTCCGGAATCAAACTCCAAAAATGAAAAGAAAAGAAAAAAAGGTTTTGACATGCAGGTAGGAGCAGACGTGTACTGAGAATTCTGAGGATAAAGGAATGCATTTACTGCAGGAAACCAAGAAAACAAAAAGGAAAAACTTGGCACTCTCATTTTGTACATAATAGATCAGACACGGCCAAAAAAAACACAGAAAGCGAGACAGACTGTTCAGATAGGCTGTTCCTATTCCTGGAACGTTTTCAGGGGTCTATGAAAAACCAGGGGTCCGACTCTCCTCTCTCAAAGCATTAAGTGATTCTTATTGAAGCCCTGCAAACAGGAAACATTAAGTCTCTGGAGAAAACGAGAGAAAGCAAGCGGTTCTGCCTACGTAAGAGAGAAAAAAAAGAGTGAGTGAATATAAAGCAGGGGGAACCAAAGTGGAGACGGAAAAAAGGAATAAAACACAGTTAGGGAAGCAACGGTGTGAAGGGAACAGCTGAGAGAGGTTGCGGGAGCCCCAGGTGAGCATCATGGTGGGTCATTTCACAGCCCTGTAGGCTGAGTAACACTGACAGGTCAGCTGGAAGACTCGCCGCCAAGAGAAAACCTCAACGGAAAAAAACAGGACACGGGGCAGCGCCTCAACACGCACTCACACATACACACAAACCAAAACAGTATATGCAAACACGCACACACCTCTCTGCCTCCGTCACAAAATCATTTCCTATTCAATCTGCCACACAATAACGGAGCTGCAGTTTATTGACCTTTACCATGTCATTTTTCACCAGGCAATCCCTTCTTTGGTTCAAGGCGCAGAAATATAGTTCAGACTGCTCCACTCGGTGCTGGAAACGCACCATCGCGCAGCTGGCTTACTTTCAGCCACAGCTCAGGACATCAGGATGTGTGGCGAGCACCCAGGGGGGAGGGAGCGCCTCCCCGACAGCCACAGTGATTGGTTCATCAAAGATGACATCGTGATGATGCAATCGTCATTAGTGCAATAAATACATCAATGAAAGGGAATCACAGCACTAAAGGCCTGCATACAGACAAGGGCTGTGTTCAAAATAAGGATATTCCTCATGACTGATCTCCAGAAGTTTAAACTTAGACTAGTCTAAAAGTAAGAAAACACAATTTAATCTAGGTTAAAATAGTGTCTATATTAATAAAAGCGATTAGTGATAGATGCTTGTTTTTTATAAAGCAACATTTCAGTTCAAGCAGTGTCAATATGTAATTTAAATGTATAACCACTCCCGCTTCTTGTCTTCTTCAATGTGTTTCATGCAAGACTCCAAATCCATTATCCATAAATCTGAATACAGGCAACATTTCACCAGGTTCCTACCTATACTGTAAAGTCTTGTTTCAACAAAGCAGTCCGGATCAGTTAAGTTTGTGACGCATAAGAAATGTTATTTTTGCATTTCAATTACTAAAAGTTGTGAATGGCACAAATAGGACTCCTCTGTGCCGTCCTGTTTTTTCATCACCCCTCTGTTGAGGTACCTAGCGCACTGATCCGATACTAAAAAGTGAAGTTAAAACATGGCAGACGACTGATCGGTACGTCGAACCAACCAGAGTCGTATTGTCACGTGTGCTGTGATGTAGGATTTCCCAACTGTCCTGTGTTTTAAAAGCCGTCTGTCTTTTGCTAGCGAGCAGCAGAAAAGCGATTATGAATACGAACTGAGCAGAGGAAAACGTTTTCGCATTTTGTACACTCCTGTTGATCTGGCAGCAATGTCGCCTACAGTAGGTTATAGTTTAGGTTGGTTTTATAAATGCTGCAGCTTCTCATGACCAAATAAAACCTCCTCTCGTTTTGCAGCTGCTGGAAAACTGAAAGTGGTTACCCCTGAAGCTGCATTAACAACTCTGCCTACATTAGAGTACTGTCTGCAGCGGAAACGCTAAACAGATCTAGGGTTGAGTTACTTTAATTATGGGTTACATACGGTTAACAAGGGTACTATACAGAAAACACGTTGGTGGAAACACGGCTTAAGTGCCCCAAAGGACAAAGGTGACACCTACTGGGCCACTTTGCTTTCCTACATACACTTAGCTCTAAAAGGGTCCCATGTACATTAATAGAATAATATTCAGTATAAACCACTACTAGTGCTGACATGTGAGGCAACATTTAATCAATTAGTCGACTAATCGCACTTCCCTAATTTAAAACAAAACATTTGATGCGAGTCTCGTTCAGACTGGATTCTGATCACTGAAACAGGTCGAGCTGGCCCTTCCTGTCCAAACATTTGCTGCTTCTCTGATATTTATAAGGCTATTATTGGAGTTTTGTCCCCTTATCCTCCAAATTGTGAACTATTGGGGGGAAAAAGCTTTAATGTTTGCTGCTCCTATTGATTGGAATTGTTTTTTTATGCCATGTGATAATTATAAATTGCAGGTTACAAATATTTTAGTCAGTGCCAGGTCATAACAAATAATGGACACTGTTTGTTATCGTGCAATTGTATTTCATCTTTATTCCTTTTCTTGGTTAGATCATACTATTTACATTCTATGGCGCTGTATGGGGTTGATGGTGTCTATCACGGGCTCCCAGAATTCAAGATGGCATCTACAAATGGCTTAATCGTTCAACCAGCAATCCAAAATCCAAAAAGAATTCATTTACAGCAATATGACGCAGCAAATTCTCAATTTTGAGAAGCTGGAATCAGCAAATTTAGCTGACACAGGGGGCAATTTTCCCTCTCAATGGCTCAATTCTTTGGAGATTTCTACATTTGCTGTTTGTTTCAGGGAGATCTGGATGCTCTCCATCCTTCCCAGGGATGAGAATTAGAGGCAGTGAGGCGGCTGCGGTGGATATGTTGACGTGGCAACCTTCCGCCGCCGAGCGAATGCCTGTGACAGCGCAAGTCCCGTTTGGCTGACGAGCAGCGGGGAAGCAGGTGGGCAGGCTGAGGCTTATCTGCCAAAACAGCCGGGGTTAGACCACCCCTCCCGCCACAAGAACTGCCACGACTCAACGGCCACATGCAGAGAGAATGAGAGGGTAGCAACAGGAAGGGAGAGTCGAGAGAACAAAGAGGTAGAGAATATGGTCGGGGTCTGTGAAGAAGGTGTTATCTGTAGAGAGCAAAGGTTTGAAGAGAAGCTGCCTTCTATCACAGTATATGGAATTATATGTTACGATAACAATAATTATTAATATTTGGGCTGGGTATAACATTTTCTCCCCCCAGTATATACCTTAGATGAATACAACCATACTTCAAACCTCTATTTTCATTTAGTTTAATTCATTCAGTTCTTAAATGTGTTTCAGGGTTTCCCATACGTTCATTTATTTGTGGCGGCCCACCACAATATCAGCACTGCCCGCCACACATTTTTATTATTTTTTCTATTTTTGGAGCTGGGCGCCCCTCTCGTTCTCTCTCTATTTCTGTCTCCCGCACATCGAAGTTACGTGGGTGGGCCGCCCAGTCATATAAACATCTGCCAAAGTATATTAAGTGGCCCATTTCAACATTTTATATGTATATATATATATATTTTGTATCCATTCGAGAGAAGGCCGTTTGCGACCGATTAACCCTCACTCTGATGTTACCCCGCCCATCGGGTGCGATCGTTCAGAACCATGTTGGTTTCGATCGTTTCGATAAGCTCCGACATTTACAACGAGACTCCCCCACACGCGGCTCACCTGCTGTTTTGTGATTTTTGGGTGGCTCTACAAAATATATTGCTGATGAAGAAAGTCAACAGAGCAGACTCAGGGAGAGAGAAACAGAAAGAGGGGCAGGGCAAGTAAAGGGGGGCAAATTAAAGTAGTCTGTTAGTAGACACTAAAATAAGGTGGAGCATTAAGTACAACTGAAATGTTGAAATGAAAAATATATATAATAACTCCCCACGGTTCCCACCACAGTAACACTGTCAATGTATGGGAAACACTGCGTTTTAATGTCTAAAGACAAGCAGCCATGCAAGAACCTGAATGTGAATAAAATACTAACATTAGCAAACCTTGACTTCCTGATTTAGGTCAAGAAATACTTGATGAAAGAATAATCAAAACTGCAGAAGAATCTGACAAGGCTTTCAATACTTTTTCACCCAGCCCCAGTCACGATACTTTGGAAACCTTTGGAACAACAGATGGGAGTTACCACTGGGCAAGGTTAAACATTGTGTTTTTTATTATTATTATTACTCGATTAATGTATGACAGGACGGCTCTTAGGAAACACTAAAAATGTGAGCACTCAAATAAGCTGATTCAACAAACATTGAACGTTCTGTCACTTAACTCCCACAGAGGAACAAAAGAGAGGGAAAACAAAGAGAATAAGAACAAAAACCAAGACGTGAACAGTAACCTCTTCCAACCCGTTTTCTCTACCTGTCATCTGGAAATAACACAAGCCTTGTTCACCTGTTTTTGCCCCATGAACCTCTTTGCTCCAACCTCATGCCCTAAATCATCTGCAGGGCTTATCAAGTGCTGACTAAGCAGCGCCAGCCTCGCTATGGGGAGGTGTAAACATGAGATCCCAGTTGTCACTTTTAATTGAGACCCTGAGATTGCCATCTGAGTGAAACGAGGAAATTGGTGACACAATGGGATAACGCTGAATGAAGCCCAAAACAGGTTATCCACCCACGTTTCCTTAATGCACTCTCAAGTTTCTTTCTTTCTTTCTTCTTCTTCGTTCCAAACAGCTTAAAAAGAAAAAAAATGTTTTGTCTCCAGATCGGCGTGCTGCATACAAACAGAGGCTCATCCTTCTGCAGAGTAACAACGTTACAGCCCCCCCACCCCACCCTTCTGATTGATGAAAGTGCCATGTCTGCAAGCGCCTCTTTTACATAGCAGAGCGCGTCCCCAGGAGCCCGCAATTCATCATCTGACAGTAGGATGGCTGCATTCATCTTAATGCATTACAGACCCAAACAGGTCCGAGGTCACATGCTGCTGTCATGAAACCCCCCCATCTGATACTGAAAGGGGAGGAGAGCCGAGATCGCTGGGGAGTTTGTGGAGGGGGCGCAGAGAGATATGAGCAAAACAACACTGTCAGTTTAATGTTTGTTTCACCCTACTAACAGTACCTGCACAGGACAGGCCATCAATACAGCCCATCCTGAGAGACTGGAATGTTTTAGCAATAAAGGATAAATCCACCCTTAAAACACTTTAACACTGTGACAAACAGCTAAAGGCAGGAATTGCATTCCTGGGCCACCTGTTGGTGGTAAGATGGTGTTTTAGCATTAAACGGAAACTCAAAAACGTCATGAGGAGCATTACCCACCGTGACATCACCGATCGGTTTGTAGACTACCGTCTTGAAGACTCTAGTTTGGCGTTACAGCAGTCGCCATCTTGTTTCCGGAAACCAAAAGTGGCCGCAGGTGCTTCTCAAAGTCAAGGAGGGATCCTCAAACAGCTAAATTTGAAGGATTCTATGCCACCTAATGCGGCCAAAGGACTGTTCCAATGTCCAGGTGCCCAGGGTGCATTAGCACAGCGCAAAACGCTTACTGCCCATAGAAAACAACTGGAAAAATACGCTTCTGACTGCAATAAACGCTCTCTGTCTGATCGGGGCCTTACACTACTGCTACTGTTTGACCAAATCAAAATCTTGCTGCTGGAAACAGAGCGGACTGCTGTGTGATTCTGGTAACAGCCATGCAGGATCAGTGGTAAAAGTACAGCACAGCCATAATTATATACTCTATAGCTCATAACAAACATGTCTTTAAGCTGTTTATACTCACCATGACTGAAAGCACCTTGATTGAAATCCAATTTACTCTCATTATCTGCCCTGTAAATTACCACCCTACATAACAAACTAAGGCACTGCACATGACAAGGTGATGACATCTTACAGTGTTATGTGGATGCAATGTGGACTTTCAATCCAAGACATTTCCCCATTTTTAAACTGCTAGGCCTCCCACTACCTTCACTGGACCGCATATTGTTCCAGGCATAATTGTGATATTATTATTATATTTTAAGAAAATTTTATGCCAAACGATAATATAATAGCATAATAATGCAAGTACATCCTTTCAAAGAGCAATGACCTTTTAATTCTTAATATTTAATAAATGAAACGTAAATAAAATAAAACAATGCAATTAAAACAATACGTAGGTATCGGGAAAACCCGGCTGTTTATTCTGGCGTCATGTCAGTAAGATATGTAGCGAATCGAGACCAGATCTGACTGATGGGCGTGGCCTATGATTGACAGGTAGAGGCAGCTCTCTAATCTAAAACCACATGCTTCTTGAATAAAAATGGCGGCGAATGGAAGTGCAAGCCACTAAAATAAAAGCTATTTCCCAATTGTCTACAGAAAGAATCACAATATATCAATTGAAATTTAACTGATGAGTAATAGTTTTCTATTAAAAGTCACACTGCATTTTATTCCCATGAAATTATATTTTATTTAAAAAAATATATATTTAATTGAACACTCTTGGTTTTTAATTAATTTTCATAACATCCACCTCTCATAAATCACAACTCCAAACCTGTACAAAGTGCAACAGTCGACAGAAATAAAAATAAAAATGGTGTGACGAGACTTGTGTGAAATTAATTCTCGCCCTCAAAACTAGTTTTTCCATCGCACTGGAAAGCACGTACAAGGTAAAGTGTGGGGATGAAGACAGATCTGAAGGCTACAAACTACTCATAAAAAACAAGATGTCAGAGATGTTTTGAATGGCTGCTTTAAGAAGCACACTTAAGGCTGACAATATTTAGGAAAATAAGGAAAATCAAACTAACTCAGACGTCGTCTGTAGGACATGACACAGCGTTAGCATCCCTGCTGCCTATGGCACTGAATAACAAGGACACTAAAGCTCAAGTGTCGGGCTCAGCAAGTGAGCAAATACTTCTTTATTTTCTTGCTTTGCCTGCTTGTCTTGGCAAGTTGGTGGGGGTAATTGGCATGCAAGCTTCAGCAGGGGGGTTAGATGAGCCAGGTCCCAAGCTAGTGGCACAAAGCACAACGGCTCTGCTGTGCCCACGAAATTTAGCTTAAAGCTGTGATTCAGCAACAGGCTGAGACCTGTACTCTGCAACTGATGCCATCCATCACTGCAAATCCATTTCTCTAGAACAACAACTGAGCCCCACCATCAGCCCCCCCACCTCCCACTGCAGAACAGCACAGCAGACATTCGAAAGAGCTGGTCGGGATTTTTAAATTTAACCATCTTCGTGCCTGAAAATGTATTTAGAATATGCTGTCATATCAACAAAGTAGTCTGAGCCTATTAAAGATGACTGGTTTTGGAGTGGGAGTGGAGGTCAGGACTGATTAGCCACCGTTCAAATATGTGAGTGAATCAAAGCTGATGTGGCAGGAAGACGATGGCTGGGATGAGGGGACGGAGCTAAAGAAGGAGGGTGGGTGGGGGTGGGGGTGCCAGCTGATCGAATCTTTTCATTAACTTCACCCAGGCCTGGAGAGAGCTGGAAGAGGAGGAGGCGAACGAAAGAGGAGGGAGGGAGGGAGGATCGGTTTAATGAAGACTCCTGCTGCGATGGTTCGTCTCGCCCACTGTGCGGCCATGTGAATAAGCCCGGCAGACAGATGGGCTGAGGAATTGATCAGTGGAGACAGTCCACAAGAGACCAGCACAGACTCAGAGGCTGCGTTTTAGCCGAGGTGGAGTACACAATCAAGGATATCAAAGATGGTGAAATGTCACTGGAATTCACCGCCAGTGGGAGAAAAGTCCACATACAGTAAGCAAACACACGGAGGCAAACAATCTAGATTTCATTTGAACTGACAGCAAGGGAGGAGGCCCGAACATCAAAACCAAACCAGTCACTCTTATTATTTATCAGACTGGCACATTTTGAAGGGCTGAAACAGAGGGAGGACTGCTGAATCAGTCCTTGAAAGATCTGCCTGCTAATCCTGAATCCACACACATCTAGAAAGAGAGGCTATTTGGGGTGTCGGCCCCTCGTCTCTCTGCTGTCCTTCTGAGAGCTGTCCCACTTTCAGCCCAGGCTCTGTGTGGCATCTATCTTTCACACGAGTGGCAATGCCCCCCCTCCGACCCCGCGCCGCCACTCTCATTTTCATCGTCTATTGTTCCAGGCTCAGAGATTCAGCCCGGCCAGCACAGTAAGCTCTGCAATTCTGTCACCTCCACCAGCTCAATACTTGCCTGCGCTGCTGATAAGCAGCCAAACACTGAGGTGATGAATAAATCACAATACAGCATATACACACTTGCTGACAGCAGGAGGAGGCCTATTTATTTGGTGTATTTTTCGTTATTTTGAATCGAATCTGGCGTACAGCCTCATGCTGTATCATTTGGTTGAGGTTCAAAAATCACTGCTGGCACTTTGCAATGTGTGTGTATCACTCGTCTAAACTGCCATCCGCAAAGAACAAAGCAAAATATGTCAATGGTTATGCAATAAAAACTATTTGTATCAATCTGGTTTAAACGGAAGCTCCTTTTCACATCTAGTCTGCAACAAATGTATGCTCTATAATGAACGGACATATTTTAGATACCTAAACCAAAAAGATTTGCAGCAGGAACCTCTTTCTGTGCTCTTTTTCTTTATTGCTGCATGCCGACTTTCTGTTTATGTTTTTTGTTTTCCATGTATCAAGGAGGATTCTCTACGTTTAATACATTTAATCCTAAAGTTATAAGTCAAGAGAGTAGCATGTGTACCAGCAGGGGACATTAAAGTCCATAGGGCTGCACCATGTGAAAAAACTGACACTGCAATATTTTTCTTTTCTGCGATACGAAAAACCCAGGAATTTTCACCAGATGACTTGAATAGCTCCATTAGTAAAGATTTTTTGTAGCAGGTTATGGCACGTAGCCATTAAAAATGTCACCAAAGACAGTACTGCAAAAACAAACAGACCACAACTCAATTCAGTTTTTAATAGGCGTATTAAATCAAGCAAAACACCGTCGCTTTTTAGATCTTGGTCATTTTAACTAATGCTCTTTTGACCAGATGAAGTATTTAAGTTAACAGAGAAACAAGCTGAGCTAATCTTAGCGGCAGCTCGGCTTGGCGTCCCGTGTCTGCTGAAGAGCTGAAGCATGCGTATTGCGATGTCGATGCCCTAATCCACATAATGGAAGATAAACAGGCTTGAAAGATACACTTTTCTTGTAGATTAGTCACGGAAATGAGAACTTTGCCAGTTTTACTGTCGTATTAAGCAGCGAGAAAGTTGTAGCATGACATGTTGTTGACATTGTGTGTCCTGTAATGTAACTGATGCACACGGACACACTGCGATATCGATGCTGAAACGATACATTGTGCAGCACTATTATACAACGTCTTGTGCTCAGACACTAAAATTATCAGCGGCTTTTGAGCAGCAGTGAGTGGACAGAGTTGTTTTTTTTTAATGGTTCCTCAGATAAAGAAATAAAATGGCCACCATATAAAAACATTTCACACCCAAGCTCGATCTTTGTCGAATTAGTCATTTAGGATGCGTCTTAAGTTGTTTTTAATAGTGATATTTGCTGTGTAACAAATAGCAGCAAGCAAGTAGTTCACTGCCAAATTCCTCCCACTTGTTCATCAGCAAAGTCAAGTAACATGTCATACCAGCAAGATTTGACAAATCTTTGGGAATTTCAGTACAAAAACACCAAAACATGTCCATTTAGGGAAACCAAATTATAAGAGAAAGGTTTTTCGTTGTACTGGAGAACTAGCAGTTATATCCCAACATGCATTGCTGTGCTGAGATTAGGTCCGTGCCACATTTCTTTGACATTTGTCAAAGGGCTGTAACCGACCTGGCAAAGAAAGTGCACGGAGCACGACAGATTCTTGTAGTTAGATCTGCGGTTCCCCCGGAGCGGGGCTCACACCTCCAACACTTTCAGGCCTCACACTGTCACCATGGTTACCACTGCATGACACCGCTGGCAATGGCAAACAGACTGGCCACAGTGGAACATTTGAGACGACAATGGCAGACCCAGTGTGCACCGTCACACAATAAAGACCTCAGGGCACGGGGGAACAGTCACGGAGAGCCAGTTCAGAGTGGAGGGGGGGAAACTTCATGGGCAAACATGACTGAGGGTGAAAAGGGGAACAGCACTGGCAGGGTGTCCATCTCCAGCTGGTATATTGTGGAATGTTAATTAGGCCTTTAAAGACAAGACACCTCCCTCTTAAATGTCACATCCTCGCGATGAGAGCAGCGACGGGTTTCGTTGACTTCTGTCAGGCAAAGGGTGCCGTGCTCCGTTTGCTTTTTCACTGGCAATTTCTTTCCCGTTCCCTTTACCGCGAGCTTTTCCTCTTAACATTCTCCTGCTCTTTCTCCCTGCCCTTCTGTTATGCTGTTTACTCTGTGATGAATGGCTCTATTTCAAGTCGAGCTTTTTTTTCTCTTTTCTTTTAGCTGGAATAGATTACAATCTGTGCAATAGTGCAGAAACAAGATTGATCTTGCTAAAAACATTGTGGAGGGGGCAGCAGAGGAAGGAAAATATAGACAGCAGCAGCACTTCACTCTAATGTAGAAATTTTTCAGATCCATTTCTTTGATGAGGGCTTTTTAGACTCTTGCAGAAACAGGTCTTGATAAGATGGCTGGGAGGCCAGAAGAGGGGTGTAAACAAATTTTGCGGTGGTTTGTAATGAGACGTGACACGGTGAGAATACTGTGGCCTTTTAGATGGCAGGCCTTGTTATCAGCCTGGTTTCATAGCCTCCGAGGGGCAGAGACTCAGATAATGGGGCATCTGTAATGAAGACCTGCTGAAGCTTGAAATGAGCGGCGGCTTAACCAATGTGTTAAAGTGTCCAGTGTGTAGAATTTAGTGGCATTTAGTGAAGAGCTGCCACCATTCGTTGATTAATCAATCGAAAGGAAATTAGTTACCAGCTATTTTGATAATTGATTAATTGTTTCAGACAATTTTCAAGGGAAAATGTCAAACATTTGCCGGGGACTTTGGGTTTTGGACTGTTGATTGGAAAAAAGAAAACGTTAATTTGGAATTTGGGAAATTGGGATGAGAATCTTTCACAATCGTTTGACATTTTATACTCAAAAGAATTTGGGGTGCAACGGATGACAAAACCCACGGTTGGGATCGCATCACGGTTTTTAAGTCACAGATCGGATAATTTTTCAGATTAGCTGAAAGGGAAAAAGGGTTAGGGTTAAATTTATTTTAAAATGTGCAACTTTATACTCTGATGTAGTCGCCTCGCTCTGTCTGGAAGCACCAAATATGTATTAAAAATTTATCATTTTAATGTATTTGTTTATCTTATTCAATAAGTATTGTAATTTAAGCTCTTTTAATACATTTATTCATTTATTTTTATGGTCACCCGACTGTAGTCTCACTCAATGTCCCGCCCACAGCTCTATCTGATTGGTTAGACGTCACGAGTAATAGTCTATCAAGACTAAAGGCTGTGCTGTAAGAGAGAGTGGAGCTGTGAATCAACAGCAGATAATCCCGAAGGTGCAATAAATATCACAATCTAACGATCTAGTTCTATGATGACAAGCAGGTCCAGTTTCCCAGTTAAACCAATATAAATGCCCGAAGTCACAGCCAACGGGATCACTCAGGGTCAATAACAGCACGTGACAGTCTCCTCCATGTTTTAACTGCAGCTCTCAATCGAGATTTTAAAAGTTATTAACTTCACACTGCGTAGGTTAAATTTTACAATTAGGGTGTCGAACCACAGATCAACAACAGTCCGTTAGACCCCTAATAAACATAATCGTTAGTGGCAGCTTTAATGCAGCGGTGTGGTTGCAGATTGCAACCAACTGAACACCCATCGTATCACCCTTCCCCACAGTGGCTGTTCCTCTCTAGAGAGTTTGGTTTGTCTGTTCTGCTCCCTCTGTAGATACAGTATTTAAAAAAAGAGCTAATTTTAAGGTAACAACAATTCTTATTTTTGAGTGATTATACAATAATTAAAACGTAAATATTATATTCCATTTTTGCCCCTAAATCCTAGACATTGCACCTTTAATGTAACAATTAAATCGTACGCAGTGTGTGCAGTTTTACCACCGACATGAAAGTTCCACTGTGAGCAACACTTTCCTTAATCAAGTCTCTGTCTGGCTATTTTTCATGATTTATAGTTAATATAAGTGTCTAAAGAATGACCCAAGGTAACCACTGAATATTGAGCAATACCTAAAATTACTCTAAATAATAATTGCCTCCCTCGCAATTCAGCCAAAATTAATCACACAGGACGAGTGGATTGGAAAATGAATCCTTCCTGCTAAGTTGAGAAGAGAACTGCTATTTGAAGCAGGGATTCAGGGCAGTATTGTCATGACAGTTAATACAAAAACTAAAGAAGTTAAGTTTTTTTAAATAATCTATGCGGGTGCACATTCATTCTCGGAGTGAAATTAATGAGCTTATGTGTAATTCTTGAATTAAATTTAAAAGAAGGAAAGGTATTGGAGAAAGAAGGAGGGGTAGTAAAAGGCGTTGCCGGTGGGTTGCCTCTTCTCCCTTTTCCAGGAGTAAAAGAGAAATGCTTTTTTTTTCTCCAGCTGGACGCCAGGGGAGAGTGAAAGGAGAGGGGAATGAGTCCAAAGGAGCAGTGGAAAAAAAAACCCTGTCCAAGGTCTTGGGAATTGAATGGTTTACATGCTGGCTGCCAGCTTGTATTTCGTCTTAGTGTCACAATTTGTTGGGGAGCATCACGGACGCTCTAAAAAGAGAAGGCTTTCTCCCGAAGCCTCCCCGGTGGCTGAAGAGTTGCTGAACGTCACTCGAGATCATTCAGACACCGGGGAGAGAAGAGAGAGTAAACGGAGGAGAGTAAAAAAAAAGAAAAAAAAGGGGGGGGCAAAATAAAAGATAGAAATAGAGAGACGGTGACAGAAAGTAACAAAGAGGGGTTGATGGTGGGATGATGAAAAAATAGAAGAGGGAGTAAAAGGTAGACAAGAGAGACAAAGTGAAAAAATACTCATGCATGCTAATCCTCGTCTCCTGTGGCGCTCTGTTTAATGTGAGAAAAGGCTACAGAGCTGCAGAGCGTGGAACCGCCAAGGGATTGCAAGTTTGCTATCCGAGCAAAGCACAAACAACAAAAAGGCCATTTTGGAGTCGACGGGCTTTTGGACATCTCACAGCAGTGCCCGGGTTTTGCTGCCATGTTCACAGTTGGAACAACTAAAAGAAAAAAAACTTTTGCTTCTGTCAAACTGATGCTGTCTGCAGGATCCATCTTTCTTCCACTCGTAGCAAAGAGCGTGGGAACTGCTTTCAGAACATTCAGCCGAGGCGGAAGACTGACCCCGACTTATCGACCAGCGCTCGCATATCTTCATGCCAAATGTGGCCACCTGCCAAACGCACAGAGCGTTTAGAAAAAACCTATTGATTAAAATAAACCTATATACATATTTCTTCCCACCTGTAGTGAAAATGTAAGTACAAAGGCAATGTTTACATAACACAATGGATTCCTAACCAGAAACCGTTCTTGCTGAGTCTTCACTCCCTTTATATTTAGAGACTGAATGCACAGTCACTACATGACTTTGCTGGGCATGCCACACATGTTTATTTTCAGTTTAAATTAGGCTGTCCGTCATTTGGCATATCAGCGGTACTATTCATGTACTGCAAAGGCTTGTATCCAAAACTAGAATCACCGCCTTGTGGTTGTTTCCCTCCGTGCACCAGTGAAGTTTCAGTTTCCACCATGTCTGTCCAGACTCTATAATATATGTAGTGACTGACAGAGAGCTTGGTCACATGGTGCAACAACAATCACCTGAAGCTCAATACCAACAGAACCAAAGAGCTTGTGGTTGACTACAACGCTTCAAATATAGATGTTGCTGCAAACTCTGAAAGATGGATTCTTCACACACATGTTCAACCCAATCAGCACAGAAGATCTAAACAATCAGCACAGTTTGTGTCAAATTGTCATAATTAGCGTATTAATTCTCACGTTATGGCTAAAAATGTGTTTAATAGGTCACAGTGACCTTGACCTTTGACCTCTGACCACCAAAATCCAGTTCATCCTCGAGTCCAAGTGAATGTTTGTGCCAAAATTGAAGTTTTTCTGCATTTTTCTGTTGTGTTTTTCTTATTTACGTTTGGGAGGAACGTGTCATAAATGCTGGTGCTGCAGGTGTCCTTGTTGCCATGGAGTCAGCAACTGAACACCTGAGTCCCGTCATTTTTTATTTTTTTTTGCCTTCATTTATTCTGATGAATCCGCTCGTAGTTCCCGTTTCTATTGTAAACATGGATACAGACAGCAATCAACTGAATCACAGAAAACAGATGATGAAGGTCTGAGGACCAAAACATCGTGAATAAAATAAGTACAAGGGATTTCTTGGTAGGAACACTTTCTGAAGAATGTTGTAAAATCTGATACTGATGAAAATGTAATTATTATTAGGCAAGATCTGAGGTAATCATAAACCAAATCATGTTTCTGTGATTTATCCATAAACACATCTGTGAACATTTATCTTCAACAGACATCAGAGAAACTGATATAAGTGGAAGATTTCACTGATCAGATGATAAATTTGACTGCTCAGAATTAGGTGTAATATTTGTGTGCATCAAAAGGGTCAATACACGCTGTGTGCGAGTTGCCATTCAGCTTGATTCAGGTGTGTCAACGTCTCATAACTGTTGCAATGAGCCACTGACAGCCCAAATGTCAAACAGTCTTTAGATTTGTGCCTTTGGAGGTGGTCTTGTGCACCAACACACTAAATGACAGCGAGGCACTGGAGAGGCCCCGTTCTCCGAGCTGACACAGCTGATTTGAATATCAAAACATGATGTAAAACGGTGATTAAAAGCCAATTACAGCTCGCGTCAATGAAAAGTCAATTAAGTGTTTCGGGGGCTGGGTAATGACAGGGGGGGAAGCAGAGAACAAAGGGGAAAGAGAGGGATACAAAGGAGAGAAGCAAAGGGAATAATGAAAGAGAGCAAACACAGCCGACAACATTCGGATGAATACAGTGTTGCACAGTCAGACGTGCGAACATTAGGATTTCTTCCATTCCCGTCACCATGCAGTCATGAATTATGAACAATTTGCTTAAAGGCTGCATTCAATTAAAGAGTCAACTCCACTGGGAGCTGGAGTGGGAATGTTGTCTGACAAAACCTTAAAAAACAAAGTCACACACCCTCTTATGAGTTCATTATAAAAGTCTTAGAGCCTCCCTCCTAGCCATGTTTCAGTTGATTGATCCTGAATTACATATTCATACACTCTTAATGAACAGTGAATATGAAAAAAAAAGAAAGCAGGGGTAAAAAAAACGATCTGGGCATGATGCATGGCACGACTGCCAGGTTTTTGATCATCCGTGTGAAGCCTGCAGGAGCAGCCGTGTTTGCCAAGTTGAAATGCAGCGGGGGTGACACGTTACCGCAGCAGCCTTAACGTCCCGGGAGACGAGACTGAGGCTGCCGCTGGGCCCAACGGCCTCCCCCAAACGGGAAGAAATAAACAGCTAAGAGGAAAGCTAGTGCTGCTTAACCCTGCTCTTTAATTATTGAGAAATGCCTGGAATTGCCAGAACGCGCACCACTCTCAACTCGAGAGGCTTGTTGGAGAGTAATGAAGAGGTCTGGAGCGAGAGGGGATCATTTTAGAGAGGTGCCAAACTGGGGCGGATCTGTGGTGGTGCTGGTCTGCCTTTTCCTGTTTTGTTTTTTTTTTATGTCGTGAAAGAACCCACGAAAAGATGAGTAATGCAGAAAGTGTTACTCTACAACCTGGCAGTCAACGATTCTGCCCTCTGCCTCAATTTGCTGCGTCGCTTTAGCCATCCCTCACTAATTCGCACAAATCACCACCAATCAACTCGGGCACACAATCAACAGAAATGCAGTCCGTCTCACGCACACTAACACAAGTATGGGACTGTAATCAAGCACACAACCCAGTGTTTACAACAGAGCTTCTTTTTTTTTTCTTTCTTCCAAGATCTGAGGCTCTTGAAAAAGGCTCTGGCAATAAAGAGTGGAGTTATTTAGGAAAAGATTTGACAGGCGTATCAGTTGGGGTCACTGACACTGCGTGGGCCAGATGGTCATCTAGTCTGGCTTGTCCTCTCTCAACAGCCTCTGTATCCAATTTGTTCACTGTTATTTCCAAGAATAAGCGCTGGATTGTTGTACTTTGCATTTCCTCTACATGAACTCTGAGGCTGACTTGGCCTCTCTCACAACCCGAGAATAAGTAGATAAATAAGGTGCTTTGTCGCAAAATGCCGTCTGGGAGAAATCCTGAAGCCGATATTCATCACTTCTTATGAGTTGAGTCAACTGATAATCAAGGTATTAGATGTTAGAATAGGTTTGGTAATCGGCCAAGAACTGCTGTAACTGCTGGCTCGCAACACAAGCTTAAACTTGTGATTTATCCTTGACAATACAAGTTTCTCACATGAATGTTAATGAGTGGGCCCACGCCCTTATAAACCGGCCTGGCTGTTTTCAGATTCAGTGTTGACAAGATTGTGCCAAAAATAAAGAGAGACGTTACTTTCTTATTGCTGACCAGTGCTGTTCCTAAGTGTTTTATTATTGTAATTCTTTGCCATTCGAACCTTTAATGAAAACTGGCAGCTAACATATAGTAAGGGCGTCTCAGACAGAGTCCTATAAATTTGTTTTGACTAGAGCTGCAACTAATAGTCATATAATTGATTAGTCAATCGAAAGAAAAACATTTGCCAATTATTTATATAAGTTTCAGTCATTATTCAAGCACAAATGTCAAACATTTGCTGGTTCCAGCTTCTTAAATGTGACGATTTGCTGCTTTTCTTTGTCATTTATAGTAAACGAAGAGTCTTTAGGTTTTGGACTGTTGTTTGGACAAAAGAAGCGATTTGAAGACGTCACTTTGGGCTCTAGGAAACTGTGACAAGCATGTGGCATATTTTTTTTGACTTTTTATAGACTATTAATCGTGGAAATAATGTGCAGATTAATCAAATCGAAATAATTGTTAGTTGCTGTCCTAGTACAGTCCTAAAAACATTTCTCAGCAACAGTCTATATTATGAAAGGACAAATGCCATAAAAACAACCATTAAAATACATTTTATTAATAATCTGTGCTGTGTATATATTGTGGTTTTTAGTGATTGGTACACCCAATTATTTGCTTTCCTGTTTTTCCTGCAATTATGTGAACACATTCCTGCCAATTTAAGCCTAGTGCTGCATCTCTTAGAATTCAGTCTGGATAAATATTACCTGTATATTATCTGGCAGCTGCACTGACAGCCGATGCTTGTGGGATGAAGGGGTGAAGAGCTATGAAACAATGGACGACAGTTGCATGCAAATTGAGGACTGGTCTCTCTCTGTAGTTTGTGTGATCATGTGCAAACTTCCCACAAACCAAACACATCATGAGGAGAGCAGACTGCTGGAGCTCAGCTTTTGATCGTCTTTGTCTGTTCTTTGGCTAAACGAGCTTTGATGAGAGGGATGGGGGGGAGGATCTGAATTGTTTATGTTGCTCAAAAGGCAAATTTGGATAGTCGTTGGTACAGTAGAAGCCAGGCAACATCCCCCACATATCATCAGTGGTTATTGTCCAGCAGCAAGTGGGGGGTCGGTGTACAGAGAGGACACAGGGACTCGGTTTTCTTCCATTGTGCATGATAACAAAAGCCAGAGACCCACGGTGTACTGCAGTGAGCCGCTGAGACTGTGGCCAAAATGATTCGGCCACGAGGAAAAATTCCCAGCGCATGCTGGGCCAAACCTTAAAAACACTGCATGATAATCCATAAATTCTCTTCTAAGAAGAGAGGGCTCACTTCTAGCTGAAGAGCTCCAGCATGGTTCAGTGCCATTACCATTTGAAAGGGGAAAAGATGAGTGCAGTAGCAGGAGGAAGATAGACCAGTGTGCAGAAAGAAAGGCTGGAGGGGAGTGCGTCAAGGGAAGAGCGGCTGACTTCTTGAACTCGGCGCATGGATGAGCTTCATTCGTCAACAGAGTGCTGGAGCTAACTCTCCATTCGGGTTTTGCCCTTGAGACAGCGTTGGCCTGGTCCGTATCATGCAGTTGGAGAGCACATCTGAGCTTGTGCGGGGAGATGAGAAGAGACTGTAACAACTTTGGGAAAATTAATCATCCCACTGTGCCAAACTCATCAAACTCCAAATCTGCACTTTTACATACTCCCAACAGTAACATCAGACAATAAAGTTTGGATTTTAAAATATTCCTTTATTGCTACTGTGCCCATATTCTGAATTATGCATATGACCTTTGGGCAGAAATAAAGGGATGACTATCTGAGATTATGGGGTAATAAAAGGCCGGTGGGACGTTAAAACTGATAACAGGGCCCAAAGGATTACACAGCAACAAGCATTAGAAAAAAGTCTGTGTGGGAGTATAAGAAAGTGGTATGTTTTTCACTATATGGCTCTATAAACCAGAAATTTAAAGTTGAAACAAAAAGGCTACGAGGTCAAGGTGCTGACATTCAGCTTTAATTTGAGTGTTTCTTTTTTTTTTTTTTTTTTAACTGTGCAACAATTTTAAGAAAACGCATATTAAGACAATGATCCTAAACTTAAGGCAACCTAGGAGTTTTTATGGCCTTCCAATGGTATGTTCTTCACTGGTTGAGTTAGTCAGAGGACCTCATTCTGACTGGTAATGTGTGGTCTCTGCTGGAAGACCATACCGAGGACAAAAAGCCCCCAAAACAAGCCAGAAGATATTACAGGCCCATCGGAGCATCACCAAAGAAGACACGTGAAGTGTGACACGCGACCATATGTAATCTATGTGACTTCCATTTAGCTTACTAGCTTGTCAATAGGGATAGACTGACTATCGGCATATTTCTGTCCTATTGCCAGTAAAATGATTCATTAAAAAGTTTGCTACTTTGTCTCTGATGCAGCTGCTTTTCTCTGTCAGTCACCACTTAACTTCCCGCCCACAACACTATCTGATTGGTTACAAGTCGCCTGCCAATCTGCTAAGTAATTAGCAACTTAAATTATCAAGTAAATGTACAAGATTAGCCCCAAAATATAGTGGAATACAGGTGTAAAGTAGCAGACTCAAGTAAAACACAAATTTGTACAAGTAAACTGCATCTAGTTCCATCATGGTTATTCTAAATTTTGACAGGTTTTCATTTTTAGTGCAAATGTATAATGATTATTGGTCTCCTTGATTACTAATAATCGTTATCAGCCCTGGGAAAAAAAACATATTGGTTGATCCCTATTCATTAACCTGAGGGCTGTAAAATTAGGAGACTTAAAAAGGCCAAAAATTACTTCACTGTTCATCTTTTTATGCATGCAAGTTGTAAACGTCATTTCTGACTGTACAGCCTGCATGAGACAAACCTATGGTCTATATAATAAGCTGAAATTCATATTGTGAGAATGTGTGTTTATTTATAGGACAAAGCAAATAATACAACCACCCAAACATTCTTCTCCTTCTCCGAGACCTGCCACAGTGGAATTTCCATAGATAGTACTATTCAGGGACAGAGAACATTGAGTACCTACCCACGATTCTTCATACAAAATTTGCAGGTATTCCTGAAGTCCAGTTTCTAGCAGACGGACTACAATGATGGGTCATTTCCAAGCCACCATCTGTGACAACTGCGCTGAAACTCGGATTCAAATTGAATTTTGCGCTTTTATGAAGGCAAAATGACTTGAAAAATATGTACTTTTGAGAAGCAAAGAACCCTGCTCACGCTGAGGGAATGGAAAAATGAAACTGTGCACTCTCCTGTGTTGCGTTCTCAAGACCCAGTTTGTTTCCACCTGGAGCAGGTTATGACACCTGTTTCCACCTGCTGAGTCAATGTTGCTCCCTGCCAGCAGTTTCCGCCCTTCTCCCTTTTTTTAGCACACTTCCACGCCCATTTGGAACCCAATGGAGCCACAAACACACACATAATCACACACCTACAAGCCTGTAAATTTAGCCAAGATATTTCATGGGAAGCAACCACTGAGTGTATCTGCAGAGTGGCTAATGAACAGTTGGTTGGTCAACAGTAGAAAACATTTCCAGAGCCTTTGGGTGACTACTACAGATTGATAACCACTATGCTAACATTTGGTGTTTGGTGACCAATTTCAATTTCCTCAGAATGACACAAAAGCCTTTGACAGAATTCTCGGTGCCTGCTGACAGAATGACAGAAAAATTCAGACCACAAACCGGCCATCAGTCTTAACAGCTCTTTAAAGCAATATGAGTCACCCTTCCTTTTAAACTGTAAAGAAAGAGGAAGATGAAAAGCCTCGCTTTGGAACATCATTCTACAGATTTGAGCTCAAACATGTGACCACAATATCAAAATAGTGTCACGTTTCAGTCCTACACACAAGGTGCTGCTTTTCAAGAACTGGTCTGTGACTTTTAACCGATAGGTGTGGCACAAAATACATGTTTTAGCATCAAAACGTTTGTAGCAGATACAGACACTCCTTGAGGAGAATGAACTCGTGAGCAGAAACGACCCGAGTGTTGACGAGCTGATCTGAAGGGTGACATAGCAAAACATCGGACACCACCCCAGCAAAAAGTGTGCTTGACAGGGCAACTTGAGTGTAATAGATTCGAAGTTCTCCACTTTGAGCTGCAGAGTGTCGAGTCGCCATGGACGCAGAGATGGCTGTTTGGCAGGTTTGAGTGGCTTTTGGTTTGAATCACTTTTTGAGTTTAGGGGCTTCAGCTGCGGAGCTGCATCTCCCACGGTTATGAAAAACCTCCGATTGCACGCCGCTCCCTTTCTCTGATCATCCTCTTTTTCCCCTGCCTTCTTCCTCCCCTAGCTCAGTGAGGCAATCATCACAGCCCTGCGGTGCGAGAACGTCTTAGCTATGGCAGATAAAGGCTGGGAGATTGTCAGTAATGACGGGTCCACCAGCGCTGAAACTTCCCAGAGCTGCTTGTTTCAGCAGTAATTACGAAGGGGGAACGGTGCACCGTGACTGGCTCTAAAAAGCTTACCAAGCCTTTTGCTTGGATGATGCCATGTCGACTTTTTTTTACAGTAGGCAAGTCTGAGTAAAAAGAGGACTTAAAAGCTAAACAAAAAGTGTGAAACAAAGAGGTAAAAAGCAGAGGCGGCTGAGTGACGTGCAGCGGATGAGAGGGGAAAGAGGTCTGAAGTCCGTGAATAGGGATGAGATTGGATCATTGGAATGCCCAGTGTTCTCCAATCACAGCTCTGTTGAAGAGGGTGGAGAGTGAAGTGGTAGGACAGGTGAAAAGGAATACAAGAGAGAAGACCGAGTAAATAATGGGGGAGGACAACGGGCTCCAAGAGGCAGGAGAAGAAGTGATTGAAAATAACCGCAAACAGGAAGAAAGGACTGATAAGTGTTGTGTTCTGCTGCAAAGGCAAAAAAAAAATCCATCTTCCCCCTGTCACTTTCTCTGAAGCCGGCCCTCGGTAATCACCTTCTTCACCTTCTCAACTGCTTCATCCTCGCCTGTTGTTCTCCGTCCCACCCGCCCACTCTCATCCCCCTGATCTCCGAGACACGCATGTGCTTATGAGGAGAGCGCTTAACCCTCCTCTCCGTGGATCAGCCCCGCCGAAGGTGTGCGCGAATGTGAAGAGAAAACTCGGGGTGTGAATGGCAGCCGTGAAGAGAGTGCTCCGTTTCTTCATCCCACAGTCGGGCAGAAATTGGTATATTGAGTGCAGAGGCGAAGCCCGCTGAGAAGGCATGCATGAAGATGAACAAATTTCAAACGCCCACACACATGTAGAGGCATGACACGGTCGATATTATTGAAAATGGTGGGAGTTGGTGGAGGTGGGCTTGGTACAGAGGGAGATTTAGTGAAAGTGTCCACCTGTGTCGGCTGCCACAGAGAAGTCATCTATCATGGGTCAGTCACAGTGCAGAGGTGCGGGCTGAGGGCGGTCATGATGAAGTGTTGCTTAATTCAAGTCAGGCATCAAGATAATTGCATTCATTGCAAGAACAGAAAACTCGGTGGTTATTTATAGATTCATCGGATATAAATACACACTTTTATTGGAGAAAAGGCCCCACAAAGCTCAGAATATATTTCCGTGCATTTAAATCAATTCCTATTTGATTCCATGTTTCACCATCACACTGCTGAACCCTCATCTATGGGTAAAATAAGTTTGCACGCCAGGCTGTAACCACGCCTGTAGACAAAATATTAGTGAGGAAACAATGCATCAATTAATTGTTAGCTGTTTGATTGATATAATAAACAGATCAATCAATAATTCAAATAATTATTAATGTAGTACACAAAATTCTATTTGAAAGTTTTTTAAACATTTTTTTAATGAAGTGACTGTTTGTCACTGTAGTCAATGTCTTTGGAAAAATAGTGGCTGGATTAATCTCTAACTGTAATACCTGCAACAATCAAAAAAGACACATTGATTCCTTAAAATCCAAGGGCATCAACTTAAGCATCTTAACTTGTCGGCCAGCACCTCAGTAAACAGACTCTATTAAACCCACAGCTTGCAATTACCTGTTCAGATGGCATACGTTAGCAATTAATAAAGCAATCTTCCTTAATGCCCCGCCTAGGGATTTTGTAAACATCAATTATAAGAAATAAGAGAGCCTCTCAGATAAACAGCCTCATGCTCTGCAGCAGTCACATTGGCTATTAAAAAAAAAAAAAAAAAATCTTGAAAAGTCTCACTGGAAGCTAATGCTACAGCTCCAAATCAACCACCTCCACCAAATCATTTTCAGAGTGAAAGACGCTGTGGAGGTGGGTGTGAAAAACAACCTGAATCTTTGCACAAAATCAGCCTGGTTCTTTTCTATTTGAGGGAAAATCTTTAAGAGTGTAAGAAGAAATCACCCAGCTCCACTGCTCTGCTGTCAATATGACTAATCAGACTGCTCCATCTATATTATGCCAACAGCTTCTGCTCAATAACCACATACTGCATCTACTGCACCCATAAACCACCGGCTTTTACGGTCAATAGAGTCTCCAACATCGTCTTCACTCCCCTGTGGGGGATGAGACAAGTGGACTGAAAGTATTTCCTGGACAGGAAATACTTAATAGTCCTTTATTGATTCATCTGACAATTATTTTCTCAATTAATGGTTTTGTCTATAAAATGTTTAAAAAAAAAAACACAGGGTCAAGCTGATGCATTTAAATTGTTGGTAAAACCACAGATATTCAGCTTACTTTCAAATATGACAGAGAAAAGCATCAATTGAGAAGCTGGAATCACTTGGAATCAGACGTTTTTTCTTAAAAAGTGACTAACGCGATCAATCGATTGTCAAAAATAACTCCAGAGTAATTTTGGTGACTGATTTCTCAATTAATTGACTCATCGTTTCAGCCCTAGAACATAGATCGATGGGTAAAATACTTCCAAGTGCTTATTAGTGCTGTGAGTTTAACACCCAACACACAAGCAACTTAAAGACATCACCTTGAGTACTGGGAACCTGCGAGGGTTATTATCTTTTAATTAAATGATCAATCAATTAATTGAAAAACCATACAAGAGATTTGTGAAAAAACCATCAGTAGTTGCAGCTGAATATTAGTACTAACTAAATAACCCAGTACCAAGTACTATCAAAGCCTCTCCAGTTAAACGATTCCTGCATTCAATTACTTTCTGTATCCAGAGCTAGAAAAAAAAGACCCACAGCAGCTATAACCCATAAAGTCTGTGGTGTGGTGAAGTTGAGTACAGCGTATTTGATAGAATGGTGGCAACTGAAGGCTTCCATTCACATGGTTGGCATGGCAATGGATTGGCGATGAATTACTCTATATGTATCACTTCAAGGGTACTGCTTTGGTACTGGTATTGGAATCGTTTTAAACGGTACCCAGCCGTAGTTTCCACCCTCATTCTGATTTTCAAAACAAAAATGGAGAAAGCACATCAAAAGAAATTTCTGAGATGTGCTCAAAGGCAGGTTGGTCAGTGCTTACAACAAAGCAAACTGTCCTGCTATGGTTCAGAAGAAAGTAAATAAACTACAGGTCTGATTGCACCCTGAGCGTACTGATATCATCTACAATCCATTTTAAGTAAGCGGCACTAACAACATAAGTTGAATGGGATAAGATAAATCTTAATCACAGCTGCTACTAAAGAAGCCCAAGTTAATGACATAATCCTCCGTTTTGTGCTAAAGCTAACTAACCTTTCACGAAGAGTTACCCTAGGGTGAAGCTTTAAACGGCTTATTGACATCTCACGCTTACATGGTAGAATGTGTGTGTGTGTGTGTGTGTGAGCATTAAGGTCTGACCGAGTCACCTTATATCGACTGCACACTTTCTGAACATCAAGAAGGGGAATGCTGTACAATCCCAAACCACAAGAGTGCACTTAAAGTAATTACCGTGGTGCACATGCAGTTGATCGAGTTCAAAAGCAACAAGAAATCTGCAATCACACGTCATTGTAATCGAGGTTTTAGATGAGATTTGCATTGTTAAAGCAAATAAGACACTTGATTAGCTGTACTTTAAAGGCGAGACTAAATATATAAAGAGAAACACACTGAGAAAAACAGCTCAACTACCTCTCAACAAAAAAAACTAAAAAGTTAGTTACTAGGTATTAGAATAACTATGATTCTTTGTCTTATTTCTCTTTAGGTGATAAACTACAGTTCACACAATTACGATATGTATTTTTCCAACCGATTATCAACAACTACCTGCTTCTCATGGCCATGATACTGATAAGAACCAATAATTTTACATTTTTGTATTTTAAAAAGTTTCTAACCTGTAGTTTATCCACACATGAGGGTAAGGAAGGTTCAGATGTAGTGAGCAAAGACGGATGATTTCGTATTCCATAGCTGGACAAAAGGAAATGGTAGAGAGTAGTAATCCACCAACATGGGTTTTTCAATGGCCAAGGCCAATATTTAGAGAGCACCTGATGGAATATTCAGGACGTGACTGGTATGTAAGGGGGAGTGGGAATGTATTCGATACATTATAGAATAAAAATGTGTGCAGATAGCATGTTTTGTTCATCGGCAGCAGGCATCGACCAATGTCGACTATCACAAAATCCCAGATATCTGCTTGATTAATCAGCCAACCGATGAATCAGTCTACCACCAGTAGAAGAGAGTTCAGAGTCTACTGTGCTGTTTTCTTTCAGAGTGAATGAACTTGTCTGACACTGGTAGTCGGGCCCTCCTTGTACTTTGGAATTTTGGCAGCAGTTTGTAAAAAAAAAAAGGCTGCATACCTGTTGGTGTTAAACATTGTAAACAGGAAGGACGAATATCTGTAAGCCTTTAGAGTTTAACCCTGAGTCATGCTTCAGGTTTCAGTTTCATGCCATTCACAGTCATCGATCGTCTCGTGTGTGTGTGTGTGTGTGTGTACACGTACGTTGTGTAGTTTTTGACAGAATAAAACAAAGCCAATTCACATATAGACCCAAAAGCTCTGCACAAATCACCATCAACTGATCTTCAGAGGCCGTCTTTCCAATCAACGAGGCCGTTCCCTGAGATCACCTCAGGAATGACACATGAAAAAGCTGAGGTGCACCCCTCGCAGACTTTGCTCGCGGTGCACCTCATTTTCCCTCCCGCCTTCTCAACTCCCTGTATCCCTGTAACTTTGAAGTCTAGCCAGCAAAGGGCTTTGAAAAAAAGACTGCAATCTCCCCACCATGACCAGGCAGAGGATTAGCCCTGCAGGACCGAGTAGAAAGAGGACGGAAGAGGACTGGAGGAGCAATAGCGCCATTTCCACAAGGGCTGTGTATGTGCAAGCAGCCCTCCCTCTGGCCAGAGCTGTGGGGGATTAACAAGCTACTAAGGAAGCAGAGAACAGACCTCCAGCCTCTTTCTCATGAGTTCCGAAGAAACCGATTTATAGCCGAGATCTCCATAAACGCCTTCTTTTTTTTAACTCAAAATCGTTGCTGTGTCACTCACAAGATCTGCGTCTGTGAAATGGCAGACATCTTCAGGATTCCCAAGTCAAAGAAGCATGCCTTCATAAAGGTCTCCATTATTGATACAGAAACTTTGTTGACTCCAAAGGAACATTTTAATGGGGGAAAATAAGCAGTTAAGCTCCTAATCTCACCATCAGACTTGATTCGATCAGTCACGGGGGAAGTCAGCCTGGAAAGTTTGTTTTCCCTTTTGAGCCAAAACAAGAGAGATTATTCCTCTTTTATCCATTCTGAGCTCCAATATTTGCCTACGCTTTGGGCTGCAAGTATTTCATAAAAGTTCTGCTCTCAATACATCTTAAAGGCATTTATTCGCTGGCTCTCTACCAACATATAATAAGAATATAATCTGAAAGTGTACACTGTCTGAATGTGTCGGTGAAATGGCTAGTGCAATAAAATCTGTATTGTTTTAACCAAAACAGGTGAGGAGAAAAGGCCTTTCTTCGAATCTTCTTTGACAACGAGCAAGGGAATTCAGGGAGGTTATGAAAGAGTCACCAGACTGCCGAATGAATTCCAAGCGCGTCTCACTGAAGTGCAACTGAGTCACAAACTATACAGCATCTCAGGAAAGCACGACAGTAGCAATCAATAAGTAATAGCAACTTAGCATGTGCAGGAACAATAGGCTTTGATTTTAAAGAACACTGCTGCATCCCCATCAGTGCTTTTCAAATAATGGGGTCTTTTGTCTTATCTGTGACTGAAAGGAGCTTGAGGACTTTGCCCTTCATCCCTTTGTTGTTACAGAGTCTCTTGTGGAAATGGAAGATTGGCCCATAGGAGTGGGTGTGCAAGGAAGAGCCAGGCAGCCGAGCGAGCACATCGGACTTGAGCGGTCTTAATAAAGCTTCCCTCTATCCACCCCAGAGATCTCCTCACCCCAATTATACGCCTGACACCTCTACCCTCCTCCATCTCCTCTTACCCCCCACCACCCCGACACCCACCCACTGCATCATCCAGTTCCCAGCTCTGATCGCGCCTCTCCCTTTGCTTGGGCTCAAAGCCCCAGAGGTCTGCGCAATATCAGGCTGCTGGTGGCGTTTGCTTCACAGTCTGCTGCCTAAATTGCAGGAATGCATCTCTTCAACTATTGATAACAGATCACTACTGTTCAGCCAGTGACCGTGTAAACCAGTTCTTTCAACAGTCCTCCACAGATCCCAGTCTGGCCAACTGTTTTTTTCCAAGTAGCACGTCATTTAGTAACATAAATCAGGATATTACTTTTGGGAATGTAAAACAATTTGGTAGGTTTTCTTGGTCATCTGTGATAGCAGAGAATTTGAGCTTTGCACTGTTGGTTTGACCAAACGATCAATTTGCAAGCCAGTTTGGCTCATCGTTAAATTATGGCTTACTGGTTAAACTATCGTGGCCATTTTCACTAGTTTCTGACAAGTTATACGCCGACCGACTGATCGATTAGCCTAGAATATGATTGCCGGATTAAATGCTAATGTTAATAATGCTAATGTAAAATGTTAATTCTTTTTTTTTGTTATTGCCTTTTTTCTTTTGATTTTTATTGTTTTTATTGCTCTTATTCCTTTTCTTCCTCCTATCTCTATCCTAGTCTTTTATTCACTGCTGTCCTTTTATTGCTTTGTATTGATTGTTGTGTCTTGCATTTTGCATCTTTGGTCTCCTTGTTTTAACTTTGTCTTCATTCTTCTTTAATCTTGTCGTATTTATGTTTGGCCTGACTGACTTTCTGTTCTCTTCCCGAGTATGCTGTTCTTGCTTTGTCTGACAACTTTGTGAACTTTGTTTTTAAAGGTGCTATATAAATGAAGTTTATTATATACTAATATTATTGTTATTAAAAATGTTTTTCCAATTAATAAAAGCTTTATGAGTCCATGAATCTCGTGTTTACAAGCAATGCCGTGCTATGAAGATTGACAGTTATTATACTATATATATTTTCTTATCTATGGTCTGGAATTTTACTGTATTGGTGTAATTTTTAAAAAAAATAATTCCAGTTTATCTGAAGTTTCATGTCTGTCAGGATATAATATATTGCGATATTATAATTAAATGTTTGTCCAACTAAAAAAAAACTTGTTTTCATTCCTTCTAGAGTCATTCTAACAGCTAATAATAGTCATTGTTACTACCATGATACAGTGAAACAATATTTTCTGAGACATTATTGAACGGTGAAAATGTCATAGCATTGCAACTAGAAGCAAAACAAACCAAATTAGAACATGCCTCTGAAGGTTAACTTTTCTGATAAGGTATAAACCAAAGAAAATTAACTGCATACATGATCGCACACTAATATAACACAGTAACATCTAGCGGCATACTAACAAGCCTAACAGAACAACTCAAGAGAAGCACACTCCGAAACACAGCACTGCCAGTCCTGCTGTATTGTCTATTGTCATTTTTGAGACATTTTTGTTGGTTTTACCTTCAGATGCCTTCAAGGTCACAGCAGGCCTGCATCTGGCCAGCCATCTGTTTCCAGCCATCTCATGAGGCGTCCTGTCATCGGCGCTCCTTGGCCCTGTCCTCTACTGTCCACACTCAAGCTCACTGGGGAAATACCCAGCCAGACACAACAGCCTCTCAGTCATTCTACAGGTTTCTGATTAGATTTCTGCACTTGCTTTGACTGCCTCGACTACCTGAGAACAGAGCTCACCTCAGTGGAAAACCTCAAGCAGGTGTGTTCACTTCATTAGTATCCAATGTACTCATAGATCCTTCAGTATTGCAGGGACAACCTGTGCACAATATGACACCCGATACCCTCAGACCACTGGTTTGGATAAAGAAAATCGCCACAAAAAAACAAACAGAGTAGGTTTTACAGGAAGGACAAACATGCAATAGATATGTGCTAGCTTGGTGCGTCAGCCCAGAAAGGCAAGCATTGCACTTCCATTACAACAGAGCAACCGCATTTGAAAGTGTGTTTTTATGTGATGAAGCACTGCAGCTCCTCATGTAAAATCTTACTGTACTGTTTCTGCTTGTGCTCTTCCTACTGAAGAAGCCACTAACAAAGCTCTGCTAATTCTGTGTTAAACAACACGTCACCGCAACATGCTTGGTGATGGGCCGGGCACGCTTCCATCACTCCATCTCGAGCATGACTCGGCACAACTTGGCGTGGTTGAACTGGTAATGGAAACGTGAATCAGCATGGCATGGTTGGAAGTTAATGGAAAGGCACCAATAGGTAATAGGAAACACTTTTCATAAAATGTAATAAAAAGTTTGAGTAGTTCTCCTGAACATTAAATAATCATGACTTACGAGTTGAATGAAACTTAATCTGCTTCATCAAGACTCTGTGGATTGATTAATTTGATTGACAGTAACCTGTCAATGTAAGCTGACAACCGCTAACTTGTCATCAGATTTATTAACTGTCACCAATTGCTAACTTTAAGCCAGTGAAAGCAGCTCAGACGAAAACACATGCATTCATTAGGGGTGTAAGATATCGATACACTTGAGTATCGCGACATTATGTTTTGCGATGCTGTATTGATTCTTAAATACACTGTATTGATTTTTTATGAACAGTTTACATGCAAAGATTCGTGGCATTGGTCCATTTTAAACAAACCCTGACCGCTAGATGGCAGGGTTGTAATCCATCTCAATCTAGCACATAATGCTGGCGTAAACACCAACAACACAGCAACAATATATCGCTTTGCCTACAGTATGCCAATATATATTAAATCGCAACCCCTGTATCATGATACGTATCGTATTGCCAGATTCTAGCCAATACACAGCCCTAGCGTTCATGTTAGACTCCATTGCAAGTAAAAAACTGACTGAGAAAATATGTTTTCACCTTCAGGGCCTTTAACATGGTCATCAACAATAACTGCTGCATAATAAACTATGAGCACAATAACTCTTTCACTTTGTCTTTGGTTGAAGAAAAGCTATTTAAATCTTCAACTTTTGTTCACACACGATGCCCTTTATAAAGAAACAGCATTGGTACGCTACCTTATCCTTCACACAGCGATCCACCGAGCAGGTGAGTATAGCAGGTTGCTACAGGCTGGTTAAGACAGCAGCTGTCAGCGTATCTGTGAAGGAAAAATAAGAGATCACTATTACATCTGTGTCTGTCTGTGACATAATGCAGGACGGCTTACAGTGATGCAACCTGAGCCTCTGCGAGCAGTCAGAGCAATCATGTTGCATCTTTCTTCAAAGAACTCAAGAGTCCAAACTATGAATAACATCAAGGCTGTTATACAGCTACATGCTTTTAATACTGGATATCCGATTTCACAACTTCCATCAGGAAAACCCCAAAATGTGAGAGAAAATTGTGAACCAATTCGCTTTGAACTCTGGGAAAGAGATATGGTTGGTGATGTTTGCATGACAACAAGTTGCTTTTGCAATAAGTGAACAAAATCTTTCGACAAATCCCAAAGCTTAAAGTAACCAAATCTGTTCACAATCTGCTCTGGGAATCTGCAAACTGATGTGTAACAAAAGTTGAGTCCTGAACATATAGCAAATATATTTAATTTCCTGCTCCACACATTCACTGGTGATTAGTTTTCAACTGAGCATTGAGCATAAAAAAGCAATCAGGGGTTCAATCTCATGCAGAGAGGTTTATGTGCCAAATTCAAATTGTGAAAGACATCAAAATAAGTATTCATACTTGTGGTAATTTTAGAAATTCATTAACCTGCTCATTGTTCTGGGAAATTAAGAACTTTCTGTGCAGCTTCTCCATACCTGAACCTGAAGATAGTTGGCCATAATAATCTATTAAGCTTTGCTTGTTCTGAAATGTAACGACTTAGCTGGATCCTGACCGGCACAAAGTCTAATTCTGACAAATGGCGATGATGGAGGTTTTGACCTCAAGCCGAGCACATTTCAAGTAGCGGAGCCCCAGAAGACTTGCAGAGGCAGATTCCTCTGGATTAGTGAGCACACCAGCTGGCAGCCACATGCTGATGGTGGTTCAGTTAAGGTTAAAGCAAAGCCAGCTAATTTTTTCCTGCCGTGCTCTCAAGTTCTCTTTGTTTTGACACCAGAACCACAAGAGTACAAGGTTGACTGCTGTGTTGTGTATCAATAACAGCCTATCAAGTGTAGCGTGATACCATTGGGCATATGGTCGTTATTTTTTTGGTTGCAGTGGTTTACAGTGATTTGGATGGACAAGGGTCTGTGCCCACCGTTTGTCAGGAACAAACAGATCAGCTCTGAATTTACAGTACTGCCTGGGAAAAACACAAAAACACCAAAAAGGCAGATAAGGCCTTGTGGAAAACAAATTCTAGTGCAGGCACAACAAAGGTTCCAGACTATCTCTGAGGCACTTTAAGTTCCCAGACTACAAAATTGTCCATAAATGCATCCTAATTAATTGAGCAGAGTGCATTTGTGCTTTATAGCAGAACCAAGAAGAATAAAGTCAACATGTCTTCCATCATCATCCACTGGCAATTTAACCTTTCAACGGCCCACCAGACCAAAACCATGCCTGTTCTCCGAATGCTTCAAAAACAGCTTTTAATTTATTTTGGGTATGCCCTGTATAGGCGTTTAGGCTAATGTTACAGGAATGGGAAGGGGTTAACATGTAGAAGATGGATGGTGAACCCTTGGAAATGTCAGACTTTGCAAGCCTCACAAGTCACTGCTATTGTGTGGTGATTGGTGCCAACATTTAAAATTAAAACTGCCACCAAAGGTGCCAAACATTCCTAATAACATGTTGCATTATGCACAAAAGGCAAAAAACAGGTCCTGTTCCCGGAAGGAAGTTTGCATTTTACCGTGCTGGGTTCATCTGTTCTGTGAAGAGAATGAAAAAGGAGAAATGATTCCCTAAACAAAGCACTCCGCTCCAGCCCGGGCTCAGACTAAACTCCTGACTAAATGCATAAACACTATCCTTCAAAGTGAACAATTTCAAAAACCAGGTAGCATAATCAAATCAATGCTTGGCCTCTGAGCTGTTGTACTGGATGTTTGTGTTGCTCATTTGCTAGCTTGCGCTTCCTGGAGCTTTTAGCCTTCGTAACCTCCAGAATTGTTTATGGAGGCACTAAATCTTCAAAGCTCACAATTACGGAATTACTCTATTGATTTGGTAAATGGATACAAGACGGTGGGAAAGGAGATGACACCACAACCTCTCTGATTATGTTAGCTCCCATTAACAATGCAAGAATACACAACATGTGTTCACAGGAATGCAGGAAAGGAATGATTAGCCCCATGTCCAGCAGCACTTGTTGATGACTGTTTATTTGAATGGGGGGCTAGAGGGGGAGAAAAAAAATCTCAACTTGCACTCTGGAGCTGCAACGACTGACTGATTAATCAATTAGTCGATTGAAAGAAACGTTTCAGTCATTCTTCAATCAAAACTCAAACATTTGCTGGTTTGGGTTTTTGGACTGTTGGTTGGACAAAAGAACGAATTTGCAGAAATTTGGGAAGTTGTGAGGAGCATTTTCCATTTTAGACTCAACAACTAATTGATTAGACATGAAAATAATTGGCAAACTAATTGATAATGAAAACGTTTGATAGTTGTTAGAATCATGCACACTTCCCCACCCTGTTAATACTATCCTGGCGGCAGTTTAATTAATCAACTAAGCCCGCTGTCGGAAGATTTAGTCCCTCATCATCCTGGATCAAAACTCCAGGGTGCCTGATCTGATCTGAGGATCAGTATTGGAAGCTTCTTAGAATCATCAAAATCTCAAGACCATTAGGACATACTGGTCAGCCACTTTACAAAAACGTCTTTCTTGGTACATTTCTTCTCAGCTCTTATTTCTTCATTTTCTTTCCTAGCAAGATTTTTTAAATGAGTAGTTTTTTGTGTTGCGTTTCTTTTTTTTTAATAATTGATTTAATAGACATCCATGACTTATATCAATCTGTAACCAAGACATCAAGCAATCGAGTAGGTCTCAGGCTTCTGTTTTTGGCTTGAGAACAAAATATATTGCACTGCTGCAGGGGATACAGCCCAAAATAGATTAAGTGCTGGAAAGTAAGCTTTGAAAGATTAAAAGCCGAGATCAATAACTTGATCAAACAAACACACACAATTTTAAGGATTCACTGCGTCAGTCTGGATCAGAGCTCTATTTAATATCGGATTTCTAAATGGATTTATTCGATGGTTTAGCGAAAGGACACGATGATCCTTGTAAGTTTGGTGCTTCTTCAAGCAGAAACAAGTCGGCTTCAAATATCACTGCCACCCTCATAGGGAAAATTCAGGTTTGACTGTGACGATGAGTTCTCCGCCTTATTTGTGACATTTTTCTATTTCACTTGAGGAGATGGGAGACATTTAAATGGCATCATACCATTGCAGATGTTGGATAAGGACATACTTTTGATTCATTATTACAGATGTCCTCATTCAGCGAAATTAAGACACACGTGAGCCCTAGACTGCTGCTCAAATATGTTACTACTTCAGGAGCTGTGAGCACTACTGGAAAAGCAATATCTTTTATAATGTAGTGCCTTATTGGCTCAAAGTGAAACAATTACTCTAAAAGAAGACGATTAAGTTTCAGTTCAATGCTGCGTGTAGTTTTATGGGAGGAAATTAATGGCAATAAATATCAACATCAAGGGTAAAACTAGTGGCTTCCTGCATATTATCCTTTATCCATTTTCCATAAATTTCAGATTGTGATCAATCTTTTCACGCCAGGTAGAGATTGTGGTATTTAGTGTCCTCTTACTTCTGTTTCCTAACTTGAAATAGCCTCAGAGGCTAGCAGATCTGTGCTACGTGAACACCCCAATAGAGTGATGTAGCCAACTACATGACTATGATGATTGGTTCTTCTTTGGGTGACATGTTGCAAATAATGCAACGCGAGTTGCAGCTAGCAGCACGGCGGATGAGGAGCTTATGCGAAAAAAGAACTTTCTTTAATACAATGTTGTGCTTTGATGGTGCAAATGGAGAAATTCATAGGCTATTTCAAGCCTGGCAATAGTCTACAGGGCATTTCGATATTGAGAAAAAAAGATCTCAGTTGGGAAAACTGAATATCCCTTCAGCTTTTAAGTCACCTGTAAAGCGAACTACATCCATTGGGTGATTGATATAAATGTCAATGGCCACCATGGTTGTCCATTTTTGAGCAACAACTAATAAATCTAGCAAAGGAAAGGGGGAGTGTGGCCTCTTCTGTCTTTAACCAAATGCCAACACCCTAGTGATCATCTGGCAAACAGACCACACTCCTGCCCTTTCTCCGCTCAGCTGTCTATTAAAGGAAAACATGTGGTCGAGTGTCTTGTTTCAGGGAAAGTGAAAACACACCCGCTGAGGTACACGGTCGAGCAGAGGAGTCAGGCATGTTGTGACTCCGAGTGTCTTTCCCCTTCTTATGTACCGCATTCCTTCACTTCACGTCGCCACATGGGGTAGGGGTAAGTGGCTTGACCCCTCCCTCCTATCACCATGCAGGACCCCCTCCCCCCCTTGACACCCACTCAAGAAAATCAATCAGTATTCAGGTCATGCCACAGGGAAACCCCGCTTAACACACGACCTCTGGCCCGAACAGGATTCTCGTCAGAGAGCGTGACGGGGATTTGTCTGCGCTGCCAGTGTCTGCTCTGTGTCCGATGCTAACAAAGTTCTCGTGTTGAGGAGGAGGAGGAGGAGGGGAGGAGCCTGATCCTGTCCACCTCTGACACAATAAATCCAGCTGAGGAGTTCAAGGTGGCCTGACCTGCATCCGACCCCGTCTCTGGAACCACAGCAACAAGCTCCAGCTGAGCCTTTCACCCCTTCAACTCCCCCAGAGCTGAAGGTACATAGGGAAGCGCTTTGAGTCTTGTGCAAACCAACATATTTATTCACTCATATTTCACTTCACCAGGCCTGTGACATCCGAACAGTTGGGGAGCCTTGTTCTGTCATGGGGGGGGTGCATTGAAGGGGGCAGAATCAGCATAGCGCAATTACACCGGGGAAAGATCCAGACTCCAAGGAGCAAGACATAACCCATAATATGCCATTGTGCTCCCCATGCAATTGACAGTCGGTCTATGACATTGGAGATAAATGTCGGAATTCAGGCTGTTAGTTTAACTGATGGTGCATTCAGTATGATAATAACCACGGTCTTGCACACAGAGAATCTGATGAGTCCCGCAATGGCTCTTCACCACTTTCCCTCCCCTCCATGGGGTATTATCATGCTAATCTAAAAGAGAAGATGTAAAAATACATTTCAATGAATGAGGAAGAATAATAAAAAGCAGGGACCTCTGGAATTGAGAGGAGACAAAAGAGGGTATATTCACTCAGCTCCGCCTGAGCAAAGCAGGGGTGACAAACGGACACAGACATTATGCTGGCTGGTTAATTAAAAGAGCACAGCCTAATTAAAAAGACCTTCCCGGTGAATGGACCGCCTTGACGCAGTAACTGACCTGTGTCTCCAGCACATGTTGGGCACGGAGCAGTCAGTCTCTTCTCTTATACGCATTTAATTTTCACATCAGAGAGGGGCTTTGACTAACGAGCGGCAAAAAAACCCCCGAAGTGGAGCGCGCTGCAGGAAGTGCGCCAGATCATGGTGGGGGTGCTGGTGCTTGTTAAATGACTCATGATTTCCATTAAACAGTCAATGGAACTTGCACCAGAGATTTGATTAAATAGTAATTCCACATCCCTTGCACAAAACTTTTTTGTCATAAAATGAGTTTGCGTCCAATTATTCGTCAAATATTGGAAATTCAAGGACGGTCAGGATTTCATCATTCACCGTTAATGTGAACATTGTTCGTAATTAGGTGTATCTGTATTTAAGATAAGGGCTTAGATCCAAATAGACGTGGTGATAACTCTGTCTATCACACTACATTTCCCTGCTTTTTGTCATGGCAGCAAAGCAGATTTTTGAATTTAAATGTAGGGCTGCCACTAATTATTATTTTCATTATCAATTAATTTGCAGACTATTTTCACAATTAATTGTTTAATGTATAAAATGTTTTAAAAAAAAGTCATTTCCCAGAGCTCGAAGTGATGCTTCTTTTGTCACCATCTCGCTCTGCTCATGTAGGTTTGATGAGGAAGGGCATTTCTGCATGTAAAACATAATATTTCAGATCATACCATATATTGTATCCAGACGTACCTAATTATTGGGCCACTAAGTTCATATGTGTTTCTACACATGAATGAGTTTTTGGACCTAGCTGGATTTTTTTGCAGTTGGCCCTTGCAACATTTTTACCACAGCAACATCGTCACTCCCTACATCCAGCAGGCTTCTGCTGCCTTACTCAAGAGTGGAGTCTGACACATTGAACCAAGCTGTAATATTGCAGAATGGGAACGTGGCGACAAATAAAAAAAATTATTGTGAACACGACTACTGTGCATCTACAATACAGGTCAAGCAAATACATGCAAGGGTCCACACTTTGCTTATTTTACCGTTTACTTTGCAAACATCAAGACGCAAGAGAACCTTGTTATTGCTGATGTGGTCACTTTGCGTTGAGTTGTAAAATCCTGCGTCAGAGGGGTATAAACAGCTGTGTCTTTGCGCCCTATAGCCTTCAAACTGCACTTCCTGACATTTTCATCCTCTTGGTGCCTGTAGCAACTGGCCCACACCAATGCAGACTGTGTTTTGCTGGAGGGCTACTGGCGGCCCCAGACATGTCCTAAGTGTGAAAGTGACAGTGTGTGTGTTGCCCCCTCATTCCTTTCACCCAGCCGCCTGTCATTGAGTTGTGACATTAAAGGAATAATGTGGTTTGGCGGCGGGTGCTTTGTTTACCCCGAGTTTGTTTTGGTGCCGTCAGTCACCGGAGACTGCCCCTGAGGGAGAGCCGGTGGAGGCAGGGAGGAAACGCAGGAGAGCCGTGAAGAGAGATCAAACAGCAGAGGAGGATTCAATCGCTGGACTGGGGACGTGGCTCGTGTGGCTGAGTGGGAGGCGTTTAGTTGTGTTTGTGTCTCTCTTTCGACGGAAACAAGTTAACTGCCTCGGAGTAAATTAATGAAAATGTTTTTCAGCGCCAAGCAGTCATCTACATGATTGCAGGCACACACATACACACAGATATAGCTGCACAATTATGGCTAAAATTATCATCAGCGATTACCGTTTGGAGGTTTGACTTTGATCCACTTTTCTGACAAACAACTTTCATCTGCAGCAGATATTCAACACAGATATAGAACTCAGATGTAGAAAGCTGTATATCACAACCACAGATTATACACAAATATGGCCGACGCGTCTCCACTTCCTCCCACTGTACAAAAATTAAGCCACGAACGCTGCCGTCTGGCTCTGTTGACGTCATTTGGAGCCAGAGTCTGTATCGCCTTCCTGCCCATACACCTACCCGCCCAATCGCGTGCGGGGCTCAGCTGTCAATCATGATGTTTCAGCCCCTTTTTATAGCATCAAATAACTAATTCAAACCAAACTGATCAGAAAAGTGAACACTTCAAACATCTTCTTGAACAAACTTCCACTTGAACAAACACCAGCGTGATAAGAACTACCTAAAATGACAGAAACCATCTTTGGGAGAATTTTATTTGAGGTGTACTTTGAGTTTTTAGTTTGGCCCATGTCCCATCTGCTAACATGGAGGGGGAGGGGTTTATGAGCTGTACTGCAGCCAGCCACCAGGGGGCCATCCAGATGTTTTGGCTTCACTTGCGGGGAGCCATGTCATGTCGTCCATCTTTATATACAGTCAATGATCACAACATAAAAACAGGCCCATAAATGCATCATTATCTCCATCTGCTTTCATACCGACTACATTGACAGTAACATCATTTTCCATATCCATCGTGAATAAAGGTCATATTTGTTCAATTATAAAATCATCTTTTAAAAAAACAGATGTATGACAGACGGCAGGCTGACGTAAGCGTTTGTTTACATGCGTCAATGCCCTTGAGGTGATTTACACGCTTTAGTGCTGCAACGATTAGTCAATTAATAGATTAGACCATACACATAAAATAAGTCAACAGTCTTTTATTATTCCGCTTCTGTGAGGATTCGCTGCTTTTCTCTTTCTTATCTTACAATTTTGGTCTTCGGTCGGGCAAAAACAAGCAATTTGAACAAGTGGCTTCAGCCTCTCAAACACTGTGATGAATCTTTTTCACAATATTTCTGGACGCAGATTCATTTATCACTTAACAAAACAATTCACTTCACTTCAGCCGTTTGTGCTGTGCATACATTTCAATTAAAAATAAATTAAGAAAGCGCTACTTGCATTAATGCTGAGCCATTCAAAGAGACTCAAGATGCACCTAAGAAAATAATTTTCTCCTGACCACAACTGTGCAGCCCCTCACACACACACACACACACACACACACACACACACACACACACACACACACACACACACACAGCTGCAGGAGTGAGTCAACACATGTTTAATAAACTGACACACACACACACACACACACAATCTCTCTCGGAATAGGTTCAGGGCACTGTAGGGGAGGAGGAGGTGTGTTTTACTCACCCTGGACCGCTGCCCGCTTTGGATTCATGTGACACCAACTCAACCCCCCACAGATAACCCCCCCCCCCAACAAAGACCAGTTTAAAAATAGCTTTGATTCGATGGAAACGAGCCCGGAGTTCTGAGAAACGGAGGAAAATGACCAAGCTAAGTGTGGGCGAGCAGACTTATCTTACACCATGTCCGAGCCAAATATTCACTGCACATATGGTGACCACTAAAATGTACATAAATAATAGCAGGAGAGCCGAAGTATAGATTATAAAGAGTCAATATCCACCCCCAAATGCTTACACGCAGGTAAAAACACTTCATACATAACAGACACAGGGATTCTGAGTTAAATCTTAAAAGGAGCAATGCTAAATTTAACACATTCCAGGTTTAAGCACAAAGGTATGCAGGGTGTTGTTTGCAGAAAATCAGCCCCAATTCCTATCTGCAGAGCACAGGGTGCATGCATAAGAAATCAGATAAAAAGCCGGAGGGAGAAGGAGAGCTGGGAATCCAATCTGAGTTTCATAAACCACCAATAAACCCCCTGTCCAGGGCTGTCCAGTCAAAGTGTGCAAAGTGCAGGAAGTGTAAGGGGACTTTTCAAGGAACAAAGTCAAACTGCTCCGCTATTTTTGGAAAGTTTGGGAATTAGATGCATAAAGGTCCCCCCCTCCACCCACTGTAGGTACACATGTCACATTACTGAGAGGAAAACCCATTTAGTTTTCAGTTTAGACGTGTGATAACTGGGGGGAAAAAAAACCCCCATATACTTTCTCTGATCACACTTGAATAAATTCTACATGTGAATACCTGTCACCTTGTGAGTGTGCAGAGCAGAAACTGGATATGATGGGGCGTTTCTGTGTGAAGGCAGCAGCTTTGGATGAAGAGGACAGAAAAAAAAAGGTTTTTAATTTCCTGCTTCATTTCACGTTTCAGGACCATAAAAATTCTCATTTCGAAAAACTGCAATAAGCAACAATGAGACATGATCATAACTCAGAATTACTTCTACAGTATCTGAGCAGGCGACCACAAGTCAGTCTAATTGCTTCAGCAGAGATGTGACAAGCAAGACGATTGCTGTGCAACAGATTATCAAAAGAGAAACCCGAAAACAAATCTGACCAGGTGTTCAGTCGCAAAAAACTCTAATACCACATCACTTTGCATCACACTCTGTTGTGTTGATCTGCTCTGTGCAATGCTTATGGTTGTTGGCAAACCGCTTTTAGGTGCATTACCGCCACCTTCTGAACTGGAGTGTGGGTCGGAACGGGTCTCATTACGGATCTTAAGTCCAGTCTATTCCAAATATTTAACTATAGCCCTACACCCCACATTTAGTTCAATTGTAGTAATTCTTTTAATTCAAGTTTATTGCATCATTGAAAGGGTTCGCCATTTTATAAAGGAACCGCTAAGCCTCGTCCGCATAGGATTGTGGGTACAATCCCTGAAAATCCTCTGTGCAAAGGACATAGGAACAGTCCTTCAGTGGCATTCAATGACGTAGGATCCTTAAAATTCAGCCGTTTGAGGAACACCCAGTGATTCCAATAAAATAATCAATTATCATCATTGCCAAACCTTGCTTTTTTATATTTCACTGTACTAGAGCTGGTTTGATCTGAAAAATTATCAGAAAATGATGAAAAATGTCAGTCACAGTTTCCTCAAACCCAAGAGGATCTTTCTTTATTTACTGTCAATTTTTTTGTAGATCGACTGATCAATTAAATCGACTAATTATTTCATGTCATTTTTTACTAGAAAATCACTAGAAAATTGTGATAGACATTTGACATTTCATAGACTAAAAAAATAAGGATGCCGGATTGGCTGCTGTGCATAAATGCGCACAGATTTGCGCATCACTATTAAACAATGAACCAAAAAGTAACTGAACCATCAATTAATAATGAAAATAATCATTACTTGCAGCTCTAAACTTCAGCAGACCGTTCAGTGTCACAACGGGACTGATGTACATTTACTCTCACAACTTTCAGTCTCTCTCCAGATTACCTGCATTGTAACTACATAAAAAAATGTTTTTTTCTTATCTTAAGATAAGCAGGAGCAGGATAAGCAGGAGCTGAGGCATGCAGCTTGTTGAGAAGTTTGTCCAACTCGCTCACTTTAAAAAAAACAAAAAAAAAACAGAATAACAAACAGCCTAAAAACTGAATTGTGCCAAAATAGACACGGCTGACAGCAGATTCTCAGGCATCATCAGCCAACTTAAATGAAGCCAACCTGTTTTTCCATCTTTTCTGGCTTTTTCTCTCAATTTCCTCACTTGTGAGATTCCAATCTGTGTCACAGACAGCAGGGCACGTGTCGCTTTATTGATATGATATTTTCAACAGACCTGCGTTTCTTCTGGGATGAGACATGTTCCAATTCAAGGTGACATGTGTCAGCAACAACTTCTTTTGCTGAAAACAAGACGAATGTCTGCCGTGCCTAACGCTCCTTTTAAGCGTGTACACCAAATCAGAAAGGGGCGGGAAGAGGCGCTGGGTGTCTGGTAGGTCTTCCCAGGGAAATAACCTCTGGCACAAAGATGGATGGTTACATTTCCTGCAGCAACAACAGCCGTTTGTTTGGAGGAAATAGGAGAGTAACTGGGCTGTTAGTACAAGCTGTGATAGCCACCGAGGCTGAACGGGCAGGGAAAATAACTCAACAGAAGCGAAAACTTCACAAATTGAAAATCCAAGGAAAAGGACGTTACGGTGCCACCCACAACGCTTGAGTGAGAGCCAGTCTCCAGGAAACGAAGCACAGAAAACATACAAACACTTAGCAATGAAGATGGAGATGAGAGAAAAGGGTGATGTTGCATTAAAGGTTACCAACATTACCAATATATATTGTGGTATAGCACTTATATTTTACGGAAATGCAATTCACACTTATAGATAAAAGAGGATGGATGATAAAAATACTGTGGTTGTACGCCTCCCCGCACCAGTCACGTTGCAGTTTCCATCCATGTCTGTCTAGATTCATATAACATATGTGGTGACTGATAGAGAGCTTGGTCACATGGTGCAAAAACAATCACCAAATCATCAAAGAGCTTGTGGTGGACTACGATGCTTCACACGCGTTCAACCCGGCAGCACAGAAGAGCTATACAATCAGCACAGTTTATGAGTAAAAATGTGTTTAATAGGTCACAGTGACCTTGACCTTTGACCTCTGACCACCAAAATCTAATCAATTCATCCTCGAGTCCAAGTGAATGTTTGTGCCAAATTTGAAGAATTTCCATCACGGTGTTCCTGAGAGATCGCCTTCACAAGAATGGGACGGACAACCCAGGTGCATGCTGCTTTTACACATGTCTACACATATAAACATGGAGGTGCATAAAAAAAGTGCTGCGTAATTCTTACCAAACAAAATTAGCAAGGTAACACATTATCTAAATAAAGCAAATATATTAAAATAACCAAATAAATTAAATAGTGAAAACAAACAGAGGCTTCAACACAGATTAGGGCTGCGCGTTAAGACCATATTAATTGTTTGTACTAATCACAGATTATGACTGGGTGGTATTTAGTAAGGGGGGCATGCATTTGCTAAAATAAGAAATCAAAGTAAAAACGGGCTCTGATTCACTTGCGAGTATCAAGATACATAAAGATATGAATGGAGCTGCATCTGAAACGTGTCTTGTTCAAGTGTGTTGTTTTCTTTGTCATGTACTCACACATGGTTGTGTTTCAGGAGATAGAACACGTTGCTCGCGTTGATTATCTCGTTTTTTTTTATACTAGCATTGTGTCAACTTTACTGTAGTGTCTGATTTCTCCACTACCAGCAAAAAGGAGGGGAGATTGGAAAGTCGGGGGGGGGGGGGTTGCACCACTTTCAGCTTGGCTGGCTAATCAATGATGCGGGAGCTCTGCTCTCATTATGAAGTGATTAAGAGATCATTTGGAGCAATGCACTTTTGCCACCCCATAGCCCCACCAACTCTTAACTCTTAGTTCACCAATCAATAACTGGTATGTCTGGCCAGAGGGTTTTTTTTGTTTCTTATTCCAGTCGCTTACCCCCATTAAACACGGGAGCGAGGAGAATCGAAGGGGATTTTAAGGGGAAGTTATGTTTCTGTGCTCTCCATGGTGGCGAGAGGGAAAGTGCTGTGATGTCTGCATTATCTTAATCTGTTGGGAGTTAATATTATACTACCGAGCGTTGAGGTTTTTCAAAATAAAAGGGATTCTGGGGATTGTGGGTGATGCAGCTAAATGGGAGTTTTTGGGGGATCTTTGCGCTTAGTCATCAGCTAATAATCCTTTAAAACCATGACAATCCATGCATATATGAAGCCGCATTAGCTACTTCTTCACATGAAATATGCATGAAAAATGACAAGGATTCGTCTTTGGGCGAGTCATTTTCTTTCCTTTCATGAGCGATCCTTTTGTTGTGCATGCTGCTTCCAAGCTGCCCTGTGGGTAGCACGCACAGCCTCCTTGTTACACAAGTCAAAGTGTGTGTATATGATACTACAGTATATAGTGAATTGCTACTTCATCTAAAGGGCAACTAATGCAGGAGTATGGGAGGCAAAAAGCATGAATCTACAAGTATTATGACCACAAACAACACACAGAAAACATGCTGCATGACTTTACATAAAAATGAAACAAAAGAGAATGAAAACATCCAGCAACTGAGGTTTGTTAACAACGATTCTTTCATGAGACCCTCTCTGGCCAAAAAAATATAAATCTGAGGCAATTTGCTGACATTGCGAGCTACAGGTTATATTTCCCCCTCTAATTGCTGGCCTCCATCCACTGTGCTCCATGAAGTGTAACCAGACAGTCATCCAGTGTTGCCGCTGCACCGCTTGTGGCCGTGGCGGGTTGGCAAGCTGAGCCCGAGCCCGTGTTCGACAAGGGGTTGCCGCTTCTGAAGTGCAGCCTCGACAAAACCACACAAAGACAGCGAGTCTGGATGGATGGCCCGAGGCCTTTCACATGTCCAGTTTGTGGTCTGCCGCCTCCCGCCATCTTTTGTTTTTCTTCTTCTCCCTCTAGCCTTTGACTGAACTCAAAGCTTTTCCTCCCAAAATTTACACACTCATCAGCTTGGCTACAATTTCCAGTCCTGCATTAACCACACGAGGAAAGCCACTGCACGCCTGTTTTTAGAATCAAAGGTAATTACAATGCTGCCAAGGGTTCAAATCTAATAGCTGATTATTTGACTAGTGGGAGAAATGGTTGTCTGCAATGAAAGCATCCACTGTATTCACTTTGACTTCCAGAAGGCTGCAGCAATAATAAGGAAACATATGCAACTAAATTGGCAGTATGTTGTGTCAGTGCCACAGGCAATCTGTAAATGAACTAATATAATTCAGGCCAATATACCTGAGAGATACTCTGCACCGAATCACCTAAAAGAAGAGGGGGAACTTTTCCTGCAAGCAAATTAAAGACGTTATTTCCGCTCAGTTGGGAGAGCAGCTGAAAAAAAGAAAGAGCCACATGCAGTTAGGACAGTGATGGAGGACCCACTTCAGAAGGCACGAGGCAGGTCAGCCGGCTACTCTTAACCTGTGCATTTGCAACGCTTGATGCAACATGTTAATGTGATTTCTTGCCAGCTGTGGCCAAACAAGGCCGGACCTGGAGGCCAAGGCCCGGTGGTCTCAGCAGATAGCCTGGACCGGCCTGTGCTGTGTCAGCCCTGGATTATGGATGATGGGGAGCCTGCCGGGCTGACAGGTAATAATTCACTCCCTGGGGGTCCCACACCCTTCACTGGACACGACACCACCAGCCGGGAAAATGGTGAGGGTGGAGGGGAGGGCACACAGCCTCGGAGCTCACATCCTCATAACCCGCCCTCTTCCCCTTTTTCACTACCCACTCCAAGAAAACAGGTTCTTATTGGCTGCCCAGTTGCCACGGGTAACCAGCCATGATCGAAATGAAACATGAGGTGCCACAGACCGGGGCCTCTCTCAGGTGCAGGGCCAAACAAAGTCCCATATGCCGCGGATGAGGAGATGATATTAACTGTTGCTTCCTGAAGCACGGCACTGCACCGGCCTATTCCTCAGGCACCGACAGTTACACAAAGCCGCCATGTGCTTGAGGTCTGAGACACTTCAGACAAATCGTTGTTGTCAAGGTGCCACAACAATAGCCCAACAAATATTATCTAATGCTCTCAAGTTCTACTGAGCTTGAAATGGGGGTGAAATGAGCGTGAGCGCAGCAATTCAGCGATTTCAAGTTTGCCTCAGGATTTAATGTAACGTGTCTTCATGTTGCCCACTGAAACTCTGTTTTGTTTTCCCTCTGACCAATCCAAACTGCACACTAACCGGTGTGCGTGAGAGTTATGTGTAGCGATGTACAGATATTGAGCACTTTATCTCGATGATGAAAATGGAAATAGCCCCGCAGAACGTCCCCCGAGGGCCACGGTCCTCAGCCCCTGGTTAGGAGCCTATTTCAACCATCATTACCCTGAGGACCCATTAGGGAAGATGCAATCTGCACACACGGGGGCCCCTCCGCCGGGGCCTCTTGTCATTTCAAACTAAAAGCAAGAGCCGAGATCGAAATAGGAAATAAAATTACAAACCGGGATAAATGCTCCATTAACCATGCTAACTGAGTGACGGACCCATCAGGGCCTGTAAATGAGAGCTGGACGAAGAGCAAGCAATTTTCAGAGGTGACGAGGAAATGAATGCAGTGCTGCTGCTTTGCTCCCTCTCACATTTACGACTGTAACTCACCCGTCAGCAGAATGTGACTTTCCTAATGGTGCCGTGAAAAAACAGAGATGAGTTGATTGTTTGTGAGCGTGGTAGACCGCCACAAACGGGTTGAATATAGATTTATATGCTCTATACATAGTATAAGTAGGAGTAGAGGCAGACATGCTGGTAGTTATCAGACAGACTCACTTCTCCTGTGGGGCAGCAGCACCTCTCTTTGTCGGCAGAGCAGTAACATGTCAAATGAAATAACTTGAAACCACACTGCGATGTCCTCTGAGCAGCACAGACTGCTAAGTCACTGTACAACTGCGGTGAGAAACCGCAAGCCTTCAGTGGCCTCCACATCCTGTGATATCACTGCAGCAGCTGAGATGTGCAGGGGCAAAGGAAACCCAAAGAAAATCACAAGACCTGACCACACTGTCTCCACTTAAACAGCTGACTGGTTGGAACAGGGAGAGCATGATGTTTCCTCCAAAACAACGGCCAAAACAAGAGGCACATTCTGAACCAGCAAAGGTTACCTCTGCTGTTCAATCAATGCAATGTCACCCTTAAGCTGAACATACATTTTATTTTAAATGCCTGCAGAACTTCTGCAAGGTTAGGGATCGATCAGAGAAGAATAAAAACAGGCAACAGGGCACAATACTGGCCACGACCAGAAATAAAGTAGTGGTGTAGTCTGTCTGTGTTTGTGCATATGAGAGGTGTATTCATTGTCTGAATGTTCTGAGCCTCAACTGAAACTGAAAACCCTCTGAGGGCTGATGGCACAACAGGCTGCTGAGACACATCCAGGTCCCGGCTCAGGAGCAGCTCTGAGCGCCTATTCCAACACAAATAACCACCAGCGGCTCCTGGGTGGATTTTTCTTATGAGGGGAAAAACACAGGTTTTCGAATCCCTGCATGGTCGGCAATACAGACTGCTGCTGAAACTCTGCGTACAAAAGCAAAAAAAAAAAAACCTGTCAGAGCAATGAGCTCATCGGGGTTTTTTTCCCTCCCAGTTTGCAATTAAAACAAAACTGCAGATGAAGTAAGCATTATTTAGCAGCTAATAAGCTTTGCACAGTGTGCAAACATCGTTTTCTCCAGACACTCACAGGCTCACATTTATTAACAGCTGGTAAAATAGCAAATTATGTGTTGCTTTTCTCAACACAAACCCGTCTTAGGTAAACACATGTGTGCCTGTTTGGAAAATAAACCAGGGTATCCAAATTCAATTAGTGTCTTGCCACACAAGGAGACATGTTATTAGTCGCTTATTCGTGCTAAGTTGCTGAGAACAATCCACAGAGGGAGAAAAAGATGATTTTAGCGCTTTAAGCTTGAAATAACGAGGCTTTTATTTACACAAATCACATAAAAAGCTGCGATTTTGTGTCAAAATAAAAATGAGACGCATCACGGACAACTAAATGTCTAATAGCTTGCAAAATCGGTGTAACGTCAGCTGATACTGGCTGTTCAATAATAACAGAGCCGAGGAAAAGAGAACAGAAGCGGTTTCTCCGGACCTCAAATGCAACTTAGGCAGAGTGAAAAGATAGTTTAGGTTTATAAGATATGTCGGAAATGTTGTGTTTACGTGATTTAAATTGCTGTCGGTATTTTACATGGTGAAATAACCTCAAACTTCGGAGCATCAGACTCCTCACTTTAAGCAGCTGCAGCAGCATCTCAAGTCAACTAGCAAGAGAACCACTTCTTACCTTTTTTTGTTGTTTGCTTCGTTCCCTTCACACACACACACACACACACACACACACACACAAAAATAACCGTCGTTGTCTCTCAGAGCAGGCACTGCCTCCGAAAAGAAGCGGTAAAGTCGCGGCGAAGAAGAGAGAGTCGTTAGTTTGAGCTAGTTTTCTTCGTGAAGCGGTTAGTAATCCCAGAGCGCCAGAGCAGCGAAAAAGCGCCCCTCGCTCCTGTGACAAGACTGGAGCTACACTGAAATCACAACACTCGGGCAGGCGGGCAGGCCACGCCCCCCGCGCGCGCTGCTCTTTGACAGGCATTCCGTCCAATCACAGCGGGACGTTAGGACCGTGTCGTCTCCGATTGGTTGATCTTTCAAAGTTTTTGTGTTTCGCCCCGCCCCGCCTGGTTCACTTCTCTCCCAGATGTTGAATGCCAGAACATTAGGGCCGCCTGTAACTCTAGCCAGCCAATCAGAGCGCAGGACGGGGGATTTAAACACACACATAGTTTGACTTCATGGGAGGAGCTATTTAAAACTATTTGAACCGCATCATTCCTGTGGTATTGTATTGTACCATATTAGTAAATGTGTGGTGTTTATTTGTGTAATAAACCTTTTTCACACAGTTCAGTTGAGTATTTGGCAACATATATTATGGTAATAATTTAGTTTATGCACAAATAATCTGTAAATGTGGCTGTTAATGTTCTTTTTCATTGCTCATTTTGTAGGCCTGGATATTATCGCTTAAGCAACTTTATTTTTATGGATGGAATTATCATTATTTTTGTCAAATATATTCAATTTATAATGCTGTAAAACAGAATAAAACTCTTCTTCTGCACTTTTGCTTGATAAACGTTGTCGTGCTGTTGTCATTTTCTGGCAATCAATTTATTGATTAAATGAATAATCGTTTCACTGTGCACTGTTTAAACCAGTCCAATCACTGTGACACTGCACACAACAACATATAGGCCTGAATAAATATATTTAATGCATACACACATTATCTGTCTCTATCAAATAAATCGTGTTTTAAAGTAAACTACCATGTACAGGGGGCACTGCAAATGCATGTACTCTGAATTAGATGCAAAGCATAAGATCTGACCCAATTACAAGTCCGGAAGGAACAAAGTGTACCAACAACAGTTAATCAGCTGGTGATGATGATGTGCAGTACAGTACATACCCAGAAACACTAATGAGACACCTGTGCAGAGCGGAAGCATTTGGTCTGACTCTGCATTTGATGATAATCCAGTAGATGGCTATGGACTCTCGTGACTCATACATCTCCAACCTTCATCTATTGAATTTCCATTTCAGTCAGTCTCTCTTGTCAAAATGCTTATACGGAAAAAAAAAAAAAGGACAAGAGTTCAAGTGGCTCCTGCAGCAATTGTCTGCACTGGTTATGATACTGTTCGCCACTTTGGTAGTCCGATAAATAAGATGGCCTCCTTTCAGATCATGCTTGTTTATTACATTCCTCTTTGGCCTCAAGCCGCAGGAAAATGGTTGTGAGCTTTTGACTCAACTCTCGTAAATTTACTCCAGTCATTTCTTTTGGCAGTGCTACGCTGCCTGTTGTGGTGAGGCTCTCTGGTGGGGAGGAGACGAGCTCAGAGAGCCATGATTCGCGTGGACTCGCTAAAACTTTGGCTACCCTCAGTTCACCACAATACTCCATCAGTAAGGGTTTTGGCAGTAGAGAGGCTTGATATATTGACAAGCTGTTCTCCGTTTGAATTTTCATAATTTTCCTTTTCTTCAGAGGAACAGAGCAGTGGTTGCGTCCAGCATGCAAACACCTTTAGAGCCTCGGGGTCCTGTGCTTTTAGATCTCTACATGTGCAGAGTACTCACAAAGCTACTCTGATTAAGTGATCACAAGGTTGACGGTTATCAGTATTATTAAAGGAATAGCTCAACATTTTGGGAAATGCATTTATTCACTGTCTTGTCAAAAGACGGATGAGAGCATTTTCACCACTGTCATGTCTGTAAAGTGAATATGAAGCTAAAGCCAGCACATGGTTAGCTTAGGTTAGCATAACAATTTGAAATGGGGAAAACAGCTAACATTTCCACAACCGGACACTTTTATGCTAACATTCTGATGAAATGTCACTTAAATTATTAAAATAAGTGATCTTGTAATGTTATCAGTTAATCTAATTGTGTTAAAGAAAAGTCTAACTTCTTATCTTTCTAAAGGTTTATCGTTTTAATCATTTACTTCAGCTTCGTCTTCACCAGAGTCTGTAAAAGGCTGCTATCGCCAGTGATTTAGCCATGCGCTAACCTTATCTCCATCCGGACACCCGTATCTCCACGTTATAAACACTGAGCATTGTTGGCTTTGCATGGGTATTATGATTTTTCTGAGTCTGAGTCTGAGTCAAAATAAGATAACACTCTTTAACAATTTCAAATGCAGTAGCACAGTGAAAATACAGACACCGTTCCAGGGGGAAAGACCGTCGTGCTTTCTCTCAGTAGTCACTTTTGCATATTAATTAGACACCTAAATGTTCATGCATTCATATAAAATTCTACATGTAGACTCTCACACATTTCTAAAACACTTCTATTTACGCTTCAGTGACGATCGACAAATTCCAGCCCCTCTAAAAGACTAGAAAATGTCCAAGTATGGAACATATTAGCGAATGGTGTCCGAACGAGGAAACAGCTCCGATAGCATGGTTCCATCCAAAGGTAAAAATATAAATCCACCTACCAACACGTTTAAGTATTATATCCTTTTAGTGTGTCTGGTGGGTTTTTTTTATGTGCAGAAAAAAAGTGAAAAAATGACAAGTTGTGGTTTTCCAGAGGTTAAGGGTCTAATTCATGGAACAAAGCTAAGCTAACTGCCTGCTGGCTGTAGCTTCCGATTTACCATCCACTGATCTCTCAAGAATCCAGAGAACATGAGATGCATACAAAGGGGAGTGAACTTTTGCCGTCTTATCTCACAAAACCAGTCATCCGGCAAAAACAACAGAGGTGTGGAAAAATATCAACAAAATAATTGATTAGAAAAGGGCAGCAATGCTGTGAGCTGTCATCGTCATTCATGCTGCGTACTTGTTTGCATAGGGACAAAGAAGTTGTGACAGTAAGCCTGAAAAAAAATGTGCAAAGGTACAAACAACACTGAGGGACACTGCTGAAATAAAAAAAGCAGATGTACATTATCATTAAAATGTTGTTTACCGAGTTGGATCTTTACTTTATAGCCTATTTTGTTTCTGTATTTAGGTTTAAAGTAGGCAAGGTGCTAAATAAAACCACAGCAGCATTGCTAACATACTGTAGCTAATGTTGTGTTATTTCCCTGCCAGTATATTTTTATAGGCTAATCCAAGTTTGAGGAGTGATTATTGTTGTGGTTAAGGTAATGGGTTGGAGGGTTGAATAGCAGTGATGATGATTTAAGTCAAATCACAGTTTCAAGCTAGCTCTGTGCCATTATAGTCTCAGAAAACAGACTTTGCAATATAACAGAATATATGAATGTTGTTTTTTCCCCCAAAAAGCTTAAAATCTTCCTTTTCTCTTCATATTTTGGGTGAAATTGTATGCTGTACAATACATGAGCACCGAGCTATTTTAACCACTATCAAGCATTTGTCTTGTTAGCATTTAGCATGCTGAGCTGCGGTTTTGATAGACAATAGCTACCTTATGGGAGCTTGTTGAATGCTAACAAAATACTACTTTTTCTTTAATGTTGGTTAATATTGCTCAAACAAAAATCTAATACTGACCAGTATTAGGTACACATTTAGCTTAAAATATAGAAAAGTACAGTGTCATGTTTCAGCTTTTCAGAATTAACTGCACTGGCTATGCTAATTGTTATGATGAATGTGTATGTCACCTAAATGCCACACAATGGCTAATTTATGGTTCTAAAAAGATTAAATAAAGCCAGTTATTCTTGAACTTGAGCTCCGGAGACCATGTTCTACATCTCCAACAGTCAACATCGGCTTCCTTTAGCCATGAAGTTGATCTTTTATTGACAGTAGCCATGTAGTTTTTCGGTTCGCAAGTGTACCAGATGAGAAAATGCTCACATGGGTAAGTCTGAATTAATGACTATACCTGTTTTTCCATTCAGGTATCTTTTTTGTGGACAGGAATAGGAAAAAACAAAGTGTAAAACAGTAAAAAAAAAAAAAAAAAAAGGGTCTAAATGTAAATTAGTTTGAAAGTAGAGATTTTTTTGTCAGCATTTATTTTCTAATTGTCTTTAAGTGTTTGTAAATGATCACTGAACTTTGTAAAGTTGGATTATGTCATAAAAATATTGTGACAAACCTGCCCTATATGGTCGATGCCATCACTGGACAAACCAGTCCATTTTGTGCAATGCTCACATAATGCACAGGGCCTGTAAAATACCAAACATGTTTACGAATACAAGACGTTCATGTGACCCTGAGAGGAGTCTAAATGATCCTGCAATATTCAGGACTGACAATCATGCTGCTGCAGTACATCAACAAATGCCTGTGCTGAGGGAGGAGCATGTGAGCACAATGGCTGAATTCAAACAGCCTGTTTTGGAGTGCGCCGGAACGACTCGAGGACTTGCGTCACCTTAGAGCCAATTATGAGAAACACACACAAGCTATATTTTTTTTGCATTTGGTCCCATGGGCCTCTTTGAGGAAGCAAAAGCACTGACATCTGAGGAACGGAAAAGGGAGAGGTGTGAGCTGAATCCAGCATAATGATGACAATGTTCCACAAGGCTTTAGTGTCGTCCTCTCACAGGACTGCAAAGACAGTCGACAAACCAGAGAGAATATCTACCTGTATTTATCAGGAAGCTGGCAAGCGTCATTAAAATATGTAAATGTATTAATGCTATTCCATTGGGAGACTACAATATGAGACAGCTTGGATTGATGGCATGTGCAAATGGACTGAAATTACGTGCAATTTGTCTTTTTCCACTCTGGATCTTTTGAATCTGTGTATGTGACTGAAGGGTATCTGCATATATTGTGTGGTAATGCCTACTGTTTGTGTGGATGGCTTGACCTGAGCTGACTAGAGAGGCTTTGTTATTCTGTTCTGGTACAATGTAGTGAGTCTTATCATGGAAGGAGTTTTAAGGGATTTTATAATGTACATAGTATGGACTTGATGTATGCTGTAAAACGTGTTATGCAGTCTGTAAGAGACAATAAGACAGCAGCACAATTTTTGCAGTTACCCAAAGGAAGATTCTGTTGCTCACAATCGTCTTTTCTTTGTCTCATCAGAAAAAAATCATCTTCTTATTTGGATATTCTGACCTGTTTCTCCCGAATCCTCCCCTTAGGAGAAAATAGGAGCAAAAGAATAAATCTATTGAAGAAATGATCTTTTCCAGTTTGAGCATAGCAATAGAAACACATATTTTGTACACTGTCCTTCAATGGGACAATTTAATATTAACCTATGAAGTCATCATATTTAATATTTGGTTATAAATATTCAACCCTATTGCCAGGAAGAATGTTTTTTAACAACTTATTTCTAAAACATCTACACATGGTAACTTTACGGTGGACATGGCATTGTTGTGGTCAGACAACGAAAACACTTGATCAAAGTTTGAAAAAAAGAGCGTTCATCTTGTTGAAACCATAAAGATGGACGACATGAGAGCACCCCAAAACTGAAGCCAAAACATCTGGATGGCCCCCTGGTGGCTGGCTGCAGTATAGCTCATAAACCCCTCCCCCTCCAT